>LR736865.1:999805-1241562 GCA_902654985.2 Oryctes borbonicus
TTAAATTTTAATTGGAAATTAACTTACTTCAGGCTTTTAATTCTGAATGAGATTTGTCTGCTTTATTTGGGCCTCCATTAACCAAAATTATTTTTTCCAAGCAATTTTGGGAAAAAGATGGAATTTCACGTATTGGGTGATTTTTTAGGATTCTAGAGAAGCAGCTAGCACGAATCGTTTCGTTCAACTTGTTGTAATCAAGCATCAAGAATGTTATCCAAAAAATATTGATGCTGTGCGCAACAAGATTAAAAAAGATCGGTATGTGAGCATGTGAAATGAAAAAAGCATGAACGGAGATAAATCATGCCAAGAAGCTGTTGAAGCTTTAAAAAAACCATACCATCTTCAGATTGGAAAGAATGTTTCCTTTTGTAAGTTCGCTGCAAAAGCACTGCTTAAGTGCGAATAGAATGAATTAAACCAAATAACTTAACCATGAAAATAAGTAAACCAGTTATATATGTTTATGTAATGATGAGTATTTTACATTTTATAATACTTCTTTAATATACAAATGGCAAGAGAATAATGTCAATCGTCATATTACAACATTTATGTATGTTTTACTATTCTTTGACGTAGTGTTGGTTCAATCCTTAGAGGACTATGTAGTTTATTTGAATAAAATACGCACATTTTGTTCTCACACTTCTTAAAGACTAATTTTTTAAATATTTACATTTCCATTAGTGGTTATTCTATGAATTATGATTTAAAATAAATCCACCGAATTCTACTTACCAATTTTCTTATCTTACTGACATTTTATGGTAATTCACTCGATACAGATTTAATAAAACTATTGTGAAACTTAATTCACCAACAGTTGTAATCATTATCGTTGTGTTGCAGTCTAATTTTTGCTGTAAAATTTATGTTCCGCTAGCTATCTAGTTAAACTTTCTGTTTTCTGATGAATAGTAATAATAGCATTACTAATAACGTGGCAATTTCAATGCTCACGAAAGCAAGCTCCAAATGCACGTCTGCGTAACAGAAGATTAGATATTGTGCATAATAATACACCACGCATACTTAATAATTTACGTCTGCAAGACGTAAGCTGTATACTAAGAATGACAAACGTATTTCTTTGCTACAGCTCTATATTGTAATAATTTACTACATTTAATAAGTACTCTTGAAAGAGATATTTTCAAGAGTACATTTTAATTTAAGTTTTATTTTGTTTAGCTGGACATTCTCAACTAAGAGGATATCGTCAGCACTGTAATGGTTTAGGATTCACATCACGTTCTGCTGCCTACATACTTAATAAAATCTCGTTTAAAATCATTTGCGTATTCACTTAACACCATAAAAACCTGTTTTACGCTAAACAATATAACGTCGAACAAATATGTTCTTATGGATATGGAAGAATGTAATTACGATATTTTCAAAAAATTTGATATTGGAAACTGTCGGTTCTGGACATTTTGAAAAATCTACAATGCACTGCTGGTCAAAAATAATTTGGTAATATAATTGTGCATGTGTTGAAAGATTTTTTTGAAAATTCTAGCCATGTTGGACGTTCAGAAAAGGATTGTGCAGGCTATGTTTGGTCTTGATTTCAACCAGTCTTGCTGAAGTTACCTCAAAAGGAATAAGTTCTTTTGCTTCGATAATGCTTACGGCACTAGATATAAGGATCGGCACTGTTTCCCCAAGCACCGCTTAATTAGAGTTGGAGTGGTCTCATATACGTGAGCTTAAGACTATTAAATATATTTATTAAATAGATTAACTTCTGCTTTAAGACAGACGAGGGGATACCCAAACGAAGTCGCACTCCTTTTTTGATTTATTTATTCCATTCTTAAACAAAAAACCTTCAATCCCCTAGAAAGTACTCTCCATTGACGCTAATACATTTGTCTAATCTTTCATTCCGTTACTCAAAACATTTGTGAAATTCGTGTTTTATAATGTCCGACAGTGTCTCCGCCGTTTTCTTCTTCACTTCAGCAACGTCGGCAAAACGCTTTCGTTTTATGTCTTTTTTCTTTCGGGGAAACAGAAGAGTCGCTGGGGGCAAGGTCGAATGAATAGGGACGATAGGGCACACAGGTCATGCCATTTTTGGTTAAAAACTGGCGTACAGACAGTGCTGTGTGAACAGGAACGGGATCACGCTGAAAAAACCAGTTCCCCGAATGCCACAAATCCGGCTTTTTCCGTCGCAAACCGTTGCGCAATTTTTTCAAAACTTTTCGGCAGAACACCTGGTTAATAATCTGACCCTTTGCAGCAAACTTTGAATAGGCGATTTCTCTCACATCGAAAAAAGAAGTCAGTATTGTTTTGACGTTTGATTTCACTTGACCAGCTTTTTTGATGCGAGGCGAAGTCCACTGGGTTGATTGTTGCTTTTCGGGGTCGTAACCGTAGCACTATGATTCGATATCTGTGATGACCTGGGAAAAAAGTGTGGACTATTTCAGAACTCTTCTTTCAAAGCACAGCATGATTACGGGCGGCCTTGTTTCTGTTGCAGCCACCTATTTCATCCTCAACTCTCTCGTTAAAATACGCTAAACTGAACTCCAAGTCCAACAGCTCTACAACCTTTTCAATAGGCCGTCGACGAACTTCCAAGATGATTTCGCGAATTTTTTCAACGATTTCGTCAGTTCAGGTAGTTCAAGGCCGACCAGAGCGACGTTTGTCATCAATTGACATTTCACCTCTTTTGAGCCGGGAAAGCACTCAAGCGCCCACAATAGCAGAATATCTACTTATAAAAAAAGTATTCCTTTTCTTTTCACAGTATTTCCGCATTCATCTAGACAACATTCTTTTTTTCACGCACATTTTCTTTGCATATCACGCAATGTATTTTCCCTATTTACATATTGTTTTGCGATTTACTAATGTGCAATTGCAACAACTGTTTTATTTATCGTTTTATGAAAAAAAAAAAATGCCGTTACTACTCTGACACAGGATCAGCGATTGTTGTCTTATCGTGAACGAGATAAAAGATAAACAAACATAGACGTTATCGAATAATCCGTCTGTAAATTCATAACGATATTGGTTTTGTAAATTTATACGAGGGATAAATTTATAATTGGAGAAACCGTAAAAAAATACGGCTTCTTCGCGTATGTAGGCGAAGACCGAGCATATTCCAGCTTGGTGGATTGATGGGTCCCAACGCCCAGGGAAATTGCTTATATTATGTAATAAGCAGTACTAGTGTTGTTACGAGGGTGTCAACAATCTATAAAATGAAACCATATTCAAATCAGTCAGTTTTCTTTTAAATAGATTGACGTGAAGGTGAAGGTATGAAATAATAGGGAATTGCTCATGATTTGTTGAAGATTTAGACAAACAAACACATTTTGGATCTGTTTTATAAGCAAGAATCAGGAATCAGGAACCCATCAAACTCCCACAAGAACCTAGCAACAAGAATATTAATTTGGAGAAGTATATAACCTTCAGTATGGAACTCATCATGTTGCTCTAAAACTTTCCATTAGTTAATGAGGCAAAGTTGAAGCAATAAATGTTAAGTTGTAGACAGATACGAGTCTTTATTCGTCTTGGATTCCACCTATAAGACGTGGTTTGATGTCGGGATGATGATTAAAATTAAAAGAAAAGATACGTAATATTTTTTTTTAATGTTAGTTGTAATTCCGAGTATTAGCTCCTAGCGACGAGGCCGTCATACTCCTGGCTGCTTCGCGGCTAGCATCTGTAGCGATCGGTCGCATTTCAAACCGAATTTGGTAGGGAATGGTAACCATTTTCAACACCAGCCTTAATTTTAGCCATTTCAGTTGTTGTTATTAGAAAAATATAAAGACTATCAAGCAGATTTTTTAATATCCTGTTGATCGATAAAATCAAGACCACCAAATGGAATATAATTGCACCTGATAGAAAACGAAAATAGAACCATGTTAGTGGCAAATAAAATTATCGAATTTCGATAACATTTTCCCCAAAAAATAAAAAATTCCCCAAATGCAGTTGGCGCTAAGCAACACCAATTCAATTTAATTTTTGCTTTCATTTAGTTTAGTATTCCTATAGTTCTATTGCGGTCATTTTTAATCCCTTTTTCCGATTTCTTTTCTTAATTCAATAAAATCCCATTTTCATACCAAAATATCGGAGCAATAACTAAAAAACCAAACCTTGTATATTTTTCGCAATGACTCAACTCTAACAGATCGAGTGCAGCCATGAACGCTCGAGAAATTTTCTAGGTCGAGCGTTTGATGTGTATTTTTTATTTAGCAAAATATACCAATCAGTCACAGGTGCAGTAACATTAGTCAGACAATTTAATCCGATAATAATTTGTCTTTTGTTGTGGGCGTTTTGAGAATAAAATAGTTTTATAAAAAAGCACGGTTTTGCATGCGATTATTGCGTACAATGTTGATTAATCGGTTTCCAGAAGAATAGCATTTACGTTATATCGAGGTATAGAGGTGTTCCACTTTCAAAAAGATTATATGGTAACAAGCGAATTGCGTTATATCCACGTAATTTTTTTCGTGTAATTAATGAAAATGCAAAGAATAGTTAAATTATAAGGTAAAGGTTTATTAAATGCGTCTGTTTAAATATAAAAGCTAAATATACATTTTTAATGATTTTATAAACAAATGAAGCTATACACATATAAGTGGGTGACACCCGAGAAATATACGGTCTTATGCGAAATGGTCTCTTCGTGATGTGTTTTCAATCGTAGGTAGCGATAATGCCTGTCATACATATCACGCTTTAGTGATAATACAGATTCTGCAAATTTATTAAACTGAAACATTTTACTGCTTAGTATGGGTATTGCCAAGCATTGCGTTTAATTGGAAATTATTTTACTCCATGCATTTGAAGTCCATCCTTTTGGACTTCGTTGGACTTCTAATTCATCCCAAATGTGTTTACTGGCATTTAAATCCGGTGATTGGGGTAGTGGATGCAAGTGTTTGGGAATACTTTCTATTAACCACCGCCGTGTGCTTTAGTGCACTGTCTTGTTGGAAAATCCATTGATTTCGTGAACCCAAGTGCTCCATATTTTAGGATTATTTTCTAAGTTTTATACGTCCTTTGCTTTTGTTTCAATAGCATCTCTAATCCGTTAAAAAAAAAAATCCTGTGGTTTCTTCGCAAAATATCTTTCAACAGTCGGCTATAAGTTTTGTTTCCCTTAGAGTTTGAGCCTTGAAAACAAAAAAATAAATTGCAGGGAGGTAGATCTGGTCTATAAGGTGGATGGCCAATTTCTAATAAAATCGCATTCAACAGCGGCAGCTTTTTAAAATCTTGACTTGAGGACTGATGTATTGTCGTGGAGCTACAGGACACCTTGCATCAATTTTCCGTGCCTTTTCACTTTAATACAATCTTAAAATAAATACTACGCTTATTTAGATAACTAATCATTAAAATTCCTTGACAATCCCAAAAGAAGGAGTGGCTTTAAACTTCTTGGAAGGGCTGGAGCCCTTAATATGCCACTGCACGGATTCTTATCTCGACTCAGGGCAAAAATTGTTCACACTTTTCCATACGGACACACATTTGTAATGGCGAAAGCATTCTTGGAATCCACTAACTTTTCCTATTCCAAGGTACTCGTGTAGAATTCTGAAATCTGTGGTTTCAGAAACTGTTCATTGTCGCTTATTTAATCTTGCATTTTCCAGTTCCAAATATTTGGTTTTTTCAATAACATCGGAAGTGATAGCGGTAACACGCTGACCTGGACGGGGCCTATCATCCAGTGATACACGACCATATTTAAACAATTTCGACCATTTGCGAATAACCAAAAAATATGATGCTAAGATAGCTTAGCTTCCTCATGGTATTGATGGAATAATTGACGGCAAACGCAATAAGAGGAGAGAAAAAAATTACACTAACGCACGGACATGTTTCTGCCTACCCGGCGTCATCAGCGTGGTTTCGAGAGTAATTTTTTATCTCCACCTTCTATCGCTGTTGCCTCACAGCAGTCATGTGAACTGCTTGAGGGATGGTTTGGGGAACAGTACCCGGTATATGTCGCTGCTTCCTGAACGGCAGGCAGGCGTTTCTTTGGCACTAGAGAGCGCCAAGAATTGTCGAGTTTGTCGTTTTGAAAGTTGTGGCATTAACTGTGAGGCAACAGCGACAGAAGGTAGAGTTAAAAAATTACTCTCGAAACCACGCTGATGACGCCGGGTAGGCAGAAACATGTCCGTGTGTTAGTGTAATTTTTTTCTCTCTTTTTGTTGCGTTTGCCGTGAATTATTCCATAAATACCATGAGGAGCTAAGCTATCTTAGCATCATATTTTTTTGGTTATTGTTTCTAGACATTTTCTGATTTGCGAATAGTCGAATTTGAAGGACATCATCCCCGTACACACCCAACTTTTTTAACCAATAACGTTTTTCCTTGCTGGGTTTGAGAATGTTATAAATGCTCGATATTCAAGTTTGTTTATTTTGATCCGTTTGTTTTATAAAAGTGTTAAACACGTTATCAAGGTGTATGTGATAAGAAGCAATATAATGAAAAATTATATTATTGAAAACCGTCTAGTCCGGGAAGATAAAAACGATTACTCAGTAGTGCATTTGAAATGTGACAACAATAGTCTCGATTGTTACACGACTTTTGCCAGCAATTTTGAAATTTCATTCTCAGCTTTTCTACTTGTTCTTAACTTCTTGCTTTACGTACACTGCCGTTCAGTGAAGTTCGGTCATACAATAAAAATCTATTATATCACACTGTATACAATTATTAATACATAAAATTACAAAAATATTAAGCATACACTCTTTTCTAAGCAATTAAAGCCATAAATTATTATGTAAAGTAGAAATATTGCGACAACCACAATAAAGTGCCTTTTATTATCATTCCAAGAATTTTTCGGAAGTACCGATTTTTTGAAACGGGTCGTTTGGGGATTATTAACGAACAACACATTTAGGAAATATACCGCAGTATCGTTCTTGTTTATTTATCACAGGCATAAAGATATAAATTTGCTTCATTTTACTGTTAAACGTGTGTTGGTGTGCATCTGTCGTTTGTGCGCGAAAGTTTTAAGAAAATTTACTTCAAAATGGCACGTGGCAGGCCTACCAGTGTAGACAAACGTTCACGCATTATTACGGTGTTCGAAGAAGAATATTCGGGGCGAGAAATTGCTGAAAAAATAAATATGAGAAGTTCAACAGTATATGACATCATAAAGCGATATCGGACAACTGGAACTATAGAAAATCGTGTTCGTCCTGGAGCATCTAGGAAAACAACAAAAGCTGAAGATTTGAGAATTGTATTATTAAGCAAACGCAATAGAAAATTAACAGCGCCACAAATAGCAGCCGAAGTTAATCGAGGCCGTGAAGAACAAGTTTCGGCGAGTACGGTAAAACGTCGACTTCAACAAGCGGACCTTCATGGACGCATTGCCATTCGAAAACTATTATTACGTCGGGGCAACAGAGTAAAACGGCTACAGTGGGCCCGTTCTCCTCTAGATTAGTCGTTAGATGATTGGAAACACGTGCTTTGGACTGACGAGTCAAAGTTTGAGGTGTTTGGGCAAAATCGACGAGTTTATGTCCGAAGATCTAAAATCGAAAAGTGATTCCGAACTGCATTGTGCCTACAGTGAAGCAAGGGCGTAGTTCCGTGTTAGTGTGGGGATGCTTTTCCTTTTCAGGGTGTAATGAGGAAGGAAAATTATTTTGCAATACTCCAGAATCATGCAGTGCCATCGGGATTGCGTATAATAGGCCGTAACTTTACATTCATGCATGACAACGACCCAAAACACACTGCGTTAGTGTGTAAGAACTATTTAAAGGAGCAAGAAGAACAGCACACCCTGAAAGTAATGACATGGCCCCCACAAAGCCCAGATTTGAACCCTACAGGGTTGTTGTGGGATGTACTGGACAGGAGGATCCGAAAAATATGCCCAACTTCACAAGAACATTTACGGAATATTCTGCAACATGAATGGATTAATATTCCACAATCCATTTTAACAAAACTTATCGAAAGAATGCCTAGAATAGTTCGAGCGGTGATTAACAGCAAAGGAGGTTTTTTCGATGAAAAAAAAAAAATAATGTTCATGTTGTCTTTTTTATCTGTACATACAATAAAATTGCATTTTGTTTTTAGTTTCGTTTGTTTCTGTAACCTTTTCATGTTTTTTACTAACCGACCGAACTTCTCTGAACGGCAGTGTACATAAAAACAGTAATTTTCCGGACAAGTAGAAGTGTACGTAGACATTTGGGGCGCGATTTTTGAATTATTGCACTTCTGTGAAATCCGTCTACTAAGCTGTTTTAAATTTATCAATAAATAAGGATACATTACTAACGAAGTTATGTATTTTCCAAGCTTAAATCGTTCGATAAAAATGATTATGGATTTAAGTAATACTCATTGAAGTAACCTTACTCATCAGTTTCGTCGAATAAGTTCATCAGGTTGTTGAATATTAAATTGATAGCGTTAAAGGATCTTTGTATATTATTTGAAAACCGTAGAAAGGATTACCTGTTAAATAACACGTAAAATTTATGACTTACTAGTACCTTTTCAGCTTTCGATAATGAAGAATTTTGAAGCTAAAGATTACTGTTATTGCTTGGGATTTATATTCCTTTGATAAAATAGCTAATGTGACTAAATTTATAGCACCTTCTTCAATTCATCGATTTTTTAACCCACTAAATAATATCAAAATAGTGGAATTCAAGCAGTAAGTAGATCCAAACATCATTATTAGGAACCCATATTTTACAAGACGTCGTACCTAGAGTAAATATGAGTTGAAAATAGTTTTTAGCATTAGAACTTGAAATTGTCCTCTTATAATACAACAACAATGTAGGCTAATATTGCATAACAATCAAGCAATATGCCAACGGTGTGAAATTCAAAGTTTATCTGATAGGTATTTTACTTACACTGTATAAGCGTTTGATTTATTAGGCGTGGAAGGTCCTACATTTCGTATTTATGAGGGAATCTGAAATACTTTCTTTGTTCATTCTATTTTCTGATTTAAAATTTTCATTCTCTGCGAGTATAAGGTGTAAAGATAAGATATGGAAACTACATAAAACATGGTCGTAATATGCTATGCAACATCATATACATAGATAAGACTTACATAGATTAAAGGTGTAATCGGGCGAAAACAATGTCGTCTTAATTTAATTTATAAAATTTTCTAAATTTAATACAATAAAACACATGTCCAATGCTAAATACTGTATTTAAGTCCCTATAAAAAAAACATTCTTCCCTCTTTTTATGAACCTATAAAACGTTAATCTGAATTTATAGTTACATTTAACGGAGCTCTTAATTCGGAATAAAATCGAATCGATATCTCATTAACCCAGTAAAATTACAGGCGCCATCTAGTACATGATAGTTACATTTAAAGCCGGCAAACGAGACAGTTATTACAGTTCTTATGGTAAATATGCGATAATTAAAATACGCCAATTTCCGTGCTCTTCACAGGCGCCGGTATGGGTGACGTCGATCGGGTGTATGACTCGTAATATATGCGCAAAAAAAAACACTTACCTTTGCACTTCCCACGTGGTCCTGGAAACACATTGGAGATATATCGTAAACTAAACATTTTATTTTGCGCCATCGTATATTAAATCCGGGAAATCTTTAATAAACTCATTAACTTTACCTAACAATAGTCGTTTTCTTGATTCACTTATCGACGAAATTTTTTTTACCTATAACGTTACGCTCGCGTGTATTCCAACCGGCCGCCAAACATATATTGAATGCGTTATTACTGCAATAAGATCGCTTGGGCGTATATTACGAGTCACACACCCGAACGAGCACTCCCATACCGACGCCTATGAAGCGCACGGAAAGCGGCGAACATTAGTGATAATAGAGAAGAAGGGCAATTATTTGACGTCTGTTAAGAAAAAATATGAAATTGGATATCATGTTTGAGGTAAAGCTAGAATGCAGTTAGCTTATTTTGCGAACTTGTGAGAAAGAGATAAAAGCAAATATTTAAAAAAATGACAGTAGATTGAATAAATATATTGTGCTCCAAGCTCTAAGAATCCCTTTCATGTAAAGGTTCAGAAAATCTTTGACTACCTGGTAGTACAGTGACATGAAAAATGACGGATTAAGTTGGCAATCCGTAAACAGATACTTTTGATTTGCTAAGTTTATAACATTTTCTCCTCTAATTTTACAGACCTAGAATTGTAACAGAAGAGGTCTGCGAAGATATCAGTCAACAACACAACAAACTCCTAATAAACAGGGCAAAATATCACCTAACTCGCGAGACAGGTACTAGCCCTAATATGCATCCATGACTGTGGTTCGGCAACTGCTTGCTTAAATTGGAAAATACATTTTTTACTGATGACACTTGGTTTAATTGATCTGGCCATGTAAATTCCAACAGCTATCGCAATTGGTCCAATAAAAATCTACAGATTTTGGTCGAAACAAGTTTCCACCTAATTAAATCTGGTGTATGGGCTAAGTAGGCGCGTTATCGGTCCCATCTTCTTTCACGAGACTAGACTAGTACTGAGAGATAGAGAACTTAATTTAAATCCAGATGATGATGAAAAGCAACGTGATATATATACAACTGCACCTGAACTGCAATATTTGGAAATGTGATATGTAGAAGTTGTAATAGTGATAGTTATTACTTTATTAGTAGAGCTGCATCGTCGTTGTAGTGAATCTGTGCGTGCCCACAAGCAGATAGCATATGGGAAAAGGGAATACTAACATCGAGTGCCGATACATATTCATATTCATAGATAGCACATCTCAGTAAAGTTAAAGCACTGTGTTCGGTACAATATAACACGTCGTAAATAATAAAATAAACAATTTATATTATTTAAAAACATTGTAAAACATGTACGGTCAGGGATGCGATCTCCGAACGAAACCAAGCGAAGCGAGCAAGAGAAAAGATATCGGTACCCATCCCCTACGGCCTCTTCACTTCGTTTTGTTCGGAAATTAAATTCCCGGATCCTGTACCTTCTTGGCGGCTGCTATAAAATTAGATACCACAAATGGAATAAGATTCGTCGAACGTTTGAAGCAGCAAATATATTTCTACATTTTCTTGGTTAAAAATGTTCGCCACGACGAAAATATATTTTTATATCTTGAGAAAGATCGTCCTCTGTTAACGATAATGCAGAAATTTTCAGTTTTTCTATTGGATTAAGTAATCTTTTATAACTGTTATTATTACACCGATAACTACACAATGCAAGATCTAAATAAAACTGCAGAGTCATGCATTGCTGATCGGCGGTCGTTGCTAATTTAACTTGAGCCATTCAGCAGTTTAATACGGATGTACTTACAATAACGGGATGCGCGGAATATCCGCTCCATTTATTTAAAAAAATATTACAAACTTATCAATAAGATTTAAATGTCAACAGCTTCCCATCTCCAACGTTACTGAAATTTTCATAGTAACTTATTACCAATTTTTCAGGCGCGCCAACACAATCCAATATTTTTGACCTCGCTGTACCTATTAATGTATTTCACTGAATGTTATATATCGTATCCACCAACTAACAAGTCCCTGAAGTTACCAGTGATTAATGATAATAGTATGCTTGGATATGTAGGTGTTTACTCTTTCTTACACGAAGCACGTATTACATAATCATAAGGTTAGTACAACTTGCACATTTATTACAAATTACAATAAATTTACATAGCGCACTAGAAAAGTGAAGGAATTAGAACTCAAACCATATATAATTAATAAAATTTGCAACACCTCAAAGAAGTTAAGAAAAACATAGCATTTTTTGAATAACGATATTGCAGTGTTGCATATGCGTAGTGATTGCGCTATTTCAGCATTGCAGCAAAGCGCTTAAGTAAAAATCGGCGTTCAATGCGTAACATCCGTGTACGCGAATAGTTTCTTGATTCCTCAAGGAGGAATTCGTTTTTGCATTTACCATTCATGCAATTCCAATTGGTCTCGTTTTAAATACATACGAGTATCTAGTAATACGTAACGTAAACAAAATATACAAACTCCGGTATTTTGATTTCAACCTTTTGTTTCAGCTTACTGATTGATTATTCATTCAACGCATGCCGCACTCGTTTGTATCTTAAAAGTCTATGTTAATAAGGCTACACGTTTTCGACGTCAATAGATTTTTTGATTGCCATGTATGATTAAGTGTAAAACAGGAAATACGTAAGTGATTTAATGAGAATTTGAACACGATCAAGATTTGATAAATTACTCATGCATTTGAATCTTCGTTGAAAATGGTCGAAGGTTCTTGCAAGTAATTTGATAAATTTACATGACCATATTTAGCCAGCAACTCTGAATAGAGATCCATTTATTCCAGAGATAAACACTGAAATATTTTCAAAGCAAACGTCACAGAAAGATATGTGGCTCAGGATTTTGTGGTCTCCACAAGAATCGCTTAAAATAATGGATCAAAAGATGGAAATGAAAAATTTTCACACCGGAAGCACATAGAGACAGAGACTTTAATGATTTCATCAACTATAACGAAACCAATGAGATAACACAAGACTCTGTGGTATATATTGATTTAGCGCACCTATCCGACAAACGAGAACCTTAGGTTCGAATCCCATTTCATTAATTAACAATCCTTTTTTGCCTTTATAGTTACTTTGCAAATTAAATGTCACTTTATAATAAGTCGTGACGATCGGTAGGAAATGTTGAAATTTGACGGTTGCCAATACTAAATAATATCAGTTCGTTAGACGCTAGATCGCGAACTCCAGCAGCACATTACAGGATGTAATATGGTATTGCTAATGATCAGATGTGAATTAAATTGCAAGAATTTAAAATATAGTCAATATGAAATGTGTTTTTATACGTGATCCATATTTAAGAAAAAGAAAAGTTATGGGTAATAAAGGAGTGAACAGACGCCAACACCATCGATTTTGAGAGAAGACATATTTCGCTAAGTGGTTTATTCAAAAAGTAATGTTAAGTGATTTTTTGGAAATTCAATCTTATGAATATGTCCCATTTTACATCTACACGCCTCAATATAAAGATTTACTGACCATCGAAACAAATCACTTATTTTACTACTGATTAAAGGCAAAAAAATATTCGTAGGTTTAAATAGCTTTCTTGAAATTTATTGCAAAATATGCTAAAGTGTATTATATAATAACATGAGTAGCGAGTTGAAAAATAGTCTTATTTATTTTGTGCGTCAAGTTAGCTTGACTCATCTTCGATTCATGAAAAAAACAAATCATTGCAAAATCATCGATACGAAAATAGCGATGCAGATGTTTTTCTACTCGTGTTTTACTCTCACGAGATGACCTTATCATGGTCGATGACAATACGTATGTAAGTGCGACAAGTGCGAGTCAATGTTTTAACAAGTCCTCATTTATTAAAGCTAGCCGCGTACAAAACGTAAATGCAAATCGCCGCGGACGCTTTATATTCATGAGCCGTGGTGGACGGCCTAATAAATTCCTCATTTGCAAGTCGCGACATTAACAGAAAATATCGAAGTCGCGCTCGGATCAAATTTGAATATATTTTTGTCTTCGTGCCTAGTTAAGGTTCGTTCTTCGCTACGGTAGCAAGAAAATTAACTGGTTCGGGTTCTACCTCGTTAACAACTTCCCTTTCTTTGAACGCCCACTGTAGACAATCATTTGAGGTAATAATCCAAAGCTCGTTAGCGATGGCACCTTCATCACTTAGGTAGCGACTGGTGGGATGATGGTTACGCAATTACATCCAAACGTAGTCAAAAAATTCTTATTGTAAACAGGGTCGTAATTAACTATGGAAGTCACGGTATGTTTAAGTTTACATTTGTTTATGTATGTAAATGATTAAATCAAATTAGCGAAGAACGAGATGAGAGTGATGAAGAATCCTAATAAGCCCACATGTTTGAATATTAATTAAGCAGTCAGTTGTTTTTTTTTAAATAAATTATTATACTGAAGTGAATGTTACCTGTTTGAAATGCAAAGGTAATGGAAAAATCGGCGCCTACCGCTTATGCAAAACATTATACACACCTGTTATAGCGGCTGTATAACGCTATAGGCTTAGAATTTGTACAGTCTCTTGCAACTAAATTATCCGTAATTATGTCGCCCGCCTATTTAAATAATTTTAGCAAATTACTCTATTTAATAATAGATAAATATGTTAAGAGGAAAACTACTAAAAACATTATATATCAAGTCTAATTCTAAAAAGCATGGTTGCGTATCATTCAATATAGTAATTATTAGACAGGCTCATTTTGCCGCTCATGTAGGCGAGGTCTTGGGAATCCTAAAGGCAGCGGAGTTGAATTCGATCCATACCACTCCAAAAGTGGCCAATGGCTGATAAAGTAAACGAGTAAATAGATACTCCTAATTGTAAAAATAAAAAATTATATCTAACCAATATCAAAACACACAAAAAAAGGGAACAATGAAAAAGCCTGTAACATACAATTTTGTAGTATGGAACCAAACAAATACCTTTAGAACTTAAAAGTAATGATGCATAATGCACCTGATTTAGAATATTCTATTGTTACTGTACTTCCTGTTTAACCGGAAGTACTTTCAACTCTATTTATTTAAATGGGACACCTTGTACATTTTTGGATATTATAATAGACCTCGTTTTTACGGTTTCGTCCTTACCGGTTTCAGTACTATTACTTGTAAAATGGAAAGATAAAGCACTTCACATTTACTGAACCATTAATTTGGTTTATTAATTAATTAATAATTAAATTAATGACGAAATGAGAATCATTCCTCAATATAAACAAAATCATTTCAAATGTTCAAACTGTTTGCCGTTTGCTTCCTGGCAATATGCAAGCTTGTTAGCAAATTCCTCAGTTATCTTTTACAAGATTTCTGCACAGATTAATTCAACACCTTCAATGACTATTGGTTGTCACAATTTCCGCAAAGTAGTTCTCTAACGTGATTTCAGACGTCCTCCTCTAAGGGAAAAATTTTATGGATTTAGTTTGCTAAGTTGCTAATGCTTATCTACAAATTTTACTAAACAGTAAATATGAATGCTTTATCTTTTCCATTTTTTTTTACAGGCAATGGTATTAAAACCAGTACGGATCATACTGGAAAAAAACAAGGTTTATTACAATATGAAAAATATATAGGGTGTCCAATTTAAATAAAAAAGCATACAGTAACAACAAAAAATTCCAAATCAGATTCCTTGTACATCATTACTTTTACCTATCTGCAAAGCTTCACCAACATCATCGTTTGCGTTTCGAGGATATTTGCTTGGTTGCTGGCTTTATCCCAACCCTCAATACTTTTTATGACATTTTATATTTTTCACGATATATACCCTATTTATCAACTAATTAAAATAATTATAATCCATCGCAATATGTTATATTGACAATAAGAAATTGTCGTGCCTACGTTTTCATACAGAACATCAAAATCTAGTTGCCAGCGAGATTACGATGCTTTTTATTTCATTTCCCTTGATTTAATTTTCCAAGCTTTAACAGCAGTAACCATCCCCGATAAAATCTAGCAAAGCAAGTACGCAAATCCATCTAGTGGGAACATCGGAGGAAATCAATCGGCTTTCACAAATTCTCCGTGAATACGGCCACATTGATGGTAAAGTTTTGAGGACGTGGAATGCGATACAGACAAAAGTGTTCTCGAATTTTGAAGATTATTCGATTCATATCGCCATAAATACAGACTGTTCTAGCGTAAGAATGCCAATAGCAATTTATGGAAATTCGGACAGCAATTTATCAGCATCTATAACGTTTATGGTAGTTTGTTTTCTATGCAGAAAATCAATCGTACAATTTGTTTTTCATGACCTATTTGCAACGAGTTGGTATACTGCTGTTATAAAATTTGAATACAGTTTCATTAAAGGAAAATCTTCAACCTCGAACGTATAAAAGTGTCAACAATAACCAAATCTAATCAATATGAAGGTTTACTTAAGATTATTATAAATTTTATGGTTAAAAATAGGAGAGCACCTTCTTTTTATTGGATATGGATATCCCAGCCTAATTCTTCAAGTTACTTAGCAGCAACTTAGAGTATAACATTACATTGTGATATATGTGGCTGTCTGGTAGACCTTTTGATGAAGTAGTTGTATTTAATTGAAGAAGTACTTATGATATACAAATCTGGCAGAATTTCCGTGCGACTCGAGTACATAATAGAAAGAAATTATTACATGTAACGTAACGCGATCGTTTGGATGATTAGCGCTCTATTATTTTACCGCCTTGTATGTGATCTCAATACAAATTCTCGTCTTTTCGCGAATAAATATATCCATGAATGTATTCATTTTATTGAAATGCTTTAGAGGCACTAAAGCTAGTGTACAGGCAGAGCAATGTAAGGTCACAATTATAAGTACGTATAAATACGGTGTTTATTGTACAAAACTAACGAGCTGAACACGAATATACCATTAATTTTCTTCAAAAGTCGACACTTTTCAATATTTTAGAGATTGTTCAATAATTAATTTGAATTTATAATTACAAACTTGCTGTCTTCTTTGTTAATCGTAACAGTTTAAAGTGATCACCAATAGCTTATTTTTGTCATCTTAAAGAGATGAAAATGTCAAGCTGTACTTGGAAAAATCGAACTATGGAAGTTGAGGCTTCAAGGTGAATCCGCCAAATGCCCTTGCTTCTTTTGCTTCCAGAAGTGAATGACCAGCAAGAGTAGAATTTGTTCCAGGTGCACTTAATGTAAGAAATGAATCCCTGGTGTTCAGGAAGAAGATTCTGTTACCACCGCTCCATATCAAATCTGGACTTATTAAATAATCTATTAAAGCTTTCGATAACAACAGTAGGGTTCTGGGCCTCATCAGACAAATGTTCCCTAAGTTATCCGAAGCAAGAGTGAAAGATGGAATAATTATCGGACCTCAGATATGGCTAATGTTATAATCGCAGGAACTTTTAACTTTGGGATGGCAGTGCAGTAGCTTTTTAACAAAAAACGAAGTGAAAATCATATGCAACTGATAGCGAACTTACTACAGGGCTACATGATGTGGAATGTCTGCGAAAGTCCGAAAGAACGTGGCGAACGTTTTCATCGGGAAATGAACTTTAATGAAAGGAGAATTCGCATTGTACAATGAAGCAATGAACACCAAAAACATAAGATAAACAAAAACTTTGTCAAATTTTGTTACGTTGTGATCAAGGACATCAGCATCTATTGCAAGGGGCGAATCGGCAATAAATCATCAACGAATTGGAATTTATTTGCTAGAATTATACCTGAATCTATAGTGGGCTTACATTTTTGTAATTTTTATAAAAATGGTTTTTGTTTGGATAGTAGTATCATATGTATGAATGTATGTTGAAGGTGAATGCTAAACTTGTCTGGTCAGTTTAGAAGAATCTCTTGTGTTGCTTTACGATAATAAAGAGGTCTTCATGTAGTTCTAATAAATCTAATAAAAGTTCTTATTCTTATGATCTTTTTTTCGTTGAGAGTCAAGAACTTGTCAATATCAATCTCCATATAAGGTTATAAGATTATAATTAGGCAATATTTATTTTAGTTTCTTCTGTTTATTAGGGCTTGAGTGTAAAGCAACGAATAACTGAACTCCCTAATGTGGTTGCTGCCACACACAGACTGCATTTATTTTGTTTTTTTGCTCTTTGTATATGAATGTTTTGGTTATCTATAAATATATAGCGGCTTTAGCGAACATTAAGAAAACTGGATCGTCAGTCCAGTTTTCCTTCCAAACGACATTCGTCCTCTTTGAATAAACAAAAAGATTTTTGGAGGCAGTCAATTTGGGTCAAATGAGGAAATAATCGATGCGATGCAAGAAAAATTGGCTTCTACCCAAAAGAAGTATATTCCGAGATATTCCGAGAAGTATTTGTTATGTCGATAAATACTATATTTGTAATGTAGATTCGTGGAATTTGATTCAAATTATATCTAACGATAATAATATTCAATTTATCATAACAAAAGCTTAGAGTAGAAATATTTTCACTCCTAGGTTAGGTGAAATAAATACATGTTTGGAATTTCATCGACAAAAGGATTCTTTTAGGACGACAGATATTTGAACGTGACGCATTGTTCCTCCTTTACCATGCTTTATACTTATACTATATAGGGGGAGTCGATTTGAATAAGTATCGCTATCTGCATTCAGATCACATCTATTTGCGATCGTAAATAACTATCGATTCCTTGAAATAGGCTCGTTATGACCGCCGTGATCCGGAAAAGGTCCTTGTCTATTCAGCTAGGGTGCCATTTTAAGCATTCAACCGCGAGTGACGTTCAATTCTTATCCAGATATGTCACCGGTATCGCTATAATAAATATCGTGTCACCAATTTTGTGTAAATGTAGGTGCGGCGGTTTAGGTAGTTTATGGATATTATTATGGCTTTGAAAAAGGCGGTGGAATAAAGATCACGTTCTAAACTTTACGATAAATTTGTGAAAATTAGATGTAAGATGTAACTTTGATGTCATATTGGTATCAAAATAATTTTTTTTTTAAAAGTACCCGTTAAGAGGTTCGTGAATAAATATTAGCAATTAGTCAGATAAAAATTGCTACCTACAAAATTCGAGATTTTTTGAAAACAATTGCAAAAATTGCATTTATCAGTTAAAATACTGAAAATTTTTAGTAAGAAAGTTACTTATATTTAGATTAAAAACAAAAAAAAATGATAAAAAATCCTGAATTAAAAAAAAAATGCTCAGCAAATTTTCTTGTTATTTTAAGTATATATTTAAAAGTGTTGTTTTGCGTAAAATTTGAATCATAACATTTAATTGAAGTCTTAAATTATTCAATAAAAAGTTACAATTAATTTCTTTTTGTATGTATCTAAAAATTAGTGTATAATTTTAAGAAAGAAGGTAGAAATTAAACAAAAATTGCACTTCAAAGTCTCCTCCTTCCGTTTGAATGAATAATAGAAAAGAATGCAGCTCTAATAGTTAAAATAAACTGTCGAGCTTAAAAAACAAATAATCCATATTGTATCAACTTAATTGATTTGAACATGCAAGTTAAATACAGAAATACTAACTCTGCATCATCATCTGTAAAATAACATTTTTTTGTAAAGGTGTCAATGAATTCATTGACGCAGCGGATGAAGGCTATTAGAAGTCGCTTAAATGAAAATTAAATAGCATCAAAAATGCAAATATGAGAAATACCACATTTCCTTAAATAAAAAGAGAATTAAAGAATATTATTTTAATTATTTTCTACAGTTATAACTCATTAAAGTCTTCATATAAAAAAAATTAAGTCTAACATTTTGAAAACATTTGAAAAATGTTAAATTCAAGTTTTTCAAGTCAACATTTTTCTTTGCCTTTAGATTATTCTCGTAGCGGAAACTAACAATAAAATCTCATTAGAATTTTGGTTAGTTTCCGAAAAAAATGTTATAATTTGAAAAATCTCCTTTTTTTTGGTATATCTCATAGGAGCTAAATAATAGGTTTTCAGATAAGCACAATTTACTATTTAATTTTTTTTGTTCAGAAAAACAAAAATTTTTCCATTTTGATGCTGACCTTATGTGCATCTCTGAATACTTATGAATTAGTTTCAACGTATTTTGCAGATTTTGTAAATTAGTCTCAAAAATTAGTTTATTTTCAATTCATTTTTAACATGTTTTAATCATATTGTCACAAAAAAGTGTTTGTTCACTTATAATAATGTTTAATATCTTTATAAGTCCTTTTTGTTTAAGTTATTTAACTAACCTTGTTTACACGGTTAATCAATTGAGATGCTACTAAACGTAAAGTATTTACAGTAACAAAATAAACCCTAATTCTGATTGAAAACGAACAGTATTACTTTATCCCTTCACCATAATAAAAACTTTCGATGTTGTAGTATTTACTACATAAAACCAACAAGGATTTACATATCATACTCGGCTGATTACAGAAATAGGTGTATCAGTACCATCAGATACTGATTTAATAAATTTAAGCGTAGCCGAACATCCGTCTTTGCTGGAGCGGAGTATATGATCAATAAAGTTCATGATATCGTGTTAGCAAACCGTCTGGTGAAGATTAGCAAGAATGCTAATACGGTAAACATTTCAATTGAATGCGCGCAGAACATCCTTCACGGAGGGATTGATGAAAAACAGAAGCGCAACACGAACGAGTTTATGCGGCGCGGCATTATGGGACTGTAGATGAGATATGGATACATTACTACACACCAGAAATCAAAGGTCACTCGGCAAAGTTGATTTTTCCTGGTGAATAAGCGCCCACGAAGGCGAAGGCGATTCCAAAAGGCGAAAAAGTAATAGCAATGATTTTTTCGGATTCATAAGGCATAATCTTAATTGGTTATAGGGTGACGGGCAATCACGGGGCAGTACACCATTGATTTAATGAATCGATTCAACCGAAAAAGGTCCCACTGATCAAAGAGAAAGATTCTCCATCATGATGATGACAGCAAAACAAGTTTAGTTGCAGTAGCAATTGGTGTTCTATACACTATATTTGCTAGATTTGCCACCTTATGACTTATTTCTTTTTCCACACTTGAAAAAATGACTTGGCAGAAAGCAGTTCACGTTAGATGAAAGGCTTATTTCCAGAGTTCGACTAATCCTATTATTTGGATAGCGGAACACCGCTGGACTAAGTGTAGAGAGCTATAAGGGGATTACATTGAGAAATAAATTTAGTAAATACGTTGTTTTCCTTAACACTGGTATTTATCATACTACTCTCGTATCTGAAACCATTAGCGGCTGGTGGTGACCTTAATAGAAGGCCAACGAAGAGACTTCGATTTCCTCGTGTACTTCAGTTGCATATCGTGTACATTGTACTTGACAAAAAAATACACGCGTCGTTTACGTCCTCACCAGTTTCTTAAACTTAAAACTTAAAAAGCCAGTTTTTGAATTTTGCAATTGCGTAAAGAAGTGGTTATTTTACAAGGCGGTATAACTCTTCTTCTTTTTAATTTAGAAGTGCCAGTAATGATTAAGGTAGAAAATGTATCAGGAGTTAATTTGAGAATTTTAATTATTTTCTTGTAATATCAGTTTCATCGTACCGATTAGTTAGCTAGATAGTAGAAGAAATGAATTTAATTCTGTTAGATTTAGAGCTGTCTCAATATTATAAACCTAGCATGGTAACGTGATGAACATTATTGTGTTAGTTCTTTGCTATATGTACATCAAAGCTTATGAAAGGGTGTCAAAAAGTGACGATGTATCCAAGAGAACCTTCTGTAGATCGAATCCTCGATGCCGTCGTCTACACGCTTTCCCATCCCTGCTTGATGAATATTTGTTTCGAAGTTCGTGCCAAACCTGCACCAAATAGACTAACTTCGCGTCCATCTTCTCACTGCACTCACAAAAATCGATTTACTTCGCCGAACGATACACCGAAGCTCACTAGGCGACGTTCAAATAAAGTCCGCGATTACCGAGAAAAGTTTGAAAGAATTTTTCCCTCACGACTTACAAGTATAAAGTGTGCAAACACATCAGACGCATGTGCGTACTTAAGCGTGCTAAGTGTAAGAACAAATTCTCACGATCCTGTGGTCTGACGCGAACTGAACGTATTTATTGACGAAAACATACGCCAACTAATGTATGTGTGTATGTTTATGTTAGTCATGCAACAATGTGCAGAATTATCGGAATCGATTTCGGTTATATGTAACAGACATAATTTACACCGTGATACAATCGGTCGAGACGGTATGATCTCATGTTTTTTGTGTTGTATGTAAATATGCGTGCCGACTGTTCATCACTTCATTAGCATACCTAACAGCGACTAATTTGCTATTTTTAGTGGTATTTTTTGAAAGTACGATCAATTTATTTCAGTAAAATGTGATTTCCACTTAAAAACTGTTAATATAGAAAAGTGCTTGTATTGGTACCTTTATGCATATTTAGAGAAAATTTTCCATCAAATTCGATGCATCTATGCCACAGAAATTATTTTATATCTGCTGCGTTTTAATGGTGTTACCGAGTTGTAGAATTATTATTAGTCGGATAAGGCACATCACCTAAATCGTTTGTTAGCAGAATTTTAGGAAATATTAAACATTAAAATCGAAAAATGCTGTAGGTTTTGTTTGGTAATGGTCTCTCCAATAAAAAAATATTGTCACCAATTACCTCCAGATATCGATTATCTTATTGTAAACAAATTCTTTTCTTTTTTCTGGGCTTTTTGTTACCAGTAAAACTTATGAACAAGTGAATAGCATCTCGGACAAGAAACAATCATTACGTTCTTAATGAATTTCCGGTTTTCTAATTTAATATTATGCTCGGTTTCGCTTATGTGTTGTGCCAGATTTGACGATTCTCTTCTACCAAGTCTAAAAGATCTGATATGCTCCTTGAATCTGGTGCTTATCACTCTTTTCGCTTGACCTACAAAGGCAACATAAATTCCCAACCTTTCCTCATGTCTGGTTTATCAGTCGGATTGCTAAGAAGATTTTTAAGTGTATTTCGCGAACTGAAGCATACGTTCACATCTTAACCCTCAAAAACTTTGCTAATACCATTCGAAATACTGTGGAAGGGGAGCTTTACAAATTTCCTACCGCTACTTTCTGCCGGGATTAAGGTCGTCACGTAATGCCTATGTTGGACTGTCTTACTTATCTTACGTCTTGGACGTCAAAATCGTTTTGAATTCTGAGCTCATTTTAGGTGTTTCCAGCCGCTTTTATGGCCTTCGGTTCGCCTCACCGCGTCACTGGTGTTTTATTTGTGTATTTATTAATGTTAAAATTACTCAGAGCTTTGTTTGAAAAACATACTGTATTTGTTTCGCTCGCTATGAAGTTGTGAATCCAAATTTACCGAACTGACTACATGTTTGCGAGTAATATATCAATATAAAAACGATTATTAAATGCGATTTCGTCGAAAAGTTATTAATGACTGAGCTTTCATTCAAGGTTCATCCTCTGCTGTTAATTTTAAAACCGTACATTCAGAAATTGTGAAAAAAATCATGAATGTCAATTACACACGTTGCTATAATGTGTCAATATTTCTTTGGAACTTTTGCAGGTGGTTCTTTGTTCACTAAAGATGCACTATGGATTTTTTGATTTTTTATTAAGTTTATATTCTATTTTATGTTAATTCTATGTAATAACAATGATAAAAGTAAACTACTGTAATGTAACAATCAGAGTATATAAGTGATAGTTCAATAATTTCAAAAGTCCAAAAATGTCCTTATTTGGCCAAATATGAACAAATGTCAAAAAGAAAAGCTATTTGTATCTACCTAAAGATTTCAAATCCGAAGTGAGATTTAAAAATTTCAACTTTTATGCTTTTTTTTTTAATTTAAAAATTTCAAAGGTACAAAAATGTCCTTATTTGGCCAAATATGAACAAATGTCAAAAAGAAAAGCTATTTGTATCTACCTAAAGATGTCAAATCCGAAGTGAGATTTAAAAATCTCAACTTTTATGTTTTTTTCTTTAATTTAAAAATTTCATAGGTCCAAAAATGTCCTTATTTGGCCAAATATGAACAAATGTCAAAAAGAAAAGCTATTTATATCTACCTAAAGATTCCAAATCCAAGATGAGATTTAAAAATGTCAACTTTCATGTTTTTTTTTCTTTAATTTAAAATTTCAAAGGTCCAAAAACGTCCTTATTTGGCCAAATATGAACAAATTTCAAAAAGAAAAGCTATTTATATCTACCTAAAGATTCCAAATCCAAGGTGAGATTTAAAAATGTCAACTTTCATGTTTTTTTTTTCTTTAATTTAAAAATTTCAAAGGTTCAAAAATGTCCTTATTTGGCCAAACATGAACAAATGTCAAAAAGAAAAGCTATTTGTATCTACCTAAAGATTCCAAATCCAAAGTGAGATTTAAAAATGTCAACTTTTATGTTTTTTTTCTTTAATTTAAAAATTTCAACTTTTGTTTTTCTTTAATTTAAAAATTTCAAAGGTTCAAAAATGTCCTTATTTGGCCAAATATGAACAAATGTCCAAAAGAAAAGCTATTTGTATCTACCTAAAGATTCCAAATCCAAAATGAGATTTAAAAATTTCAACTTTCATGTTTTTTCTTTAATTTAAAAATTTCAAAGGTTCAAAAATGTCCTTATTTGGCCAAATATGAACAAATGTCAAAAAGAAAAGCTATTTGTATCTTCCTAAAGATTCCAAATCCAAAGTGAGATTTAAAAATTTCAACTTTTATGTTTTTCTTTAATGTAAAAATTTCAAAGGTCCAAAAATGTCCTTATTTGGCCAAATATGAACAAATGTTAAAAAGAAAAGCTATTTCTATTTACATAAAGATTCCAAATCCAAAGTGAGATTTAAAAATTTCAACTTTTGTTTTTTTTTCTTTAATGTAAAAATTTCAAAGGTCCAAAAATGTACTTATTTGGCTAAATATTTTTCTAAATTGAATCATTTTGCATAGAAAGCCAAGAAGGTTCTTGCACTATTTTCGTAATTCAACATGATTGAATAATTGAACATGTTAATAATGAGTTGAGAAATTAGTAGAGAAACTGACATTTATCTGATAAAGTATTTAGTTACAAAAAAACTTGCGATTTATTTAATTGTGAAAATTGACGTTAATGTTATTAATTTTTAAAATTTCGATGGGAAAAAGCAAGGAAGCAAGCATCACTTCCGATTACGCCGGTAATGCATTTCGACAGCCGAAACCAAAAGTTATCTCATAAAAAATGTTCGTTGCTCAAAAGTTAGTAGGACCTCAGTGTATATTTTAGAATAGCAACAAAAATACGTACAAATCAAACAAAAAAAATGTTTTAATAGTAGTAGAGTAAAGTATTTGTCTTTAAATCCAAGAACAATTATATACTCAAAATAAGTGACAACGTGACATTTTGAATCCATGGTTGAGGATTTAGATGATAAGTGATATTGTATCTAAATCCGCATCCAAATTCAAAAAATGCATCGAACAGACGGTAATTTACTAGGTTAACAACGGTGTACATTGAACTCGAAATTTATACGCAGATTAATTTGATTATCTACAATTTCTAAGTAAAGATTTTAGGAAAGGCAAATAAAACAGACAGTTCAATAATACACACACATTTGTGAACGTTGCTGAAAGTAAATACGACGATGGACAAGTAAAATGCTTTCACGAATCACGTAGTCATACAAAATTTACACAAACTTATAGTTTAATTCTATATTTAGACATATGTCACTCTGATTTGTTTAACAAGGAATTTACGCGAATAAAAACTCGTGAGTAAGCATAAATATGTATAAAACATCACTACCTGTAAATTTTTATGTTTACGGTGGTTCCATTCCATTTCCTGTCACCAGAAGTGGTGTCAACTTTTTAATCTTAAAAAGAACATTCTGTATATCATTGCTTTATGGAAAAAATAATTGAAAAGCCAATCAATCCAATGTGCAGCAGTAATTGTAATAGTTCCTCTTTGTGTTCAAAGTTAGCTAGGAATAAAAGCGCCAGATTGTCTATTGCGATGAAAGAATCCATAATACGTCTACGCAAATTAAAACCGGGATGAACGCTGTTTACGGGGACTCTGCACCATCATTTGCCACAATAGAACTTTGGGTACCTGAGTTTAAATGTGGTCGTACAGGTTGGCTGACGATTAACGTTCGCTACAGCCAAAAACTGCAACCACTACCGATAACATCAGAAAAGTTCATCAAACGGTGCTAAAGAACAGTTTAATTAAGATTAGAGAAATAGCAGAGGCTGTGGAGATCTCGAAATATACATTTACCGAAGATTTAGGTACGGGTGCCATGCTTGCTTTCTCAAGACCAAAAACGTATTAAAATGAACACTGTTGAAGCGAAATATCTTGGAGTTTTGGCGTTGATTAATAACTGGATACATTTCTGTTTCCTAGGCTTAAAATTTCGCCCGAAGGACAGAGAGTTTTATCAAATGAGAAGACCAACACATTCGCAAACGTCAGTTTTGTATAAGAAGATGATAACTATTTGGACCGATTAAAGAGATCGCCATTTATCTAACTTTTATGAACTTTTCCCCATAAAATTGTTTATATATATGTATGCGTCAGTTAACAGCAAGCCTGCAGAAACGAGTACATTTTCCGCGCGCTTCACGAAATTAGCAGAGACTAAACAGGCTCGTGTTTTGTCGACTCTCGGGGAAGCCAGTAGGCAACACGAACCCATTCTCATGTCCGTCTCTGTTTGTCTATTCTTTGGTAATTTCGTGAAGCGCAACTCGCTTCTGCAAGCCTAGTTAACAGAGGAAATTTTACAAGTTTAATCCATAATGAAATAAGTGCAAAAGCGTTTTAACCTGGAATGGCCCACATTTTTTTCTTTGCCATGCTTCTGTGATCGGTGGTGAAACTATTACCATAAATTATAAATTCAGCTCCAAATTACTCTAGTTTCCATTGCAAGTTGTGCATACTTCAATCTTAAGTTTTTTAGTTTGTATTAGTGGTCTTCGTGTTCTTTTATTCATATATCATAACTAAACGTTATTCCCCAATGGAATAATGGTTCGTCACAAGCACAGTTGGGTAAATATTGTTCGCTGCCGTTACAAATGATTAAAAATTTAGTCCGAAACATCAAAACAACAACAGTTTCCCCGAGAGTCGATAAAACACGAGTCTGTCTAGTCTCTATTGATTTCGTGAAGTGCACAGAAAGCGGAGAACTTTATGACTAAATTCAGTAATCATAAACTTATGAATAGCGAGTAATCGACTATGTATTAGCAATGACTGAGCACTATTGGTGAAAAACGGTTAGTGATTAATCATGATTTTCATCGACTGTTAGTCACGATTGACTGTTACTCATGAATAAAGGATAATCAATAATCGTGACTAAATGTCCCATTGATATGCTGAAATGGCGAACGCAAATAGGCATCCTAATATCTTGTTACCCAAAGTAAGCTGGAATGAAGGACACATTGTAGTGATTACCTTTGTCAATAAGTAACAGCAGTAGTGTATAAAATGATAATTACAATTAACAATCTCGAAAATAATAGCAGGAAACCTACAATCAATACCAAATCCATTTCCCAACGGCTTACTTTAAATATTAAGTTATTTGGATATATACTATATGCGATCGCTATTTTAAAAAATCAATTGGGTATTTAGTCATGATTATTGACTAACCTAATGGTTAATCATGATTAACGGTCGATCAAAATCGCTTAGTCACGGCTAATCAGTAACCGTTATTAATGAATAATGATTAATCATAACTAACACATAATCGATTATTTGTTATACCTAAATTTGTGATTAGTGAATTTAGTTAACAAAGTTGTTCGCCACTTTCCGTGCGCCTCATAGGCGTCGGTATGGAAGTTGTCGTTCGGGTGTGTTAGTCGTAATATATGCGCAAATTTATGTTTCGCATATTAGACTATGCGACGGGATGGGGACTCGGGACGACCTTGTTGCCGATGTAAGTGTAGAAGTAGAGAGATTTACTCTATCTGGAAGAATGAAATTTGCATTTGGTTTTCAGCTATTATAGCAGCGTTCTATGTATAAATAAAATCGATAAGGTAGGGAATCAGTGGTTTCAAAGTTATGTTGTAGCACCATCTGCCATAAACAATAAGACTTGGTCTCTGGAAAGTTCAAATTTTTCCAATCACTTCTGAAATTTTTTCAGCATTATACTGTTCTGCTTCTCTGGACGCTAGCAAAATTGAAGATGATGGTCATTTTATGTGCCATCACATTAAGTACAGATTATTTTTTACAGTCAGTTGTAACTACAGTTTTTTATTTCTCAGTTCGGCTTTAATTTTATTTTCTAAATGTTTGCGCACAGACGGTACACGCCTTCGTACCGTTGTCTGGCTCAGTAATGTAGGATTGGCGTATTTCTTCTAAAATGAAATAAATGATTCGTTGCTTAAAAAAGTAAACGGTAGGTTACACACAATCATATACGACCACTCCCGTTACCGACGCCTGGGAATCATTTCATTCGACATTATATGAAGAATACAGAATTTACGATGTAAAGTAAAAAGCTGCCATTAGGTTATCTAAGATAATTAAGAAAATTGAAATATTTTACATTCTGTGTTTATTGTTGAATATATGTATTTAGAGAAACCAACAAAGATTTTATATTAAACGAAATAGATGTGCTTTAAAATAACCAATTTTTCCTTATCTGATAATCGGTTGTGCAAATCAAGTTTGATCGAATGAACTTGACAACTACAATTAAACTTTAGAACTAAGGACCACAAAAGCCTCTCGAAATTAAAGTGCTATTGGAATAAGAAATAAAGCATTGCAAGATATTCTGACAGCGGTAAAGGTCATAAGGTTACAACGTTGGCGTAAAAAATAAATATTTAGTAATAGGATGTCAGAAAAAAATTTTACCGACCTCATTAAAACGATTCGCAGTGTAATTAAATGCCTTCACGTTTGTGTGCTGGCAATCAACGAAAATTTATTAGCCGTAATTATTATGGCGTTACGCTTAGAATCAGCTGAAATATATCGATTATATGATAACCTTGACACAAACAGAACAGCAAAGGAACGGAGGGAATGTTATTTTCGCTCTCAATGCCCGCATAAATTACAGAAAAACCATGATATTATTGACCCTCGAGCACGCGAGATCTTCCAGCAGAAGCCGTAACTGTGCGTGAATGGAAAATTTCACCATTTTGTATTCAAAGGGGACCTTCATGAATTCTGTAATTTTAGGAATACATAACGAGTAATACAGTGTTTGAGAGGGGGTCCTAAGACCTAGCCACCCAATTAATGCTGTTCCAAGTTATATTATCATTTATTAATGTGGCCGTTGTTGATAATGGATAAGAAAATTTTTTCTGATATAAGACTTACAAAGAGGAATAAAGAGAAGTTCAAGAGCTTCAAGTCCTGACGGATTTTCTCAAATTACAAAAGAAATTTAATCATTAATTATCCAATGTTGTTTATGCGAAATAGTTTTTAATTTATTAAAAAGTAGCGAAAGTTTTTCAATAATCTTCCCGCTCACGTTTTTGATTCAACACTTTGCTGTTTCACATGTTATGATTCTGAACTCTAATATTTAATGAGTTCTGCTTTGATTTCCTCTTATGAAGATATGATTTTTTTTTGTTTTGATTCTTTTTATCTTCGTTCCGCGTAATGTACCCACCTTTTTTTTACAAGAGTTGTGGGTGAAATGAAAGAGACCGACATATTTATGCTCATTATCTGATTTTAACCATTACTTTGTTACATTCAAGAGGGTGTCTCACCAGGAACTGCATCGGTCTTTATATGAGAGAGTATTCATCGGAAAATTCTGAAAATTTGACAGTACACAGAAGCCGGTATATACCACTGAACTAACAATATGACACTTCCCGTTATACCGGAAGCACCAACTTTGTTATTTTAAATGAAACATAACATATATTATTACATTTTTGAATTTCTAATTTAGTTTTAATTTATATTTGAAATATTTGCATTTTCTGAGAATGTTTGACAGACGAACGAGTGCATGTGAACTTTTATAAATTTGAAAAGTGAAATTTTGCAGAATTGTTGGCCGTATATGATAGCATTAGAAACCGAAATGTGCCAAAGCCTTCTTTTTAAATACAACCTATTTTTCTATTTTTTATCAAATTGCTCTTAGAAGAATACTAAGAAAATGTCATATTCATTACGCATTCTTTCAAATAAAAGAGTGTCTGGCAACGAGAATGTAGTTTCCAAGTTAATCATGACCATTAGAAAACAATCCAACGTTGAATTTTTCCGTTCTAAATATGTGGGAATTAGAATTGTTGCAGTAATGAGAATTGGGCTTGTTTCGCAGCTCATTTCTTGTAAATTTGCCTTCATTCGTACAGATAATATTGTCCAAAAATAATTCGTGCTTTTGAGACTATATTAAAATAACTCATAAGAACTACGCTTTTGAATTTTTGCCTTGATCGATCCCAGTCTGTATTTAACTGCGTTTGGTGGCGATTTTTATTTTTACGGATATCGAGCAGTAAAGCATGTGTTTGATATCACTTCATTGCATTCTCCATAAATAAAAACAAATTTCAATGATATTTGTTCGTATAATTTAAACGTGCCGGCATTGTATTACAAAACACATTTTTTTAAATATACTGTCGTTTTCAGAGTTTTCCAACGTACAATCTAATCTTTCCTATATCGATCGATGCAATTCCCAGCGACACACCCTGTATAGAAAACATTTCCCTCGTGCGTTTAACAAATGAATTTTAGTGTAGGTATAAAAAGAAAGAAAAGATTTTTCGATACAACGTACAAGTGGTTTACGTTTTACAACTTCCTATTTACGTCGAAGGTGATCAAGTGTAAATTTCTTCCCTAAAAAAAAACACATTTCTTCCAAATACGTTCACTATGAAAAACCTCATTCAATCTCGTCGTCAGCGAAGCAAAGAGCAATATCAGATTCTGCAGTCTTGTAGAACCCAAAGTCGAATGTCGCTTTTTGTTTGTCGAGGAAGCAGCTGTCATCCGAAGCAAATATTTACGCTGTTTATTTTTGTTCCTTTCTTATTTATAAAGAGAAAATGGGCAAAATTGCTGAGCCAGAGAAAGTGGCACGGAATTAAAAACCAATGTGCGGAAATTATCTAAATGTTTCTAAAATTAACTTTGGAAATATGGAAGACTTAATTAGCATAATATTGAAGCAGATGTGGTGATGGGTATATGGTACACTTAATCAGTAAATTATGTAAAGGTATTGTTACGAGGATAGCTCAATAAATATCTAGCCGAGGCAAGAAAAAATATGTTAAAATTTATTTTATTTTTCAAATGTGTGATGACTTCATTAGACAACCTGGATGTTCTTGATAAATAAATGCTAGTACGGCAGCTGTCCAATATTCTGTGGTCGATAACGAAGGTGCAGAGCATTCATAAACTTCACACAGTCCTACTTTTATTTCAGCATTTCTCTTTTCCAAAAACAAATACTTAATCACTGCTCTATATTCGATTTTTCCCATCCTTGTTAAATCGCGAAAGGTGTTTATTTGAAATAGCTGCAATTCTCAAACTAACTGGCTTATCTGTTTGAAAATTTGGGAGGACCCTTGTTACTGTTACGAAAAAGTTGGTGCTGTCTCTTGTCGAGGCCAGGTAATTATCGAACTCCCCTCGTATTTAATATACACATTGAGGTTCTAGTGTTTAGTTATAAAATTGCGCTAAATATTTTTTTTTCGTTTAAACTTACTGATACTGGTTGCTGGTGTGGTAAAGGTTGTTTAGGAACTCCATTGAGAGTCAAGCATGCATACCTGAAACAAAATAATAGAGCATTAGTGTTTGTGCTTAATAAATAGGGACACTAAAGCATCAGCATACTCCGCACCACTCACATTATTTGATTAATTTGGAACAATTGTTTGGCGAATTTGTGCTGACACTTTAATGTTTGCCGTACCCACAGTTCTAACCGTCATTATTAAATGATCAAATGAAACTTACATAAATGACATAAGGGAAATCTCTATATAGTGTGAATCGCGTTTTTTTTAGTTTGCGTGTCGGTCTAGCATGAAAAAAGATGAATCAAACCCTTAAAAGAATACGCAAAATAAATCTAAAAGAAATTTATAGTGATAGTTTATATAAAGTTAACATATCGCATTCTAGATTAAAATATAACAATTACGTGTACTTATAACCTGTTTATAAGATTACAAAGTGATCGCTTTTTGTTGTTAATTGTGAAGGATAGAAAAAGACATTCTAATATAGTTTATAAAAACAATTTTTTTAAGATATTCATTACTAGCAAAGTAAATTGCTTTTGTATTACTCGTTATTTTGAGGGCGTGAATATTTCTTGTTATTTTATGTTATGTCATCGAAATGAATCTTATATAAATTTATTTATGCAAGGACTACTCTACCAATTCTATCATTATCTAACGAAAGCTTAAATATTTTCGTGCTTTATTAGTTTTATTAAAATTATTATTTTACGAATCGATTTTGGTAAATTTAATTGATATTTCGCATCGTGCTCAAGGCATCTTCAAATTTTATAAGATTTGGGATTTGAAAGGATTCCGTGCATGCGACGTTTAGTTGTTGAAAACTTAAGTCCAAAGTTACCAATGTTACAAAAAAGTTGGCGTAAAAATAAAAAAAAAAATATTGCTAGAGATTTAAATTGAGGAGGAAGAATACAGCTGGACAAATTTATATTTTGTCCACTCCACATGAAATAATTTTTCTGGAGAATTGAATAATATAGTAAACATGTTCCCTGGCCAAGAGAACTTAATATGGTAGGTCTGAATCTTACCGTTCTCTTATTGTTGTTTTAATCAAGCATAAGCTGACAATATAACATTCTTTCAGTTCCAATTATGAGCTTAAGAAAAAAAAAATTATTTGTCTAGTTGTAGATAAAGCTGCCCCCAATGAGTGCTACAGCAGTGGTATTACATTCGGGGAAATCGAATGCATGTAAGCGATTCGATGCTTTGCGGCTGTTTGTGACAGAAGCTATTGTTTTGTTCGTTACGATAGTGCTTTTGTGTGCTTTTCGTATGGTGTAAATGTATCGAAAGTGTAACACGTAATTGTATAGTCATAACGTGAGAAGGTTTATATGAGAACTTAAACAGATGTAAAATATAATGGGTCGCCAATAATATGTTTGGCTTGTAAATGACGCTTGTTGGTGTTCAAGAAATCTTTATGTATAAGGCATTTAAACAGCGCAACGCACAAATTAAAAAAGTAGGAAAAACCGCCTTAATGTTGTTTTACTATTTGAATCATTAAAAAAAAAATAAATAAAATAAACCTTTAGTTTCACAGTTCGATGACAGAGTGACGTGCCATTAGAGAAAGTCAGATACAGAGACAAAAATTTGATAGTGCTGATAGGAAAAAGCTCGGATTTTGCCAGGTTAAGAAACTTAAACTACGTAAATATCACATCTTTGGTTGTTGAATGCTCATTTTCTCTATATGAGAACATCACCGCAACAAACGTTGCTCAATATTTATTCCTTTGGGTAAATCACCAAGATGTTAATTGATAAATTTGAAATTAATTTGTGGACATGCATCCTGCAAAATGATTTTTCATCTAGTTATACATTGTCTATCCCCATTTTTTTTTCACATTAATCGAATGAAATAAATAATGAATTTGCAAAAATATTCGTTTAAAAACCTTGATCACAAAGAAAGATTACCAATTCGAAAATTCAACAAAATTTGAAATTTGAAGAGACGTTTACCAATAATGGCGGCAATTTATTTTGAAGAAACTCATAAATATAATAAAAACCTTAACATTCTACTGAGGCCGTTGATCCACATGTTGCAAAACTCATCTGCATAATAATGAAAGTTATGTTTATTTGCCGATTCATTTTTGTCAAAAGTTGCTCCACAAACACATTAAAAATAAAATGGGGATTTTCTTGTAATTTATTATTGGCCCAGTTAAAACTGACGTTTTTCGAAATCCTGCTCAGCAAGCTCCTATTATAACTGAATATGGCAAGGATGTAAACGATTTTTCTTTAATATTCGTAGAGCAGATCGTCCATTTATACACGCATTCTTACTTATATTCCTTGGTTTCTATTGGATCTTCAGTAACTACTAACAGAGAATTCAACTGATTTCCTTAATTTCTTGCAAACGGCATTAGTCGTTTGAATAAATCTCGTTATTAGTTTTTTAAAAGTTCTGTTTTCTGGATGCCTCCTCTCGGAATATCTTTCTGTGTAAAATCTGTTGGTTAAAAAAGGATTAATTTCTACTTCGCTCAGTACGATAACTACTACTATATTCAGAATAATTCACTTTTATAAAACGAACGCTTTTCAATCATAACATACAGGGTGTTACGTTTAGCAAAATTGAGAAAATCATTTTGAAATTAGTACATTTTGATCAATATTTTTCCCATGATCAATCTGTACATATGACGATATAAACAATTTACTGACATCATCACCCAATCTAACCAATCCACACAACAATTTTTATTGCTAAATTTGAAAGTATTTTGACGCAGTATACCGTGTGATTTTTGAATTTTTAACAGAAACAAAAATAAAGTATAAAACAGGGTACTTTCATAAATAGTGTGTAGTTATCGATTTTTCATAATGTACAAGTATACCGGGTGTTTAAAGAAGTGAATTCTACTATGCTACCTTTTTTTTTATAAAACGTGTAATATGTATAGGAATATACAGGAGGAACGGACCAAAGTTTAGGTGTGCATTGTATACATGAAAGTAATGTAAAAAATTCGTATGTTTTTATCCGATTTTCATTTGTTTAGAGATAACGTTTTAACCTGCGTTCTTGTAAATGGTCAAAAAATCAAATTGTTATCTAGCATACATACATTATCTATCTACAACATCCCACTTTTTTCACATTATTAGAATAAAATAAACAGAGTTTGTACTTAGGCTAGAACTGTGATAAACGATAAGGGGGACGAGATCAGTGAGTGCTGTAGTTTTCCATAACGCTCACCGATTGGCTAGTTTTGCTAACTCCCGGCTGCTATCGCTTATCGCAGCACCAACCTTACGCGTTCAAGATCCTTATTACTAAATATTGTTTGCATTTATTGATCTGTCTGAAACGATCCTTCTTTACTATTAATTAACTTTAAACTTAACGAAAAAATTAAAATAAAATCTGACAATATTCTATTAAGAAATGAAAACTAGGCAACCTTCAATTTGATAAAATTATTGTTAGGGCAAAACTATTAAACAAGAAGGAATAAAAGGTAAACAGAGCGCGGACTGCAATAAAACTTTGAGAGATGCATAGGTATTTATTTATATTATTACATGATCTAAGTTTGCTACGGTAGGCAAGCTAGAGTGTATGTTGTAAAGTCGCAGAAATTAAAACTTGCAACTTTTCCAATTTAAAATTATAACTTCAATCAAAATCAGGAAAGAAATCAAACAATTTTTAATATTTCCCCCATGTATGGATAGAAACTTACTTTCGCCTTATTTGTTTTAATATAAAAAAAAAGTTTAAAACAAAATAGGTGCGGATTCCAAAGCTTGACTTTCTCCAATACGTACATATGCATTTATTTATTTTAATACTCAAGAAACCTGCTGCACCTACTGATCGTAATATTTTAATAAGACCAAATCGACATTACTCGAATAGGTGTAACAAACCAGGAAAGGCGGTCAGGTATATATTTACGATTATGCCACACTTACTCATATGGAAGTATGCGTATGAATTATTAATCCCGAACATGACTATTATTAATAATAACATTAGGATTGCGTATACGTATGTATAATGTACGTATAAAAGTTGACCTCCACGAAACCTTAAAGCGACGTTTAATGATGCAATAAGGCGATATTGCCATTTGCATAATAATGTAAAATACCTATCTGACAACTTGAAGAGTTATGCAGATAATATTGTAATCGTTTTAATTTCATTTTATTCGTTTATATAATTGGCGATGTTAAAGTGTCTTGATATTTTCGAACGGATTTATTTAATTGGACGAGAAGATTTCCGCGTCTCGTATTTTCAAAGGAAAAGTACCAAAATGCACGATTTATTCTTTAACATAACATCTTATTTATTCATAAAAGCAACGAAAGTAAAAATAAGGTGAAAGTCCTCCGAATCACTTCTCCATCGTTGAATATTTGAGTAAATATCTCTTAACGACTAAAGAAAAATTTTGGAGATTAAGAATCGGCTGACTTATCTATTACTAAACAAACTGATTGCGTCATAGGTCACATTCTATCACGAATGGCGTAGTAACTGTATGACGTTGCTGCATTTCGTACCGGAAACCAATATTTGAACAATTTTATCGTAGATTCTTCACTGGAAAATCATTCAACGCAAAATTTAACGAGAGAATAACGTTTTGTAGAATAGTGTGGTTTTCTGCATATTTATAAAGTTGACATTATTTAATAAAAAAATATCTGTTGCCGTCGTAACGAATGGAATGTTGCAGCTGTACGTCGGAGTGTTTGTAACCATCTCAATGTGTTAATTTTGCGAAAAGATCTCGTTCTACGCGCTTGTAGTAATATTGTTTTAACTCGGGTATTTAAACCAAATGAATATTTGTTGAGTCGGAGATGCAGTAATTGGGCTTCAAAGAAACTTGAAAATGATTTCGAATTTCCTGGTTTAGCAGTTTTGTGAATGGACAAAACTATCGCATCTGATCTGAAAATCAATCAGAATTAATGGATAAAAACTTAAGCTGATTGTTTGGAGCGCATTTCATGTTGCAGGAACCGTTGGTCCTTACTTTCTTGTTGATGATGCTGGAAACTCCGTTACTGTGAATTGAAGCTTAATGTTGATGGAATTTTCGGTGAATCGATAATTTCCAGAAATGGATCCTCCCCGATCGTGTAATTTAATACCTAATAGATTTCTTTTTGAGGAGTTAAGTCGTAAGCAACATTACACGACTTGCAGATCAACATTGAACGTGTCACTTCTGACACTCGCCCCCATTTATATGAAAAAGCTATAAAAAATTAGATTCCACGGATTCATTTCTGCCAGCGCTGTAGAGGAGGCTGTTATATTCAGTAAATAATGGAAATTCAAAATAATTGTAAATTTCTTAGGAATGGCTGACGCCATTCATCGTGGTGCACTTCTCCTTTATTAATACGAACCTCTTGAAACATGGTTTTAACTACTTTGATTTTGCGACCTGCCCAAGGCTCAAATCTTCATTAAAAAGCTATTATTTATAGACCAGATGTAGTACATAGCTAGTTGCTAAGTATGCAGAAACCTAATTTTTGCGTATACTTGGTGTACTCCAACATTCAGTTCTGAGGCCGCTATCGTTTTTGATATACCTACATTAATAATTTTGCTTGATCTGCAGCGTTATCGTGCAGGAGACTCGGCTGTGGCTCCTAAGCTTTTTGTAAGCATAAAGCAATGTGCTTTGTCTCTATATTTTCCATTATCTGCTATACGTAATATACAAGATTAATATTTCAAAGATAAATTTTAAATATCTTGTTATGCCTTATTTCTTACAACAGCCATAAATTATTATTAATATTAGTATGACGATTAACAGCAAATTATAAACTAGAACGTCTTTAATAATTTAAATTTTAAAGTTCACATTAAGTCTGATATACAGTGTGATTAGATATTTGTTACAGTGCGAATAGTTCGTTATATTTTTAAATTTCTTTAAAAGGCGTTTTCATAAGCATGACAATAACATAGCACGGAAATGTTTTCAAGATTCTGTTTTGTAGAATACTATTTTTAGGAATAGTTACATCACAATAAAGTACTTTTTCCACAGCATTTCCCGCACGCAACTATCAAAATGGTGCGCAACACAAAAAAAAATATTTTCGTATGTTACAATCAGCAATGGCAGTTGGGTAAGTGCCCGATGGGTGAATGGATAAAAAAATGGGTGTACTTTTTTAGTGGGCTCTGGAATTTTTGAAATATCGCTATTATTTCGCCTGCGCCCATAGAGTATCTTAAGGTGTTCATCTTTAGCATTTGTCAAATTTTGAGCAGGGAAAACTACGGAAATTCATCTTTTGAAAGTTGCGAGCCCGGAGTTCGTAAATATTGCATAATGTGACAAATTCATCCTAGTCTGTTAGCGATTTCATGCTGTTTGGTTCCAATGATGAAGTGCAAGAATTGGATGCGTTTGCTTTAGGAAAAACTTTGTTAAATTTCCAGGAACATAAAGATGTCCAGGCAATGATTTAGAGTTGTTACTATTATTACTATTGCATCTAGATGAAAGAAGTTACTTGTTAAGTTCTTAATCTGCTATTTAGCACAGAAACTACGCACAGAAGCGCCTATAACCTACACTTAACTAATTCATTCATTTAGGAGCCACAACATAACCAAATAACTTAAGGTGGTGAGGCTTGTACAAAAATTTAGTTTAGTTTTTCATTTTTTCTGAATGTCTGATCTTTTTACTTTTTTCTTGAATATGATCGCGGTAAGATGTTCCTCGTAGCTTCTTTCATTGTAGTAGTTATAAATAAACAAAAGTAACACTTTTTGACATTATTTTGATATTAAAAGGAAACCAGATCAATGTATTTTTATGTAAATTAGAAACAAAATGCCAAGGAATGTTAGATCTTAATAATATTTATAAGACGCATTCTAAAAATAAAGTATTCTCTAGCAGATTACAGGAACGATTTTTTTATTCGACGCATTAAGCGTGCGCGAGATGTAACCAGTTTGCTTATTTTTATTTGAAGAAACCACTCATCTGGTATACGAATCGTAAATTAATGTTTGTTTGGTTTGCGATTCTTAGCAAAAGTACAGTGTATGTGATATGGTTTTCGTACTGGTTTTATGAACGACCGAAGCCATGTTATTCCGTACGTCATCGTCGACGTCAATGTTGATAAATATTAGCTATTTTTAAATGTCTTGGAATATATCTATGCAACTTCATAAACAGACGTAGTCTATATATTATAAATATTTTGAGTGCCTTTCGTACAATAGGCGAATAGCTGCTATTAGCTAGATGAATTATACGCCAGAACATACAGACATAATTTCATAAATAATTGTTCCCATGTATATTTCTTAATCATGGATCTTGGAAGAAATGCTCCTCTATAAAACTTCTAAATATCACAGAAACATGAATTTTAATGATTGCAAAATTTATGAGAAAAATGACGAAAATGTAGAATATTAACCTTGCTTGAAGAGTTGTAATGTTGCCATAACTGTTTGATTCCGCTCTATTTTACAGCGTGATTATTCTTTCGAAAACAATTTATTATATACAGGGTCTACCAAAGCATAACGGACACATCTTTAGGGATGGTAAAAAATTAGAAAATTGAGTTATCTCTTGGACATTTTTCCCGAAAAACGTCTTACCTCGGAGTTAATTGCTGTTAAAGTCTTTTATTTGACACTATAGATGGTACTGTTACATCAAAATCACATACGCTAAGAACGTTGCCTAATCCAGATTTTATTAAAACGATTTCCAAAATGTAACTATTAATTGGAAGTAAATTGCTGAGTAGATCAATTAATCAAAGAAGAGGGTAGCTAATAAAAAATGTTACTAGCTTCAACAAACTATTCAAAACGTGCTGACTGATTACACGGACATTTATTTGAACAAAAACTGAATTGTTTTTAGTCTGTTTCGAAGCATGGAAAGCACCGGTGGTTCTTATTTAAAAAAAAAAAAAATAATGAATCAGTCTTTAACGATTGCAACGATACGATATGTCCAAGCAAAGCAAGGCATGTCCAGTTTCGGTTAAAATTTTCTATTGCTTAAAATAATCAAAATTGTTCAGTCATGTAAGTTGTACAATCATAATTGCAGTGCCCATGAAGTAAACTTTTTTTTTCAAAACTACTTTGTAGACATGCATGTTTTTGCATAAACGGTTCCTCATATGTGAAACGATGGACAACTGAATTGAGTATGAAAAAATAATGTGCAAGATGGATACCGGTTAACCATAAGCGTGAACGAAGACGCATTTCAGCCCTAAGACATGATGCGAAGAACTCTTGGCAGCAAATAATATCGGTTGATAAAGCAATGGGTTAACGCTGGTGCAACTTGGCTGAAAAGGTTTTGGGCAGTGCCTTTTGACTATCTTTAAAAAGATATATTATAGACCATCCACATGATGCAACACAAGAGGCCCCATTAAAGAAAAGGCACTCGTGCATTTTCTGCAGAATAATGCCGTTTCACTTCCAACTGCTTCTACACCCGCAGTATTCGCCAGATTAGGCCCCCTCTGACATTTTCCATATTCCTAAACTGAAAATTTCACTTAGTGGAAAGAGATTTAGATCGAATGAAGAAGTAATTACTGAAACCAAGACATATTTTGAACAAACTGATCCTTTTGAAGAATTGAAAGGATAATGGATAAGGAAATTATGTTGAAAAATAAAATAATTTATTGGCAAAAAATTCTCTTGTCTTGTATGGGCTCAGTAATTAATAATCAACCTTCGTGAAATCACAACCTTAAAAAACCCCACTTGGAAACCGCGCACCTAACAAAAAATAAATATATTGAGTTGTTTCGGGGCGACAATAATAGATATGAATAATTGAGCCGATTATTATATTTTCAAATGCAATCTTTACAAGCATTTAGAAAATTTATTGATGTATGTGGGCATACGTAAGTGTGTATATTAAAAAAAATCTATTTTAAATTTATTTGTAATCTTGATATTCCAAAGGGTTCTTATTAATTCAATTGTTGATTTTAATACGATTATATTTTTAAACGTATTATATCGACAGTGATATCAATCCAGCGGTTCTCATATTTTGATGTGTTGACCTTTACGATGCTTGTGTATCTTGATCCTAACGTAGATTTTGATATCTTCACGTGAGGGAATTAATAAGGTTCTTATTTAAATTTTTATAAATTTAATGTTAAAATATCACATAAAATGGATGACAATAATAAAACGTATGTCCTGTCTCACTACTCCAATATATTTTTTAATTTCAACATTTAATACAGATCTCTTACTAAATTTGCTGTTGGGCGTTTTGAATTAGAAACAAGATTTTCACAAAAAAATATATCTATGTCACGTGGTCTGAGACGTCCAATAGAATCACACTAACTCTTTTTTTTTGCGCGAATTCCTTCAATTATTATTGTTTTGTTATGGTCTAGCAATTTTTTTTGTTAAGAATTCACATTTGTTATATTTTCAGAACAATTCAATTTATTTTTCCCAGATAGTGTCAATATACAAGGTGGGTCGGGAGGAACCAGCGAAAGTGTAGGAGTGCATTGTACACGATAAAATAATATAGAAAAACAAGTACATTCTTATCCCATTTTTATTCGTTATATATTAATTAAAAAAAAAAAAAACAGTTTCTTGTAAATTGTTAAAATTTTCGCATGTTTTCTTGCTTTTTTTTACACTAGTTTCCCCCGTTTACTTTAGTTTTTCGTTCCTCCCCCCTCGTAATATATAATTTTACCATATTTTTTAATTTTCGCCTAATATTCTCGCATGCGCGTGTACATTTCCACAATAACAAAAGCATTTTTGATGTTTCTTACTGATTGTAATTGGAATGGTATAAAATGTAATAAAATATTGAGGAGAATTAATATTAACAATGTATAGTGAGTCATATCAGCTTGATTTACGCAAATAAATATCAATGTTGCAATTACTTGTACTGTTGCAAGTTCTTTCGACGTTGTGTAACGTTTAGTATTTTTCCTACAAATTGCTAAGGCTTTATATAACGTCTAGTTACTTCAAAGTGCACTAATTTTCTGCTTTCAAATGAATATAATTAAAAAATTTCATGTTTGAAATTTGTAATAGAAGGAAATCAATAATTTTAAATTCTTATAATTAGATAGCGCGAAGATTAAAAATATAATAATAAAAAGCGAATAAAGTTTTAATAATTTTCCGATTTCAATATAAGATGAATTTCTGCCTCTTCTATTTATCCATTTATTACGAATCACTCTTTATTTTGACAATCAATGGAAAAATATGTAAAATAAATTCAAATAAACAGTGTCCTTTTTTTTTCTTTATTGAATAAAATTACCATAAAGAATTGTTTTTATTATTATGCTAAATACCTTTACTTCAAATGTTATGGGTTATAAGTTAGTTGCGATACATGCTAGAGAGCTAATTAGTAAAGGCAGAGCACAGAATATTAGTACGGTTAATAAGTAAGCTTTTATTCGTTTGGCATCTCTCAACCTTTATGAAATTCCGGCATTAGAAATTGGAATGATGTCTGGATTAATTGTAGACAGTTAGGAGATAGTATCGAAACCTTTGACAGTAAGTAAAGTGTTAGGGTTGCCTCACTGCTTGCAAACTAATTTCTTCGCTTGGAACTGTACTATTTAACATTCACTTTCTGGTTATTAAAGAGTCAGGCAATGCAAAGGCGGGTCACAAGCAACAGGTTACTGCTAACCAACAGGAAGTAAACAACCAAGCGTTAAAATCCTTATCCGTTGTTTCTTTAAGTGTATTTTAGATAATTTCTGCATTTTCTTTATTTCCTGTTAATTACTAACAGAGATATACCAGTTGCTGAGAATTTACTTACTGTTCCAGTGTTAGAGTCTCCCAAAATTTCTGAAAAATTAGTTTTATTTTAATAACATGATTTAGTCTAAGTTAACCCTTCCAAATCAATTTCCTTTTACGAATACAAACAAACGCTCAACTTTATAATTTTGCTTTTACATGTGGATTTGAAAGGGTTCATTGTGCGTGTAAAACAGTTGCTTAGTGTATAAGATGTAGCAGATAACAAGTGCAATTAATCACAAAAGTGTTCCCTACACAATAATAATAATAGGCACCGGGCTTTGAGAATTAAAATCTAAGCCTCTCGCATGGACGGATAATTTTGTGAGTGACTGTATTTTCGTAGAAATCTCTGTTACTTAACAAGCAAAATGTAAAATGTAAATCATCCGAAGATTTCTCCATAGCAAAGACAATTTTTTACTTTCAATGGTATAAATGTCAACAACACCTTTCGCATGTCCTACTATCTTAACAGATTAATGGCAATATCGTCTTCATTTCTCACGTAAATCTATTAGCACCAATCACAATAGAGTCGTATTAAATAGAAAGTCAAGTGATGCATTTAACATATCGTAATTTTTCTGTAGATTCTAGGAGCATCCAGCCAGGAGGACTGGAAGAATAGAATTTTATACATAACGTAATTTATACTTCGTAACCCATCTATTATAATAATTGCTGTGCGCAGTAAAACAAAGAAAAGCGAAAAATAGGTTTGATCGACACACTTAAGCTATTCTTATGGCAATTAACACTAATAAAGTTGTTATTGCCGTATGACTCTTAATAGTTAATAATATAATAACGTAATCCTTAATTGCGGAAAGACGTTCTGACATATATCTGACACACTATCATGTATAAGAAATTGCTGGTTAGTAACGTGATTTTATCAGTAATATTACTCACGATTTACTTGAAAATGAGATTTAGTTCAATAGTCCTCACACGTAAAAGAAAAAAGAATGTATCGATAATAAACAGTTATTTTAATAAGATCCATTCGTCATCACGGATTAAAACCAAGGGGTTGGTACAGGTTTAGGCTGTTCCCTTCGATTTTTCTTTTTTTGATTATTTGCTGTTAACTGTTCAATGTGCTGAATAAAGACATTATTATTAAAGAACTTAAGTAATAGTTAACATTTTTTTGAATTGATTGAAAATTAAAATACGATGTATTTTCCCTGCCAACTTGCAGGATTATTGGCTAACAGAAAAGACGATATTGAGGTGAAGATTTAGGTGGTATTGCCTACCATACAATGTAGACCTAGAAGTGTTTTCTTTGTTGGATACGTATGCAGCTATTAAATCAGATTTGGTTGACAACCGGTATATATAAAGTAGTTAGCAAAAAGACAAATTCTAATGAGAATCAACACAAACATCGATAATCATCAAAATTAAAATAGTCCAAATAATAATCAATAACAACACGCTAAGAAGCTGTGAATCAATTTGTATTCAATAAATTAAAAAAAAAATAAATTAAAAATAATTCTCCATTCTGGAAAGTTGGCAACATTGTACCGATAGATAAAAAGAAGGATACAGTAAAGAGTGTGGTAAGTATAGAGGCATGTCCTTGACGAGTGTAGTAGCTAAACTGTAAGGGTACTGCAGGGAAAATTGAGAATGCAAATAGAAGAACAACTCGGAGAGGGATAGAGTCGGAAGATCACATTTTCACATTAAGACAGGTGAGAAAACACCGAACAGAGGAATCCATATGGCATTTCGGTACATGGATAAACCTTTTGATAGAATACCAAATACTGTAGTAGAGAAAGCCTACAAAGAGGTGTTGGTGATAAATTGTGGAGGGAAATTAATAGTATGTACCAAAACAACATAAATTACATACGGTTTACAGTTAACGAAGGATTAAAGTAAGTAAGGTGAAGTAATGGGCCCGATGTCGATTATAATAAATAATGGACGATGTTTTAAAATAACTTAAAGTAAACGTACATAAAAGTAATATAGGTTACAGGAAGCTAAGACCGGTTAAACCAGCAGAGTGCGCTGATGATCTGGCGATTTGCGCGGAGAGCCTTAACTGTGAGAAAATTTAAAAATTAAAAAAAACAAAAGGGAAACTCAAAGAAACGTGGAATAGTGCAATGAAGTATATACTGGAAAAAATACATATGAGGTAGAGCGAAGCAAGCAAGTTGATAAAGAACAGAAAAGCACGGTGAAAATTAAAATAAAAATTAATTTTGGCAATTGTTTTAATGAACCAAATACACGTATGACGTGTGACATAGAAAAAGTAAAGTTTTGAAAATTTTATTTTTTTTCTTCAATATTACAAATTATTTAAATTAATAATTCTATATTGTTGGATGAAAATTCAACAGTTTTCCTCAAAATTTTGCATTACTGCTGTTTGCAAGTCATTATCGTCATGAAAAAGATGTTTCCAAAGATCTTTTTTTAACTAGGATCCATACGGTGGATGTGCCCTGTAAAACTCTAACATTCTTTGAGAATTACCCTCGACGCTTCTCACCAATATTGTCTCTCAATTTATGCAACAAAGAAGAATAATGTGTGCTGTTAAGAGTTGTATCATATTTTTTAAAATTCAACCCGCATTTCTGCATTTCTAGGACGAGGTTCATTAGGACGCCACCATTCCATCCACTCCTCTTTGGATAGTCGATTATAATGCGGACCATAATTGTTTCTTTTTTTTTGTGACACTGGACTTCGAAATCAGATGTTTAAAAATGAGTGCGAGCATTCAGGAGCAGAAAGAAATTGCGGTACCCACCTTATTCTTAGATTCTTTAATAATTTAAATGTTTTGTAGCGTTAACACTTGAAGTAGATCATCATCTTCAAGTGATTCTTATAAACGGAAGTGTTTTGCTTACTCTTTCACTGTTGCATATGAAGGAGATGAACACCTTTACATGTTATTTAATTTAGTTAAGATATATTTTTCCCTTCAATTTAATGTAGAGTTGGAAAAAAATAAGAAACGAAGTTTCCACACATCAATATTTGCGGAATTTTCAGGTGTAACAACTTTCAATAATTGTCAATTTTCCAAATTGAAATGACGTAAATTGTTGAATTGTTGTTATCTAGCGGCTGCGCAATCTCAATACGTTTTTATTAAACAATCCTGGTATAATTCACAATCTGTGAGTATAATCACAGCAATATGCAACAATTGAAGACAACACCGCGATGAATATTAACGCCAGCAATTTAAGCAAACTGACCTATCATCACCTCATACAAAGTGTCTTAAACAAGGTTAAATGTTAATCACCCTTGGGTTTAAGTGCACCAATCGTGCAGTATTAAAATGTAATAAATGGAAAATTTTATTTCTTATTCAAAATCTAAAAGGAAACGAAATATACCGTGCGTTTGTTTATAAATCATACAATTTCCATTTCAGAATAAAGGTATGTCATAAGCGTTCATTTCTGGAAAAGATCAGAATAAATATGTCCTGTTATCAATGTTTAAAATCTTGTTTTGTGGTTACTCCTATTTAAAAGCAAACAGAAATGGAAAGTGAATATTCTGAATTTTGTTTCAGTTCCCAGAATGAAAATCTTGTGGTTTCGAACTAAAAATACTTTATGATTTAGAAGGTTACAGCTGTCAAGCTTTATTTATTTATTTAAAAGAAATCTAATCGATATATGAGATGAGGTAAAAAGTAGGTAGCTAATTATACCATTATGTAAATCAATTCCATAAACCGGGAAAATCTACGAGACTAACAGTATCAGGTGTAGACCTGCCGAAATGGCTAGTAAACGAATACAAAAATTTACCTATCAAAGTATATAGTCTAGATGTTGAAAATTCACTAGATTTAAAAATTTAAATGAGGTAAATAATATTGAACTAGAAGAAAATCATTTGATGTTTGTTCACTCTTTCCCCACCGTTTCCCCAGAAACCATAGAATATTTGAGTTCGAAAAACTTAATAAAAGTGATGATGCCAAAATGCAGAATACAAAAGACTAACTTTGCATGAATTTAAATCGTTTTCAAGTAGAGGCTAAGTACCATGCGCAATTGGAGGGTTCGGCAATGGGCAATCTGCTGTCCCTTTCATAGCCAAATTCTTCGTAGTAAATTTGAAAATTTTATAAAAAAGGACACCGCATATTTTCCTAATTTGACTTAGGTATGTAGACGATAATTTCGCGGTCTTTGATACTAGGAAAAGTACAGATTCCCTCGCAACACTTGATTCAAAATTTGAAACTCCTCGTTCCTAAATGGTTTAGTAATTAGAAATGGAAAAAAACTGCAAGTGGACATCAACAGAAAGGAAACAAACACTAACTGATATATTATGGCTGATTCTAACCATTATGGCGAACATCAAATTGCCGCGATTAGAATCCTAATTAATAGATTGATTAAATTCCCTCTTAGTAAAAGTAGGAATAATAAAGAACTTAAATTCATAAAAAAATGGTAGCTATTTACAACAGTTACTCTTCTGTAGATGGCGATCGCATTCTTAAGAATGTCCAACGTAGGCATTATGGAAGGCTCTAAATCTTGGCTGACACTCGAGATAAGGTAATTGTGGCAAACAACACTAAAGTATCTGTGAGCCAACCGTTCAAATTTTTAGGGGTCAAGCTATGAATATGTTTAAGCTAGAGAAATACACTCAAAAATCTTGACAATCCGAAAGATAAACCGAAAATGGGAGAAAGGTAGGGAATTTATAAAATTGCATGTAGTGACTGTGATAAAGCCTATATTGGTCAAACCGAAATAGGCTTTATCCCAGCATATTAGATTCTACAGATTCAATGAGCATATTAGTTTCTACATATACGGAAGGATAGGTTCGTCAACAAAACCATAGAATAAATACTTGATCTTGGTCAAAAATAAAATCAAGGGCAGTCTATTACTTGAAGTTATTTGGCTTCATTGTGGATATCAGGTATTAATGGGAAAAATTTTGAAAACTTCGTTTTCTAAAGATGGTCTACAGGAAAAAAAGCTAGGGCCTTATAGCACAAATCAAGTACGTACATTAGAGCAACAAACACGGAAAATCCCAAAAAACGCTACTGTGATGGAAAGCACCCAAAAAACTTGCAGGTGGCTAATTTCAGCTTTTTATTTTGCACGAACAATCGGTTATTATTTTGATTAATTTAACCATTAACGGAAGTTGAAATCGAAGTAGTAATAATATTTATTACATCAAATAGCATGAAGCCCACAATACATAGTTCTCTTAAAATAAAACACAGCTTTACAGATTCTTTTGTTTGTTATTCAAAGAAACATTAAAAATATGAGCTGTTACAAATCTTAATACGTATACATGCCTGGACAAAATTAACGGGCCGATATAATAAATCTCAAATCGTGTGTATATTTACGAAAAATGTTAATAGTAGGTTTTGGAAATTTTTTAAAAATCGTATAAATTGTATTCCTTTGACAATTTTAAAATAACGTTGTTAAGGTAAGCAACACTTTGTTCCGTAATTGTGATAAAATCTGTTGGAAATGGAGTTTATCTATTTTTTTTTCAATTTAATGTGATCATCATCCTTTGTGTATTTAGGATATTCAACTAGAATAGGTTGAAATTTAAAAATGAATCGCCCAAGGAATTTGACAGAACATGGAGTAAAGGGAGCAGTAACATTATATGGAGGGGGATGATATTCTCAGCATTATATTGCCAAATCGTTTGGAGTAAAATACACTACAATAAATCGTGTGGTGGAAACCTATTGTCGAAGGCTAGGACAATATGTTTGTAATATTTCGATGTCTGCTTTAACAGCAAGAAGAAAGTAAATGAAAACTGGATTGGATTTTCCCGCAATGCAATATCTCTCCAAAGATTCCATTTCGTAGTGGTTCTGCAATGTTCTGGAGTGGAACTCATGTTATATACTCGTGCAGAATTGAGCTCTATTTGATCGAAATCGATGAATACAAATTTTTATCTCGCGAAAACTTTAAATACAATTTGGTCTTTTTGTGGGAGGACAATTCTTTTATGCAAGTCAATGATCGACCTCAGGTGGCTAGATAGGACCTCTATGGGGCATACTTAGAAGACATGTGCGGCGCCGTATACCTGTACCTGCTAACCTGAGAGAATGTAGGTATTAAAGAATCGGATGGGAACCGTAGTAACCATAACTAGAGGAGGCAATGAGTTAATTCTGTCCAGAAGTGTATTTTTATTAATATTTTATGCGATTAAGTCTACGTTGTTGGTGTTTACACCTTGTATAAGGAATTTTACCAGGCCTCATATTGCCTTTAATATTTCTTTGTAATAGTGGCAAGCGGTTTCCATATTGAGGAATAGTTCTAAAATGTATGTTATAGGTCTTAATAATTTGAAGTAAATGTGGAGAGTTGATTAATTAATTTAGAAATTCAAGTAATGGTGACGGAAATTATTTCCTTCATGGTCTAAGTAGCTCTAATTATCAAGAGAATTATCGAGAAAAAATAAATTTGTTTTATTTTATCTGTGTCTACTCCTTGCCTGTATTTTCTGTACAGAAATTAACACTTTGGTAGCATTTAATAGCTTATTTTTTAAAAATTTTAATAGTTACTAATATTCTAAATGTTATAGATTCTTTCGTTATTAGTTTTAACAGCTCATTTCAATTTTCAAAGCAAACTAAATGTTCCTAGGACACAAACTAGATTTGCAATGTGAGTTCAATCTTAATAAATTTTCAACTTTTATTTGATAAAAAAACACCAAAGAAAATATGTAATAAAAATACCTTTTTTCTTTCCCTATTCTTCTTTCCTACAACGAAAGGAAGCCCATCAGCTATAGCGACAACCACGCCATTCCTGGACGCTTGCACTGGGGGAGGAGGTCGATGATGACTATGATTATTCTGCACGTGGTGGCTATGTCGATGAATATTATTATTATTGTTGCTATTGTTATTATTATTACTATTATTAGCGGTCGGAGTAATATGATGCTGGTGGTTATTTTCCGGTGCCGGAGTCCTACTGACCAACGATTTCGACCTTCGCAGGAACCTCATCATTTGATTTTTAACGGTGACTTGCGGCCTTGAAGTGGACTGTCTCATGGCAGCGGCTGCGTCCAGTTTACTGCCACCGACACTGGACACTTCGTACATGATTTACGAGCACTCTAAACTGCACTTTTCTTCACTCGACGTTTATCGCCGGCTGCATCGTTCTAGTGGAAGGTTATTTCTCGCGTTAGGTGACTGTAACAGCTGGCGATCTGTTTTCCTTCAGAGAGCGAATTCACGGAGCGTTTTGTCATGTGGCCTTGCCCGAGCGTTCGATCTGTTGAATAACAGTTGTTTTGTCTTTTTCTTTATTGTTTTCTGAGAGTTAATGATGCTGGTTCGTATGATACTGAACAGCATTCAATGTACAATGCGAGATAAGGCAAAGCGAGCGTTTCATTATGTTCTTAGAAACAAACAGCTGCGTGGAACAAAGAATGCCAACGATAGAATTTCGTTTATTCTTAGAAGAAATAAAGCAACGATTAATAATTTTACATTATCAATTCATCCTTCGCAGTATCAATTTTTTTTCTGTTAATTTTTATTTAAATTTTACCCTTTAACAAATTTATTGTTACGAAACAGTTACGAGGTTATTTTTCACGTCATAAGGTTCATATATTTACTAAAATTAACGCCTGTTGCAATACGACCTCTCTTTTTGTTATTACTAGTATTGTTACGTTTTTAATTTTTTATTGTATTTGTTTATCGATATTTAATCCAAAATATGCTGCACTTAAAAATCGAAGCCAAGGGTACAATGTACTGTTGTAACGCCAACAATATCCCGCTTGTTAGCGTAAAGTACATATATTTTGATTTTTCAATAATTATCAACCTCTATTTTATATTTATAAAATTTGAATTATTTAAAATTATTATTTGGATTCTATCATTTTGATAATTTATATTGTTAATTATTTTACGCCATTAATATTAATTTGTGGGGAATAATAAAAATCACAAGTTATTTTCAATCACTAAATCACTTTGAAGAAAATAAAATAAAAAAAAATGAACTCAAGGAGATCGAAAAACGAGCTAAAAGGGATTTTATAAACGAAGGACCTAGAACATCACCTAGAAAAAAGTAAAGAGAATTAACGATGGATTTTAGAGGATACACACGTACACGCGACACTTGCAGGTGTAAGTAGTTTTTTCAAAATTGACGGTAAGTGGATTATTGAGAATCAAAGATTTGATTTTTTTTTCACAGTGGGCTGTGTAAAATACATATTAAAGTTAATTTCCTTTGGTAAAATTGTATATTTTGCGTTGTACAACGACGCACAGCGAACTAATCGGTGAGCATTGCATCTTTCCTCAACTCGTACCGATTAGCCCGTTTTGCTAACTCATCGCTTTTATCGAGTATCACGCCTAAGATGTGTTTATACTGGAGCAACCGACGCGTGTTATGGAAATGTGCAACGCCTGCTAATTCGTCCGTTTTGCTAACTCGCCGCTCTTACCGAATATCGCAGCTCTCTTGTCCACCTTTATTCATGTAGCATTACCTTCAACATTAGATATTTTAAATGTGGTGTGAAAACGAGTAAGAGGAGTATTATCAGATGGAATATAATACTTAATAGCAACAGGAAGAGAAGGAAGAACTTTGCTGAAGAGTAAATTCATTTGTCAAAATCACAAAAATGTCCTATTATAAGAGGAACATAATGAGAGACAGTTTTAGCTTCTACAGCCGTGGATTTGATAAACACAAAATCAAATATAAATAGATGATTAACCAACTTAATCAGAAACATATTTTCAATAGGATTTACTTGTTATTTTTTGTCTTTTTTAATATTCGTTTGTTCGTAGATTACATTGGGTAATAAGCTCGTCAGAAAGTTGTTGATGCAATTACTTTTATGAATCGTTTTTTAATCTATGTACTTGATAAAGTTAAAATTATTTCGTTTCTTGCGAAATTAATATTTACCCGCGCGACCTTACTTGCTCCAACCAAAAATATCTTGCTTAAATATTTAATCTACGATAAATAAACAAAAAAATGAGAAATCATCTGCAAGTTTGCACTGAAAATTGTAATTCCTTCAATTTATGAAGCAGGATACATTTAATACTAGCTTGTTTGCAATATTATTCATTTCTTTAGCCTGAATGAAGCCAAGATGACCTTCATCATTTGATATTGGTTTATTAAGATAAATACTTTAAATATTGAAACGAACAGAACGATTGTATTTATGGAAAATTACCACGAACGTTAATTTATTTCTTTTAAATATTTGAAGATAATAAACACGCTACATTAAAACAACTTATGCGATTTAATAATGAAAAAAATCAAATATAGAGCAGTGATTAAATATTTATTTTTGAAAAAGGAAATAACTGTTTTTTTTTTTAAGAACGTGCAGGTCGTCCAAATGAGGTAACCACATCAGAAATGATTGAAAAAATTACGATATGGCAGTGAATAATCGCGGATTGAAAGTGGATGAGATTGCTGAAGCCTTGGGCCTAGGTGTATAACATTTGAACAACTCATTTGGATGTAAGGAAGCTTTTTCCTCAAGATGAGTGCCGCGACTGCTCATTATTGACCATAAACACCTACGTGTGTTAATTTCAAAGAATTTCAAAAATTTTTTGGCATCAATTCATAACTGTTGACAAAACATGGCCTCATCACAGCAAACCAGAGACCAAAGAGCAGTCAAAACAGTGGGTATTTTGTGGCCAGTCGGCGCCAAAGGCCAAAGCCAATCTATCGGTCAACAAGATCAAGGCCACAATGTCTTGGAATGTAACGATTTATGGCGAGTATTAAGCCAACTTATTGAAGCGTTTCAGCGATGCTGTGATATAAAAACGTACGAATTTTGTGAGGAAAAGAATTTCTATTTCCTAATATCAAACAATGGCTAGGCGGAAAAGGATTTGGCTCAAACGATGAAGTGCAGAAACAAATGCCTATTAAAAGAAATCGTTTTAAAGTAATGTGCTGATTCTACAACTCTTTCTTGATTTCTTTTAATTGAAAAATATTCCCAGAAGTCCCCAAAACAGGCTAAATCCATGAGCTAATTTAAAGTATATTGTTGATGGCAAATAAAGATCTTTTTCTTCTTCTTTAACAGGCAATACTAAATGAAGGAGAATCAACTCATAGCTGGCAGTACAACAACAACAACACTAAGCCAGATCAAAAAATTCTTTTTGACGGAATTAAAAGATGCTGGATGAGGTAGCCACGCAATTTTACTCTAAACGACTGAATTGACTGAGAACTTTTAATAGGAACTGGAGTATCATATTAGTACCCAGTACTAGAAATATGACACGTACACACTGGTACTTGAAGATGTTCCTTTACCCGAGAATCGTGAGAATGTGCATCTACATTGGGGCTTATTGCGATAAGCATAGCATCCCGCTTCGAAAATATAAATGGCAGAAACCATTTCGAGGTCGTGAAAAATGGGCTTACATGAGTCACGAAAGTAAGCACCAATAATTGCGCAATAGCTTTGTACTCGCTGATGCCTCGGAGTAGAATACCGTATTGTAATCTTGATTGGATTGCGGCGTAGTATAATGACAAAAGCGTTTGTCTGGATGCCTATAGATAAAGGCAACGGAGGTTTTACCTGATATTTTCTTCACTAATTCATAGCAATGAGCATTTCATGATAAAGTATCTTCAACTGTGATTCCCAAAAACTTGAACTGATTCTCATCTCCTGTCGATTTTTGTCTGGTGTGAAGTATCAACAAAAACTTAGTTTTTTTTTTTTTTTTACTAAGAGATCCAGGAAGGTAGCCAAAAGGTTGTTCATGTCATGAATAATCTCTAGTCTCAGGACCCGCGTATGTCAGATAATAGTTGGACAAAGTACTCGAGCACCAGAGGGAAAAGAGCAGATACGTGGTACAAAAAAACATATACATATTTTCATTTTATCTCAATAAATAACAGATGTTAAAAGAATTTAATCAACATAAAATGTAACAGCAAGTATTCAGCGTCTAAAACTACACTGTTTCGAATAAAACGAAAATATTCCTGCATGATGTAACTGCTTGGATTTGGAAAGAGAAAAAAAAAATAGAAAATCTTATTCAATACCCTGGACTTGTAAAGTAATGTAATTACCATTCCAAACGCCAGATGCCCGTGTTAAACGTTTCAAATAGCATTCACCTAAACAAATTCAGAAATCCATTATCCAAAGTTACTATCGATCTACATAATTACAATTTTTCGAAAGATTTACAATTCAAGTTGAAAAGCCCGCATAGCTTAAATAATCGTTAAGCAATTATTTAATTCATTTGAAATAGAAATTGCATAATCGGAGTTCGTATAATAAAATATTTCATACAATTACCGGGCGCTTAATTGATACGCGAACGCAAGAAGGAAATATTTAGAAATTCCTTAGCGAAATAGACCGGCCAATCTTGGTTTACTCACACGCTTTACTTTCAGATTATTAACTGTCGCATTCCGAATGAATGGACCGGCGATCCGAGGCGATTAATTACGCTTTTCGAGTTCGTTTTGTTTCGAAACGCTTGTAAGATACTCGTTCGCAGCAATAGAATACGGAAATTGTCGGATACGACTTTCAATTATTACATACCCCCTTCGTTCGGAAATAAGCGTCCGATTTAGCAGATTTTTTTTGTTTGGAAATAATCGTTTAATTTGGCAAAACATTTATTAATGTCAAAATAAACATTTAAAACCTAGTCTACTCAATTAACCTATGTCTAAACACAAATGGGAGTAAATAGATTTAATACTAATCACTCTGCGTTAATTTTGGTTCTTGTATTTTGGATAAGATGATTATCACATGTCAGGCTCGGTGGTGATCAGGTCTCCACGAATCAAAGGGCTCTTTCTAAGGTAGTTTGTATCAAGCGCTGTTGATGAGTGATTCAACGTTTGACGATCTTAATTATCGAAAGCGTCTCTTACAGCAGAGGGCAAATGTCTAACATCACTTTTGTAATAAATGTTTTGCTTTTGCATGTACGGCGAGGTTTTTATTCGTCTTGAGCGAGATAAAACATGGACGAAGCCTTTGTTAGGTAGAACCAATTTTCGTCTACATGGATATTGTCCACCATGTTTTTAAATACTGGATTTATTACGGGCAGCGCTTTGTGGGTCAAGCATAGACAAACAACACTTAAGATTGACAACACTGATTTTGTTGTCATCCGTAAAAAAAGGTTTTATTGCGTTTGAACGAGGTTTAAATAAACCTGATTTAATTTGTTTATACAGTGTAGCAATCCGAACATGACCAAGATACCGATCGAATAGTCCTACGTTGATTCAGGTGTACGCGTTTTACCGCCTGCAAATCTGTTCTCTTGCCAGATCGGCAAAATCCTCGTTCTCACCTTGCATCATTTCTTCAAACCGACATTTTGGACATCAACTCAAAATTCTAACTGTTTGAATTTTTTCTTAAAAGAGATTTTATTCTCTCTGCTTAAACTCCACTAATTGACACATTTATAAAATAAATAATCTGACAATAAAAATTATTGTCACAGAATAATTCACATAATAGTAATTTTTGGAAAAAATCGAATTCGGATACTTATTTCCGAACACAGGGAAGAGATGGTTATCGGACGAGGAATTTGTGGATTTTGAAGAGAAAATTACGGCAATGATAATGCTGATTAAGTTTATTTAATACAAAGGACGAAGAGGAAGCTGTGGTGAAATATGCAAGACGCTGCTCAAGGGGTTCCTAAAACTGTTTAACTTCAGAATGAAAAATAAGGAAGAAAAGTCAATACAGAAACAATTTACTTTGTAATTGTGGTAGCGCGAATGATTTTATTTTAATTGTGGAGGATAGTCGGTTCATGCAATTTCATAAAAAAGCATAAAAAAGCTAAGACTTTCGTATTCTTTAACCTTTCTTAGGCTAAGCTAGGTGCAGTCGCACCTCATCCTGAAATTTTCACCGAAATTAGCAAAATAATTTTTTATTTGCAAATTGAACTTTTCAGTAGCTTCAGAAATTCGCCTTTCTAACTATTTCTTAACAGAAAACATATTAGAGAAAATAATCTTCCGAGTAAGGTGCCATTTGCGCCTGTTGTGTTTACTACGTTTTTTCTTAGCGAAATTACCTTTTTAATTTCAGTTTCAATATGTATCAAATTGAATGATATTTTAAGAATTGTACAAGTTTTCAGACAATTTTTGCGTTATTCTGGTTGTTGGTCAGCACCCCATATAACCGTCTACGTAACAAATGGTAGCCTGAACTGAGGAAGGTTAAGATCACAGCATCTTCCAGGTACCTTGTGGCCCTCTGCCACTAATCAATGGAAAGACATTCCCACCATCTTCAAACTTGGTGGAAAATTTAAAAAAGGCCCAAAATTGTCAATCCATGTACAAGATAGAAATATAAAGTCCGTCAAAAAACTAAAGTACATTGTTTAACCCAGTCTTAGTACAAGAAAAAACTCAATGGAGATCATTGTCCTATATTAATTTGCAGGATTGCCAACAACGCGGCCTACAGAAATGGACCCCGAATATCTAAAACCCGTGAATTACGTAGAAGGATCGCCCATGAGGAAAGTAGGTCTAATAAAAAAGCAAGGCTAATGTCGACGATGTAATGAAGTATGAACCGCAAAAAATTTGAAAACAACGCAGTGGGGCACTTTCCTTCCGGGTGTTACTATGATTTTCTTTCACATGGTGCTGATCATGCTACTAGTTTCTTCAGAAGTTCACCATCATGGCAATACGCGGACGATACTTTTTACTTCATTACCACTTGAATAGCATACAGTGTGTTCAGCGATATCTCCGGAGCGAATGAAGATGTTAAAACTGTGAACTTCACTATAAATGCTTTTTTTTCTTATTATTCCTACCAATCGATCTGCGGTACTTTTTACTGCGTACCAAATAGGAAAAATTCGTATCTTCATAAAACAGCTAAATTTAGCAAGCAATTTTTCCCAATTTATCCAGAAATATTTTAGCGATAAAAATATTAATAACATATCTATCAATCTACTGCTACTAAATTCGATTTTGGGTCAGCGAACTTTATTACCTTCTCAAATATGATCCGGTCTGATGCAATTTTACGGCAACGACCAAGCGGAACAGTCACATACGTAATCTCTTCGGAAAAAGGTTAAAGGAAAAGCGTCGCGTTAAAGTAAGAGATAATGCCGCCTGTAAGGGCGTATAAAAGATATGACTGTTCGCGGAAAGTTTTAACGATGTTACAATGATTCCCTCGCGCTGGGATATCGTATATAAAACAGATAATAGGGATCATCCAATCAGCGGTGGCTATGAGATTGAAGCAGTTTGGACGCTTGCTTCTGAAATTATATTTATGTTTATTTCTATACTTTTAACGTAGTTTCATATTTGTATAGGAAGAAAAATAAAAAAAGATTGAGATTGCTTGTCATTAAGAAGCTTTGGAATTTTTATTTTAGTAACAGTTACAAATGTCATTATTAATTGCTACAATTACGTGGCTTAAATGCTGCATTTTTTTGGATACACTGAAATTTTAAGGGAGTTTTATGCAAGAGGCTATTAAATCACTAATCTCCAAAAACAGTACCAAATATATCTTCTGGCGCCATCTAGTGCTAAGAGATATAACAATGTCGTTTCGAAAGGAGCGACAAAAAAACGAGGTACAGATGCCGAATCATCTCGCGAGAAGCTCCTTTATTGCTACTCCCGAGATGGCAGCGCATGAGTGCTCTGAAGTGATTCCGACAGTCTTACCATGATGACACATAAAAAAGTGCTTAGAAACAATAGCCAGCAATAGTGCTAATGAAGCTCATGATATTCACGAAATCATTTATGGCAAAAGCAATGTAAGGAGAGAAAGCACTAGCCAACGAACACGTTTCTGTCTACTTGTCGTTATCAGCGTTGCTCCGCGTGCATTTCTATCTCACATCGATTAGCAAAAAATATATCTCCTGAGAGCAAGAGAGACAGCCATGCCGTCTAGAAAGTAGGAACAAAAGGTCAGGTAGGGACGCATTCTTTGAAACGAACAAGTTGTTAACTTATTCAGAGATTCTGTAGATTTCAACTTTTATAAATTAGTTCTTACAAAGTAACAACTGAACTATTAGGAATAGTTGCGTTGAAGAGATTATATTTTTTAAATTTCCAAATGCGATTGTCCCATCATTTACGCAAAAAAAAATTGAGTCCTAAAGAAGCAGACATTTGCAGCGTAACTGTAATTTTAATTATCCAATTAGTAATGTCAAAACAAGAAACAAAGGAGCAATAACAGATTTATGTATCAGATTTATAATTAGAACGTTGTGCAATTTGACGAAGTAATAATTATCTCATTACCTTACGAATACTTGTCAGTACAAGACAAATTGAACGTAAAATTACGTAATCTTAGCTCTACACCTTGCAGGGGAAAAAAAACATCAATGTTTAAAAATAACACCATCAATTTCACGAGTGTTCTAAAAATAGCCTTCCTTAATACGAAGAAACATCTCATTAAACAATTTTCAGATGAGTAAATACAAGCTCCTCTTTTCTTTCTCCGGGAAAGTATGACATCACTCAAGCCTATTGTTAGCGATGTAATTCAAAAAAGAGGTTGTATTCTTCTTTCTACATTGATAATAGAATATAATCGAAAAAAAAAAAAAAATGGATACTGTTGCTTTTCAGCTTCTACTTATAAGTTAGCATGAGTTACAATTAAGAGTTTGCAAGTGAAGATTTAATTATGCTTGGATTCAATATAGTTTGAGTATTGGAGTAAGAATAACATTTGGATTAATTGATAGGTAACATGAAGCAAATGTTAGTTGATGAGAGGTTGGTGATGGGGCATGGTAATAGCCAGACTAATGGTCTTACTCAGGGATATGCTAATAATATTATGACACTCACCATCGCCATAATCTCAGAGTTCATTAAGAGAGCATTAAAAATAGTAGAACTAAGGTGAAACAAGAACCTAAGCCCTGCCAAAATAGCATTTATTCACTTTAGTAAGAAGCAAACAGTACCGCATGAAACCTCTAGCCTTTTATAATGAGGTAATACCTTGGATTCTAAACTCTAAGCTAAAAATGACAAACAATTTAAGGACCATCAACAGAACATTTGCAAAGGCATGTGAGAAGACTGGTTATACATTACACTGGCGAGATCCATGATAAGTTAGAGCTGCCTTGGTCTGTTAGCCTAAGATCACGCATAAGTATGAGCTAACTAACCTCTTGAGAATTCAGAGACTGGCACACTTACATATGTATAATTGGAGTCATAAAAAGCATTCCGACAGCTGTTATGGAAACCAGGCTAAATTAATTTGGTAAATTAAGAACCAGCAATAGTTCGGGGCATAGTATTACCCAAATGGTAATTGTAAACCATATTTTTGACAGGGTTAATGGTATAACAATCTCCATCAATCAAGACTTCCTATGATAAGCCCTTGAAGGCACTTTGAATTCGGAAGGATGAAGGAATTTAAATTAATTTAAAAGCATACGACCGGAATACGAACAAAATCTTTAATTCATTTGCGTTATTCTGCTCTGAATACAGCGTCCATTTGATATGGTGTAGGACCTATATTTTACACAATTTTTTTGAATATGCAGCGGATTAAGAAGTATACTTCCACGAAAATGTTAGAAGTTCATTTAAGTTTTGAAGGACATCATGAATATTTTTCGAATTTGAAAATAGCAACATTTTTTTACCGATTTTTTTTTATTAAAAATTTGACTATACCAATAAATCGAGAAGCTTCATGCATGCAAATATATTAATTAATAAATAAATTAAGTACTGTTAATGAAGTAATCGATATGGGTAAATGGAAGACCAAGTCCACAATTTTTTTTGTTGGCAACCGGTTTTGTATGTTTAAATTTTACATACATCCAGACGAAAATAGACAAGTAAATTAAATGAATAAAAACTGAATTTGGCGAAATGCAAAACTTTCAACGTTTAAATTTTTATCAAATGATTATTATCTAACAAACGGAGAGGCAAAGCGGGACAAGCCAGAAGCCGAAGACTGGAGGCAACGAAGATCTTCTTTGAGTTTAACGTCAAAGGATCTGAAAGTCTTTGTTATTCAAGATGTAATTATCAAGACGGCGAAATGTTTTGAAACACAATTTGGCATATTTATTTAAGCAATTTTATATGATATAGGGCCAATGTAAGGAATCGATCCAAACGGTTTAATTGTGGTTACAAATTCAATTAAATACATTTGTAGGATTTTTCATTTACCCATTATGCAGTAACCGCCAATGTCATAGTTAACATTAGACATTACATGTATTCTTTAGATGAAATAACAATTGTTATTAATAACTGAAACATTTCTTTTCGACATTGCAATACAAAAATATACAAAATAATAGGAAAACGAGATAATTTAAAACGTTAATGTAGCTATTTGCTATTATTTACTTCTAATATGCAATTTGGTAGAAGTGCTATTATATTCACTCCTTTAAATGTAGTTAAAAAAAATTATTCACAATTTTGTGGCATTTAATAATAAGTTTAGGTAATTTTTAGGTATTTTCTTTTCTTAAATTTTGATTTGCCTTGGTTAGTAAATGTTGTACGAAGCAGAGTTATTAAAAAATGTACGGTGAAGTGTAAGAAATAATTCTGTCATTACTCAAATTTTGGTTAAAAACATATTAGGATTTTTTGAATCCAGTGGGATGGTTAGATTTTTAATAAAAAAATCGCTAATAATCGCTATTTTCGAAAAATAATCATAGAGTGTCTTGAAAATTTAAAACTAGAACTGAAACTTTGTGTGGAAGTAGATTTTTAGATCTATTATTCTATTCACAAAGAATTGGTTCCATTGGTTAATATAAAACACAGGTTTTACTGGGATCTTTCCATTTCGAATCGCACTGTTTATCTAATTTTTAATATAAGCAAAATATTTAAGATTAATTCTAATTTTGTAAGAAAATATTACTCAAAAAAACAATACTACTGAGTTCGTTTAATTCCTCTTAGATTTACGCAGGGCATATGCGCGAACGGTTTGTTTAACATTTATTCACGTAATCAAGAATCACGTAATTGAGGCTTTTTTGTTGAGTGGTAGAAGATTTATTATTGAAGTATCAAGGCAGCGTTTACACGTGAGGGAAAAATATGTTTAACTTAGCGCTAACAACCATTTGAGAGGTTATAAAACTCGCACTTTGAAGTCATGCCTCATATTGTTTCTATTTTGATGAGAATCAGCACGTATAATAACTCACATTTGCATTCAATGGGAAGTATTAGCTTATTACTCATAAAAGCCACGGAAAAACCTACGGCGATGGATGTTTATAAAATATTCCTGTTACCATATATTAAATATCACAAGAACTGTAAAAACATAGTCCAACATTATCTTTCGATGCAAAACGTATTAAATCAATTCATCATACAACAAATACAAATTACGGGATTAAAATGTCCCAATAAAAAATGATCTAAAGTACACAGATATATAGATATGTATGTATGTAAAGGATATTAGATAAAATCGGGCAAAGTTATAAGTTTGTAAGTGCTTCAGTGATTCATTAATCGATATTTGAAGTAGTATATCCTCTTATGTAAACGACAGATTCCTATCGATACAACTTTATTTATATTTGCTTAGAACGTTTGTGAAAATTGTTTATATTACACAGTAATATATTAACGTTTAATGTAGAAATAAAGTTGACAGTTAGGTGTTAAATTTTCAAGTTTATAATGTAATATTTGTACTAATATTTTATCTTGTATGCGATATATGTATTTATGTAAGTTATGGTCGTTAGTATTTGATCATACGGAAGGTTTATTATAAAAAAATATAAATAAGCAACATTCCCCTTTAGATCTTACAGCCAGTGTCAAATTTTTTAATCGGTTTCCAATGAAACTACAAAAGCTCATGTTTATGAAAGAAATCGGGCAAAATTAACTAAGTACAGCAACTGGAGTGTATCTTGCCGACCGGTGAAGGTGGGCTTTGAAGGAATTTAAACCTAGCGTTCTCGGTTAGTGCTGCTCAGTATGTTAACGAGCGGTTACAGTGGCGTAGCAGAATGGGTATTGTAAGTAGCAAATTTCTTCACAGTTAATCGCGTGAAATTATGACAGACATACAAGGAATGTGTTTTTCAAGCAACATGGGTGTCCATGAGATTAACAGATGAACGCAGAAACAAATCCAGGAGAAAAAAAATCGCAGTACTTGAAAAAAAAAAAAAAAACGACAATGAACTAAAGTTCAATAGCTAATTTTCGGAAACATGAAAATAGAAATGTTCGGGATATAATTTATAACCACAACTGCACGGAAGAATGCGCCAGCTTTACATGCGGAAATAAAAAACGAATGGGTCAGACAGATCGTTGGGAAGGATTTAAAAAAACATCAGGTGTAATAGAAAAAAAATAGAAAAAAAAAGAAAAGTTTTAAGGACATTCGCTCAAAAGAGCCTGCAGCCTTTTATTGACCGATCAATTTAATATTATTCAAACTGGTGTTAGCATCAAATTTGAGAGATTCATGAGAAATGCTAAGACAGAAAATTAAGTTTTTCCAAGACTGACGTTGTTGAAATAGGCAAACGTAAAAGGAAATATTTTGGATAATTAATTGACGTAACGAAACTGTTAGTTACGATATTCCACAGCAATGTAAAAAATCAAAGCCATTAAAGAATATTTTACATTCCTCAACAAAGTTTTATTCGAGTTTAATTAATTGTTGGCCTGCAACGATAAGCTTTATCGAACCAAAAACATACTTCTTGTATGTTTTACGACCGTAACCAATGTTAAAAGAATTTCAGCTCGGCATTCAACTTTAGTAGGCATAAATACGGAAGAGATAAGCCTAATAAAGGCCAAGACGTTGTAAAAAATGGAGTGCTAAAGTGTTATTTACACGTTTATCATCGCCTAAAAAGTTTCATAAACGATTTCGGCTTATTAAATTGCCACCGAAGTGAGTATGTCATGCATATGGCGAAAACGAAAGTCGCACAGAAGGTGTGTACGCGTAACGACTGAGATTCGTTTGCGTACATGATGGAGCAGAATAATATTTAAAAGGCCTGAATGTTCCAATGAATTTCAAGGAGTTGGCTGATCGCTTATTCATTAGACGTTGCATTGTGAATCAAGAATTGAATCGCCTTTTAGGCCGTTAATAGTTGCGGCACGACACGATATGGGTATTGTAATAATAGAATTCCTATGAAATTGATTAGTTATTCAAAGTAGGTAATCGACAGTTGAAGATGGTATAAAAATAGTAGAGGAATACGTAGGCATAATTCTTGTAACTATCTAAAGAATGTTAAACCGATGTATAAATAAAACTCATACCTATCAGACGGGAAAATTAACAATAACGGCTCTCCAATTTATTAGAAGTAAATTGAAAGCGTCACTTACGTGGGCTTAGCGAAAACATTGAGAGGGCAATCTCTGGCAAAGGCTTTCAGCCGTCGTCTATAAATAGATTAAACCCAGACAACAATTAGAGCCAACAGAGGCTGCGCCACAGCGGTATCTTGTTGTAAATAATCTTCTACAGAACTGTTAATGGATGTAAGGTACAAGAGTCCGGTGATTTGGATCCGTGGAAATCATGGGAATGTTATACTGAAACTTATGCAAAGAGCTCTTGATGACACCTATAAATGCTATCAATTACAATTGACCCTCTTACACTAAGAAGAATATCACCCTCCATCAATGGGAAAACCATTAGCTTCTTAACTTAGGTTCATCGCTTGGGAGTCACATTCGACAAAAAACTAACATGGAACTCCCACATCTCCAGCTTATAGAAAAAGCCATTACAGCGTCACTAGTATGCCGAAGGCTGGTTGGTAAGAATTAGGGTCTTAAACCTCAAATGATCCTGCAACCGCATACAGCAAAAATTAGACATACAATTACCTACATCTCTTTGGTTTTGTGGTCAAAAACAACTCAGAATATGCAATAGCAGCTTCAGCAAATGCAGTCTCAACGTCACATGTGTGATGCGTACCTGTCCCACAGTAGTGCTGTAGGTCCTGCAGGGATTAACGCCGCTTCTCACATCATTGCAGCATTGAAGCAGGCTATGTCGAGCGCCCTCACTATTTGCAGAATGAAGGGATTACAGCTTGAGAACCTTAGAGAACGAATCCAATGCAATAATCTCTGATCAGCTTTATAAGCTGATCATTGAAAGCCGTACTGAGTGGGCATTCGGTGAGCTTCAAAGCAAAACTCTGGTATAGTACATGGATGGTTCGAAAATAGAGGGATTTGGAACAGGTATAGATAAAAGTGCCTGCAGGAACGCAATAACCACGTTACTCTGTGGTGGATCCCAAGGTATCATACAATCGAATGAAGCAAAAACGCGTATAAGCTGGCCAAAGAAACAACGAGCATACCTTTCATTGGTGCTAGCGCCTTTAGTGGTCGCCAAAAGAGACACACAAAACAAGCAAGACATGGAAGGACAATCAAGAGGGCTCGTATTGGAAAAGTGTTCCAGGACAAAGACAGGATAATAGGCTCGCTAAAGGAGAGTAGTACTAAGGTTCAAAACCCTCCAACTATTCTAACGTACAAAAGAGCATTAGGGTTGCAGCGACTAAAGGCTCTCTGCCATAGCCCGATTATAATAAACTATGCATTCTGGATGGAACAGATAAAAATACGAAACTAACCTATATGCATGTGATTGTAACTCTCTTTTGTAAATTTATTTGATACCAATAGGGGGAATGGTAGCAGGTTTTAAAACGCCCAATATATTAAAATTTCAAGAACTAAAAATAACATAATACAGACACACTGAAAAAAATGAATGTTCCAAGTCAATTACATACCTGATGGGTGCCAAATCGCGTGTATTTGGGCGAACTTTTTCGGTATATTAAATACTTCCTATTCTTTAGCTATGATAGTTGATTTGGTAATAGCTTTTAAAAAAAAGAGAAATAAACACTTGGATTTTTCATATTCCCTACGTAAAAATACTTATCTTGAAGATTCTATCAAATTGTTTTTGTGCGGATATCTCAAAAAATAAAGATTATACGCGCATTATACTTCTAGAAACGCGCATTTAGTTCTAAAGCACAAGGGCTACGGTGCGCGTCACCGCTCTCTACTCGGCTCTACTGACAGAGGCGGATGCCACCGCCCCGCGACCAAGTGTCGCCACTCGATACTGACATTCGGTGGTTTGTGTATTTTCGACCTTATCCTTGCATAATCCATCCAAAACCTTTTTCTCGAGGTTACTTTAATGTTCGTATAAACATTGTGTTGATTAAGTGCGAACATTAAAAAATGACCCACTTTACCTTAACGAAGCCTAAACAAGCTCGCGATATACGACTGTAACCGATAAAATATAAATTAACCGAGTCCATATGTTTGTTTACAGGACTGTCGATGTAGTGCTCTGCCTTATCTCGCACGCAAGTCAAATGTAAATTACGCATTTTGCGCTGATGCAGATACGGTTCGGCTTAACAAGTAATTCGCTCAACCAGAGAATTCGTATAAACATAAATAAATAATGACGAAGTTATCTGCTTGTTAACAGTATGGTTTTGTGTTCCGATTACGAAGAAAGTAAACTTACTTTTATAAAATTATTATACAGTAGCGATTCTTAGTAGGTCGAAAGACCATTCTTTTACGTTTTAGGATTACTTGTGAACAAAACATGTTACAGACGTAAAAGCTTTATTGGATTGGAATATGTGGAATATATTCAACATATTCGTTAGAGAACATGTAGCCTGAAAGGAACTCATGTGTAGAGGTAGGCATTTTGAGATCCTAGTAGGCCCGGTGCGACACCTTATTAGCCTAGCTCAGTCCACCCCGATATTTAATCTAAACACGGAACAAGTAAGATGGATGTACTAAAAACAGTTTTTTATCTTCTCTACGACAACATTGTTTTAGTTTCACAAATTATATTTTTTCGTATTAAATTATTGATGATCTTTTTTATAGCAGTGCTTTTATTGGAAAATTTGAAAACATGTATGCAAATACTAAGGTCTTCTCAAAATAAAAGTTTGAGGAGAATAAGTTTGAAAATTCATAGAGAACAGGCTTGTGTGGTAGAGGAGGTTCGTCTAGCTAGACGGGCTGCCCGTTTCATTAAGAAAAACCCCAACCGGGTCCGCATTAGGAATATTTCAGCCTGACTCGCCCGTTCGCATCTTTTGTAAATAAAACAAGGAATTTAAATAATCTAATCCTATTTATTACTGACTTTACAAGACAATATTTCTAATGTTCCCAAAAAACTAGCATTACATACTTTTGTATTGCAGTATTTCTAAGCAAATTTTGTCTTAGATACAAGGCAGTTTATATAGCTGACACACATCTTTAGTGGTTTACGGCATGCGAAAATTTTTCAATAAAAAGAAGAAAAAATGAAAATTAGAAACAAACGAATCTCATCGGATCACTGATTAGAGATGTATAGGTAAGTATCGAGATTTTAACATAATAAATTTCCTATAAATTTAAATATTGTCTTTATTTATCCTTTTATACAAGGTTTACAGACAGTTTGTCACGTTTAGTTGTCCTTGTTTACTTACGAAAGGCATATTTATTTTGTTTATTAGATATTTTTCTGAGATTGTCGCATCCTACAGATTAAAGCCTTGTAAACGTTTATTTAAGTAGCAGATATTGCGTTTATTTTCTCGTTTAAGGTTTGAAGATTTAGGCGTTAATTGATAAAAACTACTTGAGAATACCTCTTCTAAGATGTTTTTATAACAAGTCTTACAGTGAATAAATTTGGTATCTAGATTTATCTTCCTTTCGTATTCTTGAATTGAATTATTGGGAAAAACTAATTCTAACATGCCTGTTGTTTCCCTACTCTCGAGAAAAAATATTTATTTACAAGACTCAGACGTGCGAAAAACAAGAAAAAATAGATGAAAGGGTGTCGGTGTTATAGTAGCACGAAACGTAAAACATACGTCTATCCTACCCTAATAAATTAAAAAAAATCTGAGTATAACAACGGTCCGCCCTCCCTATTCATCAAATTTGTGTTCCTTTTTGTGGTAAAGAGTTTCCTAAAAGTCGCAAAGTTACGTTTTTAATTAATTTCACGTTTTCTGTATTGTTCCCGTTTCATTTATGGGTGGTATGTACTACACTTGACGATTCTATCCTACCACATCTTACTAATGAAGCGAAAAAACAGTATTCTTTCCAATATTGGCCAACGAGACAGCGAACATTAACGGCACAGGACAACTTTTAATTGCCATAAGATACTTATATAAGAGTTTGGCAATGAAAACCACAATTATATGATCCATGAAGAATTTTTGGAGTTCGGGCTTTTTGAGAACTTAGATGCTACGTCATTTTTCGTTATTCTAAATTTTCTGAAATTATGTGCTTTGTATCCGAACAAAACGGTTGATTTGGGCATTAAATCGGCGAACGATCAGATTTGCAAACTCACCAATACATAGGATCACAAACATAACGCTTCCGAGGACTTTATTGCTAAATTCGATAAAGGTAAACGCTTGCGAAACTACTAAGTGACGGACTCATATATCCAACCATTCATAATAAAACGTTAAAGAATTTAAAGATCTATATACATTCCGATTGACCCTTTCTCTAAAAGGCAGATTTTCCGAAACACACAAAAAATCGTTTTTCCTTTTACAACTACACCCATAATCAATAAAAGGCCTCAGAAAAGGAGAATTTCTCAGAGTTGCAAGAAACATTGAGAACTTGTATGGGGATGTTTTGTCCAATCTTATTTCGGAGAAAGCGAGATGGTTTGAAATATGGAAATGTCATCGGCAAATAGCGATGAAGATGATCGATATGAACAACCACGAAAAACCCTTCTCATTGCGGCAGCAGAAGCGATTAAGATTGGCCTTATTTTACTCGTCACAATATGTACGATTCAAGGATCATTCAATACATCGAGGAAGGTCAAGACGTGAAACAGGTCGATAGCAGCGACTCTTTGGATTATGCCGGAGCGTTCGCCGAGGCAGAATAATAAGCAAGGAAGCTGTGCATTTCTCGTACGAACCCCTTTGATACAAGATATATTCATCAAAAGTGTTCCTACTTCCCTTAGATACCTACTTTGATGTACTATCACATTTAAAATGGAATTTGTTTTCGGAATATATCTATTTTCGACTTATTCGCCGGGGAAGGCATTTCTTCTTCAACAAGTTTAATATGAAATTCACGAATTAATGTATTCTGTTTGTAAGATGTCGTAAGAACTGAAGCTAAATAATTTATTCCCCGCATAAAGCAAGACCTATATAGGTAAGCACATTAACATTGTCTATGCCTCGTTGGTAATTTTCTGCTTTTATCTTTAAAGATTAGACACAATTTTGGAGATTTTTTTTTTTGGAGCTTCTCCCAACTAGGATTGAATTCAAGTCATTCAGAGTATTTAAATAGACTTTAGTGTCATTTATCCTTTGGAGAATTAGCACACAAGCTACGTCACTTAATAATACGTCATTGTTAGCAAAACACGTCTTAAACATACTTAATTGTGTTGTTATTGAAAATGGTCAAAGTTCGTTTATGGATTCTGTTTACTAAGTCTTATCTCTACTTCTCCTATGTAAATGACTTCAAAGAAGCCGAATAATTTCGACTTTTTGATCATATTTTTCTGAGAGAAATGTTGATGTTATTAATTTGGAACTATGAATGAGTGATGGGAAGCAACACAATAATTTTAATGGGAAATTAGTAAATTACAATTGAATAATTCACTTAAATAATTATATCTAGAAAAAATCATTGGCTAAAAATATTGATTCGTGAAACTATTGTTGGGGATCCGAAGAGACTTTGTTGTCTTTCTGAACATATCACAAACTACATTTGATTTCCATCAAGCAATATGCTTCGTCTATAAATAAAAGATTTCGACAGTAAAATCAATTTTCTTCCATTATTAACTAAATTCCAAACGATAGGCAATTTTATACCTAAATTTCAGTTTATAACCGTCAAATTTGTTAATAGTTAAAATCGTACAAATATGTTTGCATATTAACGACAATTTTGGATTTTTAATTATTTTTTTCCTTTTTAAATATCTTTTACAGCTAGAGCATTATCGAATTTCTAAGTTAACTTAATTAGTCTTCTCCGAGATATGATAAAATTTAAATATTTTTCATTAAAACCTCAATTGCGCATCGATAAATCTTCCCTATTTTGTAACATTTGATCATGTAAAGTCAACATGTTTTAGTAGGTATTCAGTAATTAGGTAATGGGCCATCCCACGGTAATGAGGAGCACAACATGCAAACAGAAACTTCCATCGTAAAATGTTTTTCACTTTTCTGTTAGCGCTTCTAGTCCTAATCCGACGAATTTAACACGAAAACGTTCATAAAGTTCCATATATCTAAAGAAACATTTTTTTAATACACTACGCGAATGAATCCCCCTTTTCCACCTGCTAATGGTTCGATACATAATTTAACTTAATTACTAATAAATAAAACTGAATTTTAAGTATAGATCTGTAAAAATTATGGACGAAAATCTCCAAATAACCATCAAACAATTAGTCATTTAAAGCCATTTTCTTTTTCGAGTTTTAGAACAGTTTCCACGTGTACGTGGAATGACCCTTATGTCTTATTTGGAAATACAAATCGAGGACGTTACTCTGGCACTGACAAAATAATATCAATTATCTAGAGACGAAAGTTAGTTAGGATCGAGGCGTAACTTAGAGCATCAGTGTAATACGTCACCGTATTGTTTCTAACCGACTTCAGTTATTACTATTAAATTAGTTTTCCTGGTTTATCAAGATTTGTTCATTTTACGAGTTATTCTCCTGTTTTTTTAACTCCGCAATAGAGCTATTCATCAGATCAGGATCAAGCTTTTTTAATAACATCAGGAAAACAAATTAACATCGCGTTTGCTTAAAAATTTCACATTTTTTTAGTTTTTATAACGCCCTGTATGATTTCTCGCATTTTGGGATTTTGAATAGAGTACCCATTCTATTCAAAATCCCAAAATATGGAAAACAATTGATCAAGAATAATGTTTTCAAAAAAAATATCAAAAATCCGGGGCACGTTGTATATTTATCTCAGTGGCCCTAACAATTTAGAACGTTTATAGAAATACTACACCCTGTCCTACTGTATTCAAGGAAGTGACATTTTCCATTTGTTTTGGCATCAATTTGATTTTCAATTAGCAATTTCGAGATGAGTTGAGCGAATGTCTTGTTGAGCCGACGTATCACTATTTCAATTCACAATAACTAAAGACGTATGTACATACGTGAGGTGTTGTAAACGGCGATCTTGATCTCCTCAATCACGTTTTCCTAGAAAAACTTGAACGAAGAGAAAGAAAGGAAAGAGAAACCAAAAAAAAAAAACGTTAGAACACACGCTGCTGGTAGATGTATAATGAAGGTGAACTGGACGACCTACACGGACTAACATCCAGAACAGGTATATTAGCGGCGGCTTGCTATAGTGGTAAGTAGAGGTTATTTCGAATAGGAATTCACCGCCGAGCGTCTATCCTTCTAACGCATCTTCACTGCATGTCATCATCAATAAGGATTGCAAGTGTGATTTGATTTTTCGTGTATCCAAGGTTGTTTTCAGCGCGTACTTATATAGAAGGTATTATAACAATAATAATTCTAAACACACACAGTTGTATTTCGTCATCACACCATGATTCTGTTAATTATTTAATTAATCCGCTGTATTTATTATTTGCACTGCAGTATCCGTTTGATTTACGAGCATGTGTTCTCTCGTCGTACACACAAAAAACCTCGTGGACGAGATAATGGATTCGTACTAAAATTAAAAGCGTTTTCAACAATAAGCAACGAAATACTCGAAAAGTTGAGTGTCGAGCACTAACTAACTGGACACCGCCCGCCCGTCTTCGTAAATTGTCATCAGACTTGCGTTCAACGAAGTATCGCAATAATTTTTGAAAACACGCGCGCACAAGTTCACACGACGCGATCGCTATTTGTTATATGCTGACCGCACGCGTTCACAGCCGACTTAGCACTGAAGTCGTCGTATACTGTAGCTGGCGACATGCGCCCGCTTCGCGGCGAGCGAAATAATAATAAAAAAAGGCGTCGAATCGTTTATCGCTTCTTCGGTTTCGGTGATTTTAACGCGGAAATTAAGAGGAAGCTCGTATACGTGGAAGGAATCTTCGATCTAGGCGCCGGATGCGGCCGGCCTGCGACTGTTTCAATTAAGGACGACGGGGTGCTAGCTCCGACGACTTTTAATCTAGTTAGCCTGGTAATCGCGTTACTAAGGCTCGCGCTCATTGCCCGATAGCATGTACTTCGCGTGCGATACTCCAGTTAGTTGCTTGTTTTTTGGCTCTCGATATACTGCGATGAGGGAGTTAGTAAATATTGTTATGCGTATGCGCGTGTTATTTTAGTCGTTTCGTCGTACCTTTATTTTCGCTATCGGAAAGGTATCTTTTCCGATCGGTTGAAATGTATTTCCTATAATAAGGAGATCGAGAAAAATGCGAATAAATGAGAAAATAGTTGTAATAAGCTTTCGAAGCTGTTTTCATATAGCTTTGATCCTTCGTATTAGCCACCCGTGGGAAATTCCAAGATCTTAGAAATACTGCGGTTGAACGTACAGATTGAGGGTCGGTCCTATGGCCCTCGATCGGATATATTCGGAACGCTAGAGGGGATATTCGTTCATTACTCAAATATGTATTGGGCCATGGGCCAACTATCGATTGGTTACCAGTTGACGTTCTAGTTTTGACGTATTACCTTTTCGGTAGATAAACTTACCGAAAAGATAAACTAAAGCGTCAACTGTCAGTTAAGAGCCGTGGCATAATACATATTTGAATAATGGACGAACATCCTCTTTTTTGTTCTGAATGTCGGGCGAGGAAAGTATTCTTGAGACTATTTTTTAGAAATTATATTGGTTTGAGTGTGTCTTTTAATGAATGCAACATGTTGAAAACACGCGAGTTGATGGTTGCTGAAAGAAGTCAAACAGTATTGTTGATATCGCTTGGTTTATCGCAAATGGCATTAGCAAAAAAAAAGTGAACGCAAACAAATTTAAGATTGCGGATGCAAATTAAAGTAATTATAGACATATTACTAGAGATGAGCAACGTAGGGGAATTTTGATGCGACTAGATAGACTCGTGTTTTGTCGATTCTCTGGGAAACTAGTAGGCAACACGAACCCTCTCTCATGAGTCGAATGAACACGAGTCTGTCTAGTCGCTGCACAAAAGTTTCCCCTATCTTGATCATCTCTATACATTTTGTTCTATGTATGGTTATTTAGCGTGGTTTTCGCGGTGCTTATAGTTGTTGGTTCTTTTTATTTATTCTTGTGTTTTATACTGTGTTGGAAGTGGTATATTTTTATTTATTTTGTATTTAATAGTTTTTTCCTACATATTTCTGCATTAAAGTACACTCCCTTAATGTACTAATTAAAACATATTTTCTACAAAGTTCTGGAGAAATATCATATAATACAGAAAGTGTAATGTACGATAGACCACATTTCAATATAGTAAACCCTAAAACAACTCTTTCTTTTATTGTTAATCGTTGGGACCTTGGGCCTTCCGGTCCAATCCGGTGCCAATTCCGGTAAAACTAGTTAATGCACTATGCACATATATATCGTAATGTTATAACTATCGCCTCACAGCCATCAGCGCCATCCACACGTCTTGCTTAGCGACTACAGTTTGTCCACCTATCCGAATTGAAGGTCCCTGAAGTGGTTGAGAGCTTGTTTTTTTAGAACAAAATTCCTTTTTCTAGCCTATTGCGGGTGAAGCATATTATAAGTCCCATTTTTGATAGCTTCCAAATTAATGTAAAATCTACTTAAAATAAGTTTATGCGTAAGTTGAAGCATATCTAAGTGATTCCATCAACTAACCAGGAATTCCATCAACTAATAATTTCGCTATAGAAAAACCATAGAATCTATGTCCCTGCATCATCTGTATCATGCTACATCAAAAATTAATAGTTTCTGCTTCAATATATTTTATAAAAAAATCATCAAAATTTGTTGTGGAAATAAAACAATCCCCAGCATAAAAAAGAAATCGCATAAATATAGTGTTTATGTATTGGAACTTCGTTTTATGAGGTCAGTTTTCGTTTGAATTACTAAAACTCATTTAAAAATTCATTTACCTTTTCCAATAAAAATTCAAATTGCCGAAAGAATGTTTTGGGGACGACCATAAATTTCATCTAAACAATTTCGAAAAATCCAAAATGTATAAATTTTCTCAATTTTCCCCTCTTAAGACATTAAAATATATTTGTATGGTCACTTGCACTTCAAAATCTGGATATGTTTTGCGATCATTATACTTTTTCTGGATTTAGAGGCAACTGCAGTAAACTTTATGCCCTCCCCTGTATGATGTGGGTTTTCTTGTCAGCACCTTGTGTCGTTCTCGGTAGTTTCTTCTTTAATTGCTCGTCTTTTAAGATAACGTTTACTTCAGCTTTACTTATCGTTTTCAAGGGAAAATTTTTTTATATTTCTTTTCGTGCTCATCTAAAAAAATCGACAGGCCGGTCTTAACCGGTAGAACTTCAGTCAACTTGCCTCCGTAAAAATATCCCTCATTTGTGATTACCTTAATTCTTGATTTCTTTTTGCCCAAGGAAGTACACTGTGGTACCGAACAATAATTATTCATATTTCTGTTCTAAGAACTGATTTTTAATCGACTTGCACTTAAATGCTAGTCACTAAGGTTATTAAAAAAGAAATGGTGGAAGACTGGAGGTCATCTTTTCTTTATTAAACAGTAAAGCCATGAAGCTGATGTACAGCTGATGTATCTTGCTTGATGATATTAATGAAAATACTCTTCCTGTTATACTAGGTTTAAACTTAGAGATCAAGAAACTTGCGCCGTGCACGGTCAAAAAACATTCAATTAAATATTACAGGCATTCCAATGATTACCTTTAGGGAATTCCAGCGTTGGTAATAAATACACTTTACAAAATAACCTGGAATCCCTAGAATGATAAGATTATAAAATGCGTTAAAATCATAAACTATATCGGCCCTTTTTTCCATAATCCGGCCTAATCGTCTTGCTTCGTCTCACGTAGGTTGCGTCCGTTGTAAGTGCGAGTAGATATGAATTTTAGCGGAAAAACCATTGGCGAAACGCGTAATTTGACGTAAATTAATATGTTCCCTCAACAACCAAAATAGTTATTTTGACAATGCCCAATCGCATTAAAGCCGTTAATCAAGTACATGGCGATGCTAGAAACTAATATCTGTTAATAAATTGTTGTTAAGAATACCTATGTGCAATATACCATTGTACTTTTATACATGTTAGTAATACATAAGGGTATTTAATACATGTAGCCATTGATGTATTACTTTAGATTGGAAAATTTCCAGGCAAATTATGTGTAGAAACAATGCTTTGTTGAGCTGTTGCATCTTTACCAGAGGACCCATAAGATTTACAATGAATATTATTACCATATTGTGACCTACGAGACACCCACATGCCTACTTGATGTGTTTGGCTGTTTACGCCACAGCCACATTTTTGTAACGACGATTTTTTTTTCTTCCATGGCGCTTGGCTAAATAACAGACACTGGAACGCCGAAAAGAAGTTACCAATCTTCCGATTACTAATCCTTATGGGGTCAGATAGGGAATAATTTATTGTGATATGTAAGAAAGAAACATCCACGAAAAAGATGAATATTTTTGGCTGTAAGTCAGTGTATTAAACTGGACCAATCCATGTTCTAGTTATGATTGCAAAAACATTTGAAGTATTATTCATTGTTTTAGGTATTACAATCTTCTATGTCGATTACTGTTTTATTGATTAGTTCTTCAAGCCTATATATAGTACCACAATCTATTATTTAGACAGCCTAAATTGAATATTATTATAAGAACTAAAACTGTAGGAAACTTACAGCCTGAATATACTCCACGCTTTATTATTAGCTTTCTCAACAAAGTCATTAATGTCTCCAATATTTCAGACTTTTTTGGTTCGTAACCTGTCGATGAACGTTTCAAAAATGCTTGTGATTTAGGGCAATTTTGCTATCTCTACATTCTTGTAAATATTACAACACAACATGGAATACATCGACCGTAAAGTAAAAGATTACTTTGTTTCGCATTGTTTTTGAAAATATGCCAATAACATGTTTTCAGATGCTGTTTTAATATGATTCCGTGTACAGCAAGCATAGAAATAACTACGAACACATTACAAACACAGTTTTTGCTTAGACACATCTAATCTTTGTTTTATTTCCTTAGCAATAGTAAAATCATGTAGGGCTTAGTAAGCCAAGGTTAAAAGATAAGCGAATACTGGTAATTTCTGCTTCTGAAACCAAAATGTAATAAATGTTTTATTTGAGTGAGTAATTATTTTCAAAATATTTATGTACAAAGTTTCTCATTCTATTTTGACCATTACCGGTATAAAAAAAATATTTCAAATGAAGGTTGTAGTGGCATATTTTGCTAAATGAAACTACGGATTATTCTGATTTACAAAGAAAGGTGGCTCTGAAAATTATACAAAATAAAATAATTATAATTCGTTGTTAGTTGCCAATCTGCAAATTATCCCTTAATTGTAAGGTTCTACGTTTATAAAGCTTTTTCTAACCAGAACAAAAAATATAGAAATAGTATTGTTTCTTAAGCTATTAAAAGCTTTGTAAATAGATTATCTCTTAAAAGTTTTTGTATTATTATTAAGCAGTAGCAATTTTGAAAACTATTTAGGGAGAAGTAAAAATAGAAAACTCAAAACGAACTCATTTATTTTTTACATTATGTGATTGTATAATTCTTATAAAAGAATTAAAGCTTTGCTTTTTGAAAAAAGTTTATCGAGAAAGGCTACATATTTGTACATATCTCGTTCGTTTTCTTGTTTCTTTTATCTAGTCGCTCTGTTCTAATTGCTGGCATTGCGACTGTTTCTCCCTATAATTTCGACCGTGGCTAGCTTCAATCTTCGCCTAATATGCGGATTTTGCAGACGCTTTTGTGAATAGGGAGCAACAAGTTGAAATGCTAATCACTTCAGGAATTCTAAACTCGGATTGTTCATTGCCTTTATAAGCGCCATGGAGTAGTAAAATATACTCGATTATTTCTGATTTCCCACTTTGTCTCCATTGTAGATAAGAGAATCAGAAACAATGATAGAAAGAACAAAGTAATACAAATAAAATAAAAAAAAAATTGAAGGAAGAAAATACATCAATTGCTCGCTTGGTTTGGGGGCTGGGAGTATTCAATGAGCATCAAACAGCTCCAACTTATCACTACTAGATTGCTTCTTATCGGACTTTTTGAAAGAAGAAACGAATCGCGATTCATGATGGAATTAATAATTTCAACTAATGATAATGAATTTCCAAGCGAAACAATGAGGTACCAAACAGTAGTTAAAATATTGTCGAAAGACATCCATAAATTCGAATATTCCCTTTTACATTAATGTTCCTTTTGAAAAATGTTGTTGGCATAAATTCTTTACGAAACAAAATTCCGTCAAATAGAAATTTTCCCTTAATACGAACACTTTTATTATTAATTTGTGAAATAAAATTTAAGAAATTTCTAAAATATCATCAGCAAATGTTTGTAGTTCTAAATATATTCCTCATAAACAAATGGAAGATAACGAAATTTATTTAAGGTTAATAAAGGTATAGAAAAAAATTATATTATTTATATATATTAATAGATTTAATTAAAGATATTTTCTGTCCAAAATGATAGAACAACTTGGGTGTTTTGTTGGTTTTACGTTTTATGAAAAAAAGCTTTTTCAACAAACAATATAAATTAGTAAACTTGCTAGTAAGAAAAAAATACTATTGCAGCAATTCAATAAAATAACAGCTGCTACCATTAATAAACAAAGGAAAATCAATACATATAGCTAAATTTCATTCAGAGCGCTTATACACTTTTACTGAATGCAGTAGTAACTAGAAGTATTAGGGTAAACTTTTTAATTAGAGATATTTTCCGCTGACTTTCTTCGCTGCTTGAAAAACTTTCCCGGAGTTACAAGCTTAGATGTGGGATGCGGCAAACTTTCTGTTTGGGAAAGCTTCAAACAATTTTGCTTGTTGTGAAGTAGAAAAGGCGGAGGTTAATCTAAAGTTAGGAACCGGGAACTCAGCTTATTTATTAGAATATGTTTAAAATATTCCTAGAATATTAAATATAGTTAATAATCTATTTAAAAGACGTTTCTAAAAACCTATTCCAATGGTGACAATTAATCTACAACGGTTAAATTAATGGAATTTACTGAAGTTGAGTTTAAAATATAATTTTCAACGAGATGCACCGTCGAGTAGGATTGTTGAAGTTTCAAATTTTAATATAATATTCTACCGGAGGCCGATCAAATATTTTGTAGGGAAATTGCATCGAAGGATAAAAGCAAAATCGTCTTATACTTGTTAACAATGAAATTTTCTATGAAAAAACCATCTCTTCTGTAAGCTAATTCGTTTTGAAACGGCCGACTGTCTGGAATCGGCGAAACCTTCTACACCCAACAGTTTCAAAGGCGAGAGAATAACCCTTACCAAGTTAAAATCTAATTGATCTATTACTATTCTTTCCGTCGATAAAGGCAACGCTACGGAAGTTCTTAATATGTTGACAAAGCGATGGAGTTGTTAGGTGACGCCTATATCTAGAGAGCCCACTTCCAAGATAGAAAGGGAAGCTAGACACCTCATCAAATCATTGGGTATTCCTCCTGAACCCCAGAGACGTCTAATCCCAAGTGAATCCAAATAACCTCGGTTGTATGGTCTTCCCGAGATTCACAACCAAGGCATACTTCTCAAGCCTATTGTTAGCACTACAGATTCTCCCACCTACCACTTATCCAAGTATCTGGCCAACATCATCAAAAAGAACTCCCCTCTTTATGCTCATTTCGTGGAATCCATCTCCAACATTCACAGAGAACGGGGGGATATGTTAGTCAGCTTCGACGTAACATAGAAATTGTGGCTAAAGAAGTGGAAGACCGGGAAAATTAACATATGTCGACAAAAGGTTTAAGAAACCGATTCAAATCTATAAGAGAATTGCAAAATGTAACTAATATAGGGTGTCTCAAAAGTTTTAAAATATTTTATAAGTAGCTATTCCGAACTCCCAACAGGAGCTGTTTTTCGGACGCGTTTATTTTAGACAGGGTGACACTAATTGGTCTCCACGAAGCCCAGATCTATATCCTTCCTTAAGAGCGCGGTTTCGAAAATGCCCCAGCAACTACTTAAGAGTTGAGAAGGAATATTGAGAGGCAAATTGCTCTTGTATCCCCCGGTCTACTTCGTCGTATATTCACCCATTTGCATACACAATTTGAAGAGTGTCGGCGATGCAACGGATGTTGTTTTTAAGAAATAATTTCATATATGTCTCCTTTCCTATGTTACAAAAAATAGTTACATGTGTCGAGTATTGTAGTTTATTCCATTTCCAAATATTTGAAATCTTTTAAGACACCCTGTACAATGCCTTCATCGTGCATAATATATCGACTTAAGGAAGGAAGCAAGAACTAGTAGGTCGTGTCGCTGCTCAGAAACCTTTCCTTCCTTATACATATATACATATATGTATGCAAGAGAACATAAAGAAAGACTGAAGAAAGATACAACCCTCAATGTGCTCAACCAACTGTTAAAGGCAGAGGTATACCATAGTTCTGTTTTTGTTTAAGGATTTGGTGTCGGTTTTTTCTTTTTAGTCAGAATCACATATCACCTTTTAAAAGAACAGGATAATGATCCCGGCACGAACGCAAGAAGGAAAATCAGAAGAGGATACATTGGAAATAATACAATAGTCATCTCTTATCTCTCTTAAATGTTAATATAATAACGCACATTTGGGATTATGTGAATAACATTAAAGTCGAAAGACATTCAAGGAGTCCCTAAAAATATTTTAAAATATTAAGGCAGAGTGGTATGAGATCTCCAAAAATCTTATTAGTAATTTGTAAGCTTTACTAACAACAAGAATATCTTCTGCAGTGCAAGAAACAAGCAGCCATTGTAAATACAAGGTTATTGTATTTATTTAGTTACTTCTTTGATATACAGTAACATATAAACAAGAAAATGAAAGTATTATTTTAAAGCAAGGCTAAGTACTTCGTACAAAAACTTGGTGTTTATCATTTGAGATTATTCTACCTCTTTCTTTCAGCAGCTATTACGCAAGATTAGCTAAAATTTAACGTGGGAGAATAAAAAAGCGTTCGATTTGGCGAAAACTTTTTGTCCCACATTGTATACTCGGTAATTTTTGGGATCTAACATTTAAGACAAAATTACGATTAATTGACACTGATGTACTGTTTGTCTCTTACAAAAACAATTGAAGCACAAACACGATACACGTGCTGATCAGAATCGTGACTCATTCACCAATAGCATTCTCGTAGTTAGACAATTAAACTTACATATATCTACATAAATTTTACATAACAAAGCATATAACCCACACATTCCATTTTGTACGGGCGTAACATCAACACCAATCGATATAACGCAAGAACAAAGGCATGTGGAAGTCGATCTGCTATCGAAATTGGCGAATACGAACTTGAAAATGGAGTTTCTAAATGTAAATTGGCGATATGACCATGATTTTTACATGCACAAGACGGGCGTGTCCCGTAAATTTCAGTAATCGATTGTTAACAGCAACCTCATCGGAGATCGAAATACCTCCGATAAGCAATGTCGGGGCACTTGTTTTGAGGTCGACATTATTAACGTAATACTCGTAATTATTCAAGGTTTATAGAGCGTTGAATAAAAATCGTTTTTATGCTATTACGTGTACCCACAGCACTCCCGGCGTATTACTATAAAAAATAATTCCGAGTATCTGCCTCATTGTTCTCTTGACAATTCAAAATAAAAAAGCAACACAAACATGCAACTTGTTTGTTGAAGATAGGGCAGTTGACGCGGAATCCTGGCTAAATAAAGAGTAGAAAATAAAGATTTTAAATAACTTTTTTGTTGCTATTTTAATATTTGTGTTATCTTTCGTTATCTCGAGTGAAGTCGCAATGAATCAAAGGTTGATTTAAAATAAAGTCAGTAGTTTAAGCTTATGTATTTTTGGTGAATAAGGATTAGGGTCAGATGCAAATCAAATAATCTTCCATGTACGTATGTGCACTACCGCTTATAAGTGTAATCGAGCCGCGTAAAATGCATGGATTAATACAAACTGGATTGAGAAAATGCGTTATTATGAACTAAGTAATTATTGAGCGTCTGAAAATATAAAAATTTATTAAACGAGGGCGTCTTCTTAAGTTTTTTCAAATGAACACTAGATAGAAAAATTTGATAATTCATAACATCTGAATTGAGTAATAATTTATAAGTTTCTATAGTGTAAATTAATAACACCAACCGCAAATTAAGACAAGAAAATGCTAAAAATTTTCTCACGTATTTGATTATTTTGGAGAAAAGAAGCATCTTTATCTATATTCACCTGATTTATCACTATTTAAGTTGTTGTTGGGGTTATTTCCTTCGTATGGATATAGTGAACCCGACCTTTCGGCGAACCTTCTGTCGCCTTCGGGGTAGCCCTGATAAAGGATGTTTCTTGTCAAATTCATAACTTTATGCAAATATATGTATCTCCCAATTTATCTATTTATTCTACCCAATTTGAATGAGGTTTGAGCCAGTGCCTACTATGGCTTGATTCTTCACCGTCAATCCCAATCAATGAGTTATAGGGTGAATACAAATTTATTGTTTCTAACCTATATTGAAGCTATATTTATGTGCACAGCAGCTTGTTTTATCCTGCGCTGGAGTTGGAGTATTATTGTTTACTGTGAAGTGGTCCATGCACTCCCGGATTAATAGGGGCCAGATTTCTTTGATTTCTATGCTAGGACTGGTAATCGTATATTATACATATTTGTTTTTCTGGTTTGGTGGTTTTCTTTTTGTAGGATAGATGCGTTATCCCATCCTATTCAATGCTGAATAAGGAAATACCAAATAATTGCAAGTAATAAGACTTTTAATAGAATAATATTCATTGCTTATTAATGAATATTAGCAATTCGAAAATCTGGAATTAGAAGTCTGTACTTAAAGTCTCTATTCTCACTTCTATTACTCAACTTCTTCAGTGTGTTAATGTTATTACTTGAGCATTAATTATATTGTGCAAGTTACTATTGAGTATGCCACAAAGAAAATGATAAAATAAACCCCGAAACTAGTACCAGAATTTGTGCTTTGAACGAAATCAATTTATGCGGTCTTCAAATTGAACATTAAATAGGAGAGTTTCTGAGTATTGTGTGCGCCATACAGTTAAAAGATTAAATAACATTAACAGCATCACCACAGAATTCGGTGGATGTTACCGTCAATAAGCCTATCAATGAAACGCCCCTTGGTAGAAGCAGGTTTAAAATGACGAAAAACCGTTCAGAAACCGCGCTTAACGAGTGCCCATAAAAAGAAAACGCTCCAAACAATATTACTAAATAACGTTTGCTTCTCTAAGAGTGCGATTAAAAAAAATATAAATTCGTTAGCGTCAATTCGAATTAATAAAATTTTCCTTATTTTCAGTTTTCAGTTATGCAGTGTTTTTTAAAGTTAAAATTAAATGTAAAAAATCCTAATCTTTCTAGTAGTGCACACCGACTAAATATTTAAAATACAAGCATAAACACACATAAATAAATACTATTTTCTTTTATTGCGACCCTTGAGAAATTGAAATAAATTTATAAAAAATAATTACAGGTTATTAAGAAACCGTCACCTGTCCTTTCGTATAAATATTACCTCTAGACTAATTTCTTTTTACTTTGTTAGTGTTGTTAGCAAGTTGTACTTACAAGAACTATTAGATAGAAATGCAGCTCACAATTTACACAAAAAAATCAATTTAAGAGTGCAATGCAATTAAAAATTGTTTCCTACGTGCTCCTTACACTATAATTATGGTTAAACCTTTGCTAAAATAGTAGATATAATGCTTTTCATGGAAGTAATTAATTTCTTGCATAAAACGGATTTATACATACAGCGATTACGTAAAATCTTAAATATATTTTGCACAAGTTATGATTTAAAGTAATAAGTAATTAAGTATCTTTCAATCTTACCCAATCTGCCTTGAACCACTTTTATCTTTAGCTATACTTAGAGTGTGTGTGGAATGTTTTGTAATTAACTAGTTTTACCTGAAACAAGAAAAAAAACAGAGTTGTTTAAAGCAATAGGCACACGTACACTAGCGTCCTGGGAAATTTAATAAGTTTTATTGCATTCAACGGTCATTATCTTAATATACATTTGTCTTGAGTACGCCTGCAATTTAAATAACCGAGGGAAGGAGGAGAAACAAATTTAATTACATTTTACAATCGACTCCTCTTATCGATGGGACCAAGCAGGTGAAGATTTTATGGCATCCCTTCTCTCTCTTGAATATTATAATGTGATTATAGCTTTTGTTTAAATATTGTTGTGATAAGCTGTACTGCAAGGCAATAACATTGTTCTAAATTCCCTCTCGTTAATCAATGGGTATTGGTAAACGATTCAGCCCAACAACTTTGCACGAGGACGGTTATTGCAGCAGGCAAATCGATGAAAAATTAAATCTAGTCCCGTTGACTATAAAATATATCATTCGATGATATCAACAAACGGGCGATTTGGAAGATTGTGACCGTCCAGGTCCATCGCGAATAACCACTCCGGCAATTAATAAGAAATCGCAGAAAAACTGCATTAAAAATAGCGAGTGAATTCAATTGCGGACCACTGTTAAACGCCGGGTAGCAGAAGGAAATTTACGCGATCGCACGGTAGAACAAAAAACTACGTCGAGGCCGATTGAAAAGGCTGCAGTGGGCCCGAGCACATCGGAAGTGGACGGTAGAACAGTGGAAAATGTTTTATGAACCGAATAATCAATGTTTAAAGTATTCGGTTAAAGCAGGAATGTCTTTGCTTCCTCAATGCTTTGTACCAATAAAAAACACGGTGGCGGTTTAGTTATACTTTGGGGTTGGTTCTCTGACTCCGGAACAGAAATGTTACACCAAATCGAAGAAATAATGCAAAAAGAGTTAAAGATTCCTTCTGGCCTGCGAGTAATCGACAAGAATTTTACTTTTATGCACAACAATCCGAAGCATACAACCCGAATATGTACATACACGTTATCTGAATGAGCAAAAAGAAGCGAATATTTTATAAATTATGACGTGGCCACCGCAGAATTCCAATCTCGGCGCTACTGAGCTACTGTGGAATCAGCTCGATAGAAGAGAGTCCGAATTGTTGGTCCTACTTTCAAGGAGTGCGAGTTCGCAAAAACTTATTCTAGGTTGGTACATTTTCAAACCATTTGTTAGGCATCAAATGTTAAGATTGATACCCAATAAAAACATCGGTACTGTAACACTCTGTACGTATAATACGTGTACATATTATGTATACTCATTTAACAAAAATTTTATTTTATCATTACATTTCTCGTATAAAACCTCAATTCCATAAACATGCATATCTATCGCGGACAAGAAATGCGTCTTGCCTTTTATAATGGCGTCGTCCTGGTTTCTAGTTCTGAAGATAATTGTAACTTCTTTACATAAAGCTTCAACGATATTATTTCCGCTAATATTCAGACACGCTTGCCAACGCATGAGATGTAACGATTTCAGATTATGTCTCATCAATGGTGTTTCGGTTCAAGCCGGCTTTATCGGAAATGCAGCGTTTTGTTATTGATTTGCTGACGTTTGAAGTGGGCGTTGTGCAGTAAGTATGTAATGATATGGATTGTACACATCTGTCTTAACGTATGATGTATTGTGTACGATTCCAGAGTCAATTCCAGGAAATAAATTAATTAATAAGGACAACATCAGCAAAATTAAGAAAACTACGGTGCTACTTCGGTAAATGGAATCAGATTTTTCTATAAGAAATAAAGGAAATAGAAATAATACATTCCCATAAAAGTGTTGTATTTAAACTATTAAAATAATGTGAAATAAAAAAATCAATAAAACGTTATGTGATAACTTCAATGTACCTTTAATTGCTCTTTTTGGTGTATGGAAGACGATGAGATGACTTTTTTTATTTATATTACAATATTAGTAACGCGACAAATAAAGGATTGTTTAATAGTAATGGTAGGACTTCCAATTTCGTTCTTTCAAAATGACATCAAAATAAAATGATTTTCCACTCATATATTAACTATGAATTCAAGACAGATGCGAAGCAATGGGTGCAGTGGGAGACTATCCACACGCACGATCACATTCCGTTATATATAAGTATCTCTTTCTAGCATGTACACGATTCGCGTGAAAATTCTGTCGTGTCTGTAAAAGTCGTAACCGGTTGTAACCCGAGTTTCCTATCCGGGAACAGCTTTCCGTTTTAGAAACAAAAATCCATCAAAATTTTCTTTCGTAACCTGAAAATTCCGCAAAAAGATGATAAATTGAGATACCACTGCCTCGTTTTAAACGTTTGTGTCAATTTTATTTACTACTTTGGAATTTAGAGCATGAAGTCCCTTTTCCGGTCTTCCGGGCTGCTTGTGATTTGGTAGGATTTGAATTAATGCTAATAATTCTACAGAATACGGACTTCTTACAGCCCATCTTCGACCTCCAGCAAGGAATCAAAGTGATTTATGTAAAAAGGGATGGATTTCCACGTATATAACATTACCAAAATGAATAGAGTCGCAGGAAAATTCTACATAGTCTATGTTTTAGTAAAGCTAACATGGTTGCTAAACATTGTTGAATTTATTTCCATGAATATCTTGTAATATCATGTATCATATGATAATTATTTCAAGTACTTCTTTCAACCTTTGTTTTCATCGTATTTCCTCATAAACAGATTACTTCTAACTTTATTAAGATCAGAAATTGGCCAAGAATAAAGTTTCAAAGCAATCAATTGTTGAGAAACTTCGGTCCACGACGAAAAACCAAATGGATAAGAGAAAAGATCCAACACTATTGAATCTATCTGTACAAATGATGTATTTGTAGAAATAATTCGACGAATGGAATTCAAATAACCAACCGGTCTTGCATTAAATCGGGGAATCAATTCCTTTGTGTTGAAAGAGTTTGGAGCATCTGATCCAATATTGGAACAATGGTTCATTGAAGGACAGGAGCCTTGCGCATCGATAGAAGAACAGGAATTACCTACCAGAATGTCTAAGCATATAATTATTACTCAGTATCTCCCGACGAACTATCGGTACTATCAAAAGGTTCTAATTTCGCTCCAGTTCCCAAACATATCCCCACAGAAGACATTATCACTGGAGTAGAGAGTGTTCTTGTTAAGCTTTCTGGCCACCTAAGCCAAAAGAGTATCATTCCTAGAGACCGTAAGTCATCCAAATTCTACGGTCTGCATAAGATCGACAAGCTGAATGACGAGTTTTGACAGAGCGTCCCGTTTCGTCGATATACACCAAACCACACGAGCAAGGTATTCCTTAAACATTCTAAGAATGTCAATAGGGACACAGATGACTCCCCTCCAGACATATAGAAATCTATTATCCGTAACGACTCATCTTCGCCCAACCGTGACCGTCACACCCAACCAATCAATGACAGGCCCCATCCACCGCCGGCATAAAAGCGTGCTACTCCCCTCGTTCTCCGCAGTTGATTTTCGCTTCTGGCATGGTTCACATGCTGGGTTACCGTGAACAACTGATTCTCGTTGTTAGTTTCGCCTCTGGTGTGGTTTACACCTCGAGTTACGGTGCTAACTGTTGCCTACCAACTTTCCCTCCCCTGAAGGAGCCCCATACGATTGTGGGCAAAACGGTTCAAACCCGGAACACGTTTAGTTTCAAATTAAGGCAAAAAATACAATTTGTAGATTATTTATGTACGAAAAAATAAAGGAAAGTAAAAGAATTAGAATTAGTGTTCAGATAAATTTAACGGATGTGAACGATTCAGTTAGGTATGCTTACTTAGTGAAAATGCAAAATAGGTTTTAAGTTCTTCACACAGAATGCTTAAAGGGAGCCATTGAGGGTCATGACTGCAACGAAGAGCAGCGTACAATTATTCTAAAATAAATTACTCATATTTACAAGCGAGCCTCAGCAATGGAAGAATGTCGGATTTAAAATCTATTTAATCGTGAATTATGTGGCAATGGTAAATTACGTTGCATTTTCTTTGTAAACCAGTTATTCAATCATTCTCTACTTACGTACACTAGAACTACGCTTGAACTACTTCTGAACTATTTTCAAGCTATTCCTAAGCTGTTCTTGAACCATTCAACGGCAATAACTAGTTTTGAGAGAATCAGCTAAAGAGTATTAAGTAGACACTTAAATTTTCGTGGAAACAAATTAACCTATTGATATTTTTATTCAGTAGTCGTAACATTAATTTTTTCAATCAATCAACAAGTATTGTTTCGTCCAGATCTATTCAAAATCCTAAATTTGGTTATATCTATGAAACTATGTCTAAATTTAAACTGGTTGGTCCACAGCGAAGTAATGTCGTAAATTTTACATGAAAATTGGCGATACAAACAAATTTGACTACAGAAGAGTGCTGTTATATACGGTGTTAAAGATTTATGTTGTACTATATACGTAAACCTGAATTGTTTCCTTTGAGTTTGTATATTTTTTGAAACGTAAATACGTATTTCTTCAACATAAGGAACCGGAAAACATTTCGACAGAAAAGAGCCGTCTATACATATCAGATAAAGCTGTCACTGGAAATATTCCAATTTCTTTTCTATTCGAATATCCAAACATAAACAGAACTGGATAATTCGAAATACCTTTTTCCCTACAAACTATAAATAGCAGGATAACCTTCTTCCACAACGCATTAAAGACTTTTATTTATCTACGACGGTAATCTAAGAATACCCGAAAACGGTCAGGAGATTACTATTAATGGTATATACACTACTGTCGGTTGAAGTTTGGCCATGTAAAAAAAGTTCAAACAGTTAAAAAGTAAAAGGGAAGTAACCCCAAAAAATAAATTTATTACTCTAAAGGGTAATAACTACCAAAACCTAACGCAACATTATTTGTTAATTACTTCATTATTGAGGAGATTTTCGTAAAAAAATCCATCCTTTGCATCGAGAACTGCTCAAAAACAACTCACGGCATCCTTTCGATTAAGTTTCTTAGTATATTGTTCCATACTTGTCGGAGAACATTCCAGAGTTGTTTCTTGCAAGTAGAATTGTTGAATGCAATAAAACTAATTAAATTAAAGCATTGTGGAAGTTTTCCTCCTGTCCAAACTTCGAAGGACGGTAGTGCACACACGCATTCCTCGGCGTAGGCGACCTTAACCTTTGCTTGGACAAGTGAAGCGGAACATTAATTCTCACATTGAACGACAGATACGACGTCATAAACTTTAATATTATCCACGCAGAGGTAATGTTTTCGTATAATCTGAAATGTCCAAGCGATTCAAGGGGAACGTTAGCGTTCCATCATATACGAAGTAGTATCGTTTGTTAAAGGCAAAGTGCAAATCTGGCGGGCTTATTACCGAGCTTGTATTAGCTTTAGCGTTAATAGTCGACAAACTTTATAATTGAGCGGTGGTTGAGACTAGTTAGGGATGTATGTGTGTATGTAATTGAGGCTGCTTCCGGTAAAGTTTTGTTGTGTGAGTTTTAGTCTTTATGGTAATAAGCTATGGATATGAATGGGTAGTATTTCCTTTAAATTTATTTAGGAATAAAGGTATTCACAACGAAGTGCTTTATGTTAATTGTTTTCAAATGGCTTCAATAGCAATAGTGAAACTTTATAATAACGTTCACCTTGATATTTTTCCAAAGTAAAATTTTAGAGGGTTTAATTAGAGCTTTCTATTGTTCAAATTGTTACATTTAATTGTCATATGGAATTATATTCAACAATTTTGGTCAAACAAATATTCAAAAGGGTGAAATATGTATTATGTATAGTAATAAATTGGGATTGAAGTACAAGCAAATGCTGACGACAAGCATATTTTGTTACTAATTTGTTACCCAAGAATTGATTTTGTTGCTGCAAATGGTTTTGAGAAACGATGGTTAGGCTGGCATGTTAAGCCGAAGCAGTCACTTGCTGTAACATTCGATTAATTTGATAATTACTGCCAGTTAAAGAGTTACATAAAAATTTCAATTATTGTGTTTGCATTGCAATAGCGGTAGCCTATTGGATAGGGTGAAAGCTTTCGGAGTGAAGAGTTGAGGGTTCTATTTCGCATCAGGTTCAACATCTTTCAGCGTTCCCTTTGACTTGGAATGAATATGTCCAAATAATAACCGCTTAACTAGATAGCTATCATTATTATTAAAATGCCAAAACGAAATGCAATTACCACCCGTATACAACAAGTGGGTAAACGATTTAAATTATTTTTTGCTATATGAATTTGTACGATTCACTACAAAATACTTTGAAAACTATTGGAAACAATGTTTAGTCATTCGATGTTATATTTTGGTCCATTTGTATGCTTAGAGGAAAGCAGCTTCTACGAATAAAATGAGCAAATCAAATTCATTACACAGATGGTGCAAAAATGTGCACCAAGGTGCGCAGAAACCTGCTGCTGCAAATCACTAATTGAAGAGACATGTAGTCTGGAAAAATGCGACAATTTTTTAAGCAGTAGCAATGCTATCGATACGAGTATCGAAAGGTTCCTAAGCAAAAGTACAATAATTTTGACAATCAGGCTATACTGCAAGCTCTCGAGGCCAAGAAAACATGCTTCAGGTTGGTAGTTTCAGAAACAATGTCAATAGTATGGATGGAAATAATAAAATGCTATTGTATCTTGGTCGCATTGATGGTAACGAGGTTGCAAACATTCTTGCCAGAACGGGAATTGAGTACATTCCGCTGGCTGAAAAACCTTCAGTTCGTCTGCCAAAAAGCACATTAGACATTGGTCGAACTAGATTTCTTGCGAATCTAGTTTAGCTCATGTGACACAGATCTCGAAAGTTTATACAACTTGACAAAAGGTCCAGAATTGTAACAGCAATTCTTACCGCTCTTGTTCCATTAAGGAACCACCTATATAGAAAGGCTCTCGCTCGAGAGGACGAGCGACGTCTGTGCTTGAAGGAGGAAGAAATAATAGAGCACATATTTTTCTATTAGCCCCAGTCTGTGTTTGATGGAGTTTTTATAACACTTGAGAATCTAGAAGGATAGGCTAAGCCCGTGAATACTACTTAACTGTTTCACAGAAACGCAGCCTAGCATTGCTTGAGGCTCAGGCACAATTTTTTATAGTTAATTTAATCAACTTCATTTATGGCAGAATAGTTTTACTTAAAATCCGTTATTTTTTTTTAATCTTACTTTTGATTTTAATTAACAGTGTTTTTCTAGCTGTACGGACTAATTTAGAATAATTTATAAGGGCCGCTTGGAGAGAAGTACGTACGTATCTCTCAAAGTGATAAAGTTTCGCGGCTTTGGCAAGCGATATTAGAAAGCCTATTTTTAAAGAAATCTTTAATTTTAAGGGTAGTTTACGGATATTTGGACTCCCAAAAGTAAAGAACCGCCTTGCTTTTGGGGTTTTTCAAGCCAGTCGATTCTAATATGGAGGATTTAGCTTAATAATGGTTTCAAATTTGAATTTTACGTTTCAAAATTTGCATGTGTTAGCATTAGCGTCCTACAAGGATCAGTCCTTGGACTTACGCTTTTTCTAAGTTAATTTAATGAGATTCGGCTTCGGAATGTTCTAATACAAAATTAATCATATATACACGACGTCAGCACTGTCATTAGAGGAAACTGTATTAATGAGACATTCTCAAAGGTAAGGAATGAGACTAGTTTAATAGAGGTTTGGATAACAATTAATAACCTTGTTTTAAATGAGGAAAAAGTTTCATGGCTCTATTTTGTATTTTTGTATCCGGCCAAGGTAAATTTAGAGCAGCTTCCGTAGGCTTTTCAATTCAGGAACGTCAACGAAATTATTAATCGTTGTAATTGATCTTCTTTCGAAATGGCCAGGCTACCCTAACCAACAATGCATTAAATTTCTCTTGTAATCGTAAACTCTTAAATAATTTCTCTATTATTCATTAGGGATTCATTGAAGACCACGCTCAAACTCGTATGGTTTGTTACTTAAAATTTTAAACATGTTTTAAATTCATAAAGGGCAAACCATACTTCAGCATTCTTACTGATGACATCTAAGAAATCTAGCAAGAAGAAATTTTTGTATTGAAAACAGTATCTTACATGTAAGAAACAACATCCTGCTATTTTATATGTGTAGTGTACGACACACGTATCCATAGTTTTTTTGATATGGCTTATGGTCACACTAATGCCATAAGATAATTTACTATTACATCATCCTACATATATGACTATTAAAATTCCATAACATAATTACACGACAACGTCTCACACAAGCTTATCAAGTGTATCATATAGTCCAGACGTCCTCATTCATCAATCACTTCAATTAATACACAAGAACGGGAGGAGCTTGGTTTTATAAACACGTATCTCGCCCGAAAAACTCTAGTCGACCTTGTTTCAATTTCGATTCATCTTTCAAGTACGCTCATCAATCTCGGATGCTTATTCGAGTCTCTTACTGTGAATATAGAGATGTATCTACGTTACGTATATACATACACACGTACACATTTGTATGTGAAGAGTTGATCTCTAGCAAGAAAAAGAACGGGAATTTAAAAATAGCCGTGGGCAACAAGTTTTCGTGAGCATAGCTTCCTGGAGAATTGATATCCGCTAATGTCGAGTATGACTCAATAATAAACATACAATGAAAATGTTATTTTTGGCTGTTTATTACTACGTTTAGTTGATGTGCTGAAATTTTCAAATAGTTTCAGGTAGTAGTAATAGAACAGAATTCTGTGCGTTAACGTCAAACGTTATTTCAATGTTCAATCGTTTATTTAATGAGAAAATATGCTAAATAGTGCGTTATAAGTGGAGATATAGACTTAATAAGAACTAAAGATAGTTGAGGTAAAGGGAACAAACTAAAATAATGTATTATCAACAACAACAACAAAAAAACAACAAGTAAAAATGGAAAATTAATAGAATAAAGAAAACAAACAAAACAAAAGGTTCACATACGCAGCTATAGAAGAATAAATATTCTAAATTAAAAATTTTCTAACAGAATAAAAATAGTGTTTGCGCGGGTAGTCCCTCGCAATGTTTTACAGTGTTTTTGTCTGGAACTGGTGTCCTGCTAAAAATTCTAGCATTGAAAGTATTGGCTCCAATACTGGTGAAATGCAGTGCGCACATTGGTACTAGAAGACGCACTTCGTACCCGTAGTTTCTCCCCATAACAAGATCTACATATTGCAATCCTGACTGGATTTCAAGATAATGTGTTTGGATACCCGCAGACTTGGATAACGAAACGAGTTTGTGATGTGTTTTTGCGGATATTTTCTTCGTTTATTCGTTGCAACGAGCATTCCATGACAATGTGTCTTCGATGGTAATTCACAAAAATTCGATTTGGTTACAATTCGTTGTTCTTTGTTGGGTACAACTTTTCTCCGTGTTAAGAGACGGATTATTTTCATTAAAGCAGCTCCAAGAAAGCAGCTAAAAGATCAGTCTATGAGAATAGAAGTATTATCAAAATATAGCGTCATGTATATATTTGATAGTAATTGAACTACATCGTTGATATACAGGCTAAGAAGGACTGGTTCCAAAATAGAGCCTTACTAAACACCTGAAGATATTCAGAATTGAAAAACTTCTGGAATTATTGTACTTCATCTGCAGAAATTATATCCTACCCAGAAGATAAGACGAAAACCATTAGCTTGCCTTTTACAACATACGATTCCAGCCTTCTTACCCAGACATTGCGTTAAACGTAGTAGGTGCTTTTTCATTTCATTATACGCCAGGACTTCATTATAGAATTGTAGTAAAGCAGTTGACGTTAAATAATTTTTCTTGAATCAGTGCTGATAAATTTGGAACTACTTCATAATTATTTAAGAAGGAATTCAATCTGTTCAAGATACGATATTCCATTATTTTCGCTGTAGCAGATGTTCTATATATAGCGCTATTGGTCTATAATTAGCTACATCCGAACCGGTTCTTTTTTTATTAAAAGGAATGAAAACCGGCGTTTTCAATATTATACGGAATATGCCAATCTACCAGATATATCCTAAACTTTTTACTTATGATACTTATGATAGAACCAACAGAGTACTTTGTTTTTTCATCTACCAATGATCGCAAATAGTTCATTTGATGAAATAGGAACAAAGTATGTATGGATCTCAGAGCATTTAGGTGACTACAGACCCATTATGCGCCTTTTCTATACTCGGGAGCCCTTTTGGTGGACAACCAATCCATGCTTTGGCATAGGTTACGAGGTTGTCCAGAGAAATCCCCCTGATTGTAGCAAGGGGTAGACGGTTCTCTTTCTCATCTTGAGTTTAGTGGACTCTTCGGGTCTTCAGTTATCCAACACTGAGGAGGTGCTTATTTAGCCGGCAAAGTCGAATCGGGTTCCCAGTCTTAGGTATCTTACTGCTGCTTTCTTGTTCAGATAAGTCAGAGCGACTATAGCAATGTGATAAGAATTATTTTTACGTCATCTCTTCAAGAAGCTTTCATGGATGATCTTCTTTAAAGGATCTTGGGCCGCTAATCGTCATATTCAAACTCTTCCTAGCCAATCTGGCCGCTTTTTCATTGCGAAGCTTTCCATTCTGGCCTCTCAGCCGTATTATATTGAAGTTTTTTGTTTCAGAGGCTAAGAAGAGTGGGAATCTAGTACTGAGTTCTCTGTTATTGGTATATTTATTGCTGATACTACTGTCTCTAGCGAATCTAATTAATAGATGTGAAAGGTCTCGTGCTGGGAGAAACTAGCAGGACTAGGTCATGTGAAGATATTATGTATAATAAGAGGTACCCAAGACATCGTGTACAAACCACAAACACATTAGTTTGAGGTGTTGAAACACTAACAATAACTATTCAGATTGCTGTACCTGCATCACAATTCTTTTACAACTTTTTTTTTCTGATTATGAGAGCTCCCAGGAGCTTCTTCAATTTTCTGTGATTTTTTCACAAGCTCTAAATGAGATTGAAGAACTGATTGAATAAGTTATATTATTAGAATCTAATTCAATATTAGAATCTTCGTTGCTACAAGATATATCAATAAAAACAAGGCTATATAAAAAAAAACAAGTATATCTTAAAATCTCTAAATTTACTAAGTGGTATTTGTACAACAAAACCTAATAACTTAACTTTACAGTTGCGGCATCAATTACGTTAAGAGTACATAAATAGGCAAAAGCTACAGATATATGCTCTACTAGTAGGAATTTTAGGTCAAACAAATAGGTGAAGGCACTAGACTACCATACTCAAAACAAGTATGGGGAAAATCTTTCAGCGGAATCATAAACTTGTTTTGTTTTAAGGCACCAAAGAAAAAAGTACACCTAGTTCGAGGTTCATGTACTAATATTAATCTTTCACGTTCCTTCCTGAAACTTGGCATTTATTGTTCTATGTCGGTAAGTTTTATAGCTGTTTACTTTTACGTTTATAAGGCATATAACCTTATACTTTTAGATCTAACCGAAATGAAATAACATTCATGGATATATGAAACCGTTCGCTTAATGATGTTTAGGATTTCAGGCGTTTATTAAGAAAGGCCGCTTGGAAATTCTTCATATAGAATCTAATACGTCGGCATTTTCCCTCTCATGTAATTGCTTTTTAAGGAAACGGCGTGTGAATAAATCATACCGCTCACAATGATAAATTTCCGTGTCATAAGTTACCTCAATTATTCCGTCAGAGGCAATTTATCAATGAGTAGAAAAAAAAGTACCGTGAAATTAGGATGTGTAAACACCTTGGTGTAAAATAAATTGTCTATAAATGCTTTTGTTTGCCTTTTATTCCGCTGTGTTAACTGTATGTTAATGACACTATAATTTGTGTTTCCTTTTAGAAAGCTTTTTCAATTTACAAAGAAACTAAAAATGAAAGTTGTTTAAACTTCGTTTAAATCGTCACGTATAAATTAAAAATATTCTCCACTATGTATCCATTTAAGCTTTAACTATCGTCGATTAAATCGCCAATCGGAAAAACAAGTACAGAGAGCCAGATGTATGTGTTTGTGGTCACAAACTTACGGGCTAAAATTATCAAGATGATTATATGTAAAATTGGTTAAATTGGATTATTGCTCCAAAAGAAGTTTTTATGTAAATATCGCGTTTCTATCGAACTGATCCTTTCCTGCATGAGTCGTTTCTGCTATATCATAAAATAATGCCAACGGTTATACTGCATTGAACATAAATGATATTGCACGAAAGTATCGGCACACTACGCACCACACATTTCAACTTTAGACCATTCGGTCTGCGACTGAAAATGAGAATCGACGTATTCTCGAAATAGCTGTCCTGGATTGATTAATTAAATTTATACGGTGCGGAGTGGGCCGAAAGTTTTGCGTTGTTTTCCATATTATAGATGATATTTTTGAGTAGGTAATTAATAATCAATATTACTTGGTAACTAATTATAACTACCAGATAGATATTTTACTAATAATCACTTTTAAGAGTTTCGGTTTCTACTCAAATAAAAAAAAACAGATTAACATAGTTCCTAAAGGTTAAAAAAGGAAAAAATAGATGATTTCTAAATTATGCAAATTTTGTTGCTAGTTCCGTTTGATTATTACATCAAATGGCAAAAATTATAATATTTTACTAATTATTAGCAAAAACGTTATTGAAAAATTATGCATGTGGATCTTTGTAGGCGAAAATTGGGTGTTAAACTGCATGGAATAATTTGTTGTACATTTTTCTTTTTACTACTATTGTACTTTGTATGTAAATATTAACACATTATTCGGTATTGTTCCATTTTCAAGACGCTCAAAAAATCAAAAAAAAAATAATCTGTGCTTCTCTTGGTAACTAGCCTTACTGTAAATGATAAAAGTTTAATTATTACTTTAACATTTCAATTGGAATGTTAATTGTGTATTAATTTCTTTTTATTTTTAGAAGATTTTAAATATTTTTTTGTATAATTTTTTTGGGAAGTTGGTGGAAGCATAAAGAACACTGATGCCCTTGTTCGCGCTCAGCAACACCTTTCACCGCCAATATCCCAAAAATGGGAACCTTCTTTTAACTTTAACATTTTTAAATTCTAGTTTATCGTAATTATGTGAAAGAAATTCCAAATATATGATTTAATCCAATTACGGCAATTAGTAGGTTAGCAATCATAGCAAACATCCTTTTTAAAGTCTATCAGTAACAGAGTAACTTTCCAATGGTGTCGGAATCACAAGGTTTACTGTCAATATTACTTTTATTAATCAGTTGCTATTTCCTTTTTAGCATTGATATTACTCATTAAAAGAAAAATATTTGTTTGATAAAAGTGATGAATGTTGAATTAAAATTCTATCGTTTGGCGATTTTTTTTTGGTTTTTGAACCATTTCAAGAAAACATTTAGTTTTGTAATTTGCTTATTTATTTATTATGTTTCTAGTTTCGAAAATTAGAAGTAAAAAAATTATTTTAAGGAACATATAGACAACATTAATTTAGATAATAATGACTAACTATGATGTCTTTAGAAACATCATTATATACAAGCATACCAATTGATTTAGCAACTGAAACAGTCAAAGATAAATGGCAAGAAATTGAACACTTTACAAAACTCCCTTTGCATGAATTTATAGAAGCACTAAAACTAACATTTTCAAAGTAGACAAACATTTTACAAACAGATAAAAGTGTACAAAAAGATTACCTTTGTCCATCGAAACGTTAGACTCAACATATTATAGTAATTAAAGAAAATAGGCAACTACGCTGAAGAGCTTTATTTTCCCAGTAAATTATATTACAACAATATATAGCATTCTCGGAATTGTACTATGCTCAAATTTTCACAATTTTTTTGATTTAAAGAGGAGCGAGTATCCTTAAATAATATGTTTCCAAGTTTTCGCACTGTATTGGGCGTTACTTACTGTGCTACATCATCTTGTTGGCTTCAATTCCTGATTCTTCCTTAACATTTCCAGATAAAAATATGCAATGCATAAGCCTCACTACGCCAAACTGTCTGATGGTTTTCACATTTCAATGGACATCACGCGATACGCGCAGTTTGTTTTTTCCTTTCTCGTTTGTAGCATTAATAATTTATTAAGCAAACGCATATATTGTTGATATAAGTAACTAGAAGAATGTAGTGGGTACGTGAGATGAATGGCAGATATTCGTTACAATGGAGCGGGAAAAATTAATTTTATGGCAAGAGTTCAAGAGAAGCTTGAAGGAATTCCTTAATTAAAAGTCAAATCGCTATCATAAGTTACTTGCCAAATAAAGAGTTTTGCGGTAAGAAGAATGCTGTAAAACTTTGGTCTACACGTATTAAAACCATTTAATGGCTCTCGTCTACCTTTTAAATTCCCAAAAACGGGTTCTACGCGAACACAATTATTTTAATAACTGCGGTGAATACCCGAATGTAATCCAACACGTTTCGCAGTATACATTTGAAATTAAATTAATTTTAAATATTCATTATGTACCTTATCTTTTTAATTAAGAAAAAAAATCAAAAAGCAACAACGATAAAAGCGGATTAGTAGCGAGTTTATAGTGATATTATTTTAATAAGGGTGGCGTTTAAGAGAAGAAGGGATTTTCGGAACTGCCTTTGTTCTCTTGTAACGAAATGGGGTTTCGAGATGCCTCTCGTTCTTTGTACGTGTTAACTTACGATGGGTAGATCTTTTATATTTTTCTTGCTGTTATACTCTTAGTAGACGTAATATAGACTCATGTCTGTTTCTTTAAAAACAAATATTTCAATGTGATAGAAGCGATTTCAATAAATAATAGAAAAGAGTTAGACATTTTTCAAAACTGGATTAGAGGAATAACAATAACAGATAAAAATAAAAAAGCACATGAGTAGACAAAGACTCTAGGGTATCTAATGGAAAACCTCGAGATCTTACAAATTGAATGTGGATATGAGAAGACTTAATGGCCAATATGTGAAATGTTCCGATTAAAACAATAAAAGAGAACAGTAATCGTAGCAAGTTTATGTATTTGTGGAATGGTGGAAAAAGAACAATGCTGGTGCGCAGAAATCAAAGAGAAGTTAGATACTCGTAGAAATATTGGTTTAATGAGGAGGTTGTCCCATTGAGGTGGCAAGGATGTTATGCACAATAGAGTTCATGATATCGTGTTAGCAGACCGCCAGGTGAAGATTAGCCAGATTGCTAATATGATAACATCTTCACTGAACGCGTGCAAAACATCTTTCGCGAAGAATTGAGTATGAGGTTATTGGCCGCTGCTGTCGATTGATCAAAAATGTTTGGCCATGTTTAAGCGCAATACGAACGAATTTCTGCTGCGTTATGTGACTGCAAATGAGATATGGGTACATTACTACAAGCCAGAAACCAAGGGTCAGTCGGCAAAATGAATTTCTCCTGGCGAACGTGCACCAAAGAAGACGGGGTCGATTCCATCAGCCGGAAAAGTTATGGCGGCAATTTTTTACGAATTTCAATTGATTATTTGTAGAGAGGAGGAACAATCACGGCAGAGCACTATTGGACGCGGACTCTTCGACAATTGTAACTGCAAAATGACTCCAGTTGCGGTATGAAGTGATGCCTCACTTACCACATTCGCTAGATTTGGCCCTCTCTGACTTCTTCCATTTTCCAAACATTAAAAAATGGCTCGACGAAGAACGATTCACGTAATTGCTGAAATAGAGGCCTATTTTGCAGAGTTCAACAAATTTGGATGGCTTCAAAAAATTAAAAAATGGCTGGACTAGGTGTATGGAGCTACACGGAGATTACGTCGAGAAATCAATTTACTGAATGCCAAACAATTGCGTTGGCATCCTTAATACAGGTATTTTCACAATTAAATCGTTTTGTGGCAATATATTCTCCTTTCTGTTTGAAGGCCAATATTTTCAAAATACCAATTGAAGCTACGGCAACTCGGTCTTAAATTTTGTTCTAGAACTAAAATAAATTAACAAATTACGCAGAATAAATTTTGCCCCTGTAACGTGAGATTTTCAAAATGTTTATAACGTCAATGGTAAAACAATCCGCCTGCAGTTGATTTGTTCTGTATTTCTTTATGTAATAATATTTAATCTATTTTACTTGTAGTGAAAAATAAATCATAGCTACAAGTAAACTCGTCGTCGGTTGTAAACCTGCAGAAACGAGTAGCGCTTCACGAAATCAGCAGAGACTACAGACTCGTGTTTATTCGTCTCATGAGAATAGGTTCGTGTTGCCTACTGGTTTCCCCGAGAGTCGACAAAGCACGAGTCTGTCTAGTCTCTGTTAATTTCGTGAAGCGCACGGGATCTCTACTCGTTTCTGCAGGCTTAGCCGGTTGCCACTAAAAACTACCACACCTTTTAAAGGTGCAACACAGAAAACGGGAATTGCCGGAATTTTTAGGTTTAAAGATAAGGATCAAAGTGAGATTTACACGTTGGGGAAATGCAGATTGTAACGGTACCAATTTGGAGGAATAAAATGTTTTACAACATTTATTGCGAGAAAGTTCCGAGTTCCCTAAAATATGATTAAATGTCAGCATGCCCATGAACGAGATTTTATAAGCCGAAAACATAAAAAGACCATAAACCTGCAGCTGTTTTATTTTCGTAATATTTAATTTAATCAAGAAAATCCCTGAATGATTCTAATATAAATTAAGTAAGAGAATATAAACATGTTTTTTTATCCTAAATAGCTAGTGTATTGTAGAAACAATGAAATTTTTTTTTTAATTTAATAATAACAACAATGTTTACTTCCCGACACTGTTATGCATGTCACGAAAAGAAAATTGAATTTATAAATATGCAACCGCAATTAGAATCGCTATTATGTTTTACTTTTAAAGGTGGAAATTTTTATTGGTTGTCGATGCTGTTGTTTTTTTATTGTTAGAGAAAAACATTATTTGTTTCTGATGTATTTATTTATAAAATTTGAAATTCGAATTAAGAAAATTAGGTCAATTGTGGAAGAAGTGTATTAGATGCAACAGTACCTTAAAATCTAATTTTCTTATCTAAATTTTAATTCCAAAATTTTCCATTATTTTGACAATAGCAATTCGAAAACCGCTGATACGCTCGCTCTGGTAAGAGTTGCAAATCTTGTTGAATAGCAAATGTTAAAATATCCGTTTTTTTTTGAGTTCTGCGGTTAACAGCCCAACGGGGTTTACAAGCAGCAACCCCACCGGAGACCAATGTAGAAAAACTTTGGTAGACGCAAATTTAATTAGCGCGTAGCCGTTCGAAAACCTCGCTTAAAAAAGAATTCAGAATTCAACTGAAAAATCTAATTTCAACCTGCTTTTTTTCTTCCGATTTATTATTTAAGTTACATCGCAACAACTAAACAAAAAAAATATATTTTCATTTCAAAATATACAATTTCACGTCTCATTTTATAGAGCAACTAGCAGCTTTAGTCCTTTCTCCCAACTTCTGCCCGCCTGTCGTAACATTTCATCTAGATTCTCCCCTACAACGTGCTAAAATCTATCATTTTTGCCGGTCGCAGACAAAAACCAAGCAAGGTATGTACGTCGAACACATTCATGATGCTAACAAAAGAGCGACGATCGATGCCACCCTCCATATTAAATTATTCGCGTATTCGAAGGGTGCCTTTGAAGGGCGATGAGGCCTGATCCTGCGATAACATTATCAATTCCCCTAAGTGCCTCGGATGGAGATATTTCGAACGCATCAGAATCTCTTTAGAACGGAACGAACTGGAGGTAGTTCCGATATGTATACGTAAATGTCTATAAAAATGCGGATGATGTACAAAATATGGAAATATTAATGTAAACTTTACGTTCTTCCGAGTGATGCATGGGAAATTGCAGCAAACCTTTTCTTTTCTCTTCTACGAGGGATGTTATTAACAAAATAAAGTTGTGAAATGGTATATTTTAGTTTAGAAATATAGTTTGCGAAATCAATTTTAATTTCATCACGTTCTATCTAATTTATCTCATCCAAACTTCCGCAAGGAAATTAAATCAATCAGTGTGGTAAGCCTGACCGCAGATACTAATTGATTTATCATCGCAAAATATTATGAAACAAACTATATATTTTATTTAGTATCGTTGTGTACATAATTACATCCAGTAAAGATTTCATCATCATTTCCCTTTGCGTATTCAAATAGGTTGAGAATTTATAAGAATGTCATTGGGTTAAACTAAAATATTGGATTAATCTCCGGTTTACGGAGCATGTTTTAATTCAAAATTAAATTAAGAATTATAATTTAATTCCGATTAAAATTATTACTGTTTACATACATTTTGAACTAGTTTAATTCGTGATCATTTCAGCTCGCAATTCAACAGCAAGGCAAGGAAGCCATTGTTTAAAAATTCCAAAGCATCCTTCGGCAACATTCTTTGTTGTCCGATGAAGAGAGCTATATGCTTGTTCCCCTCCGATTAAGAATTAGTGTAGGCGCTAAAAGAAATCCACGAGAAGCATATCGTGCCTATTGCCTTCATAATAACCATTTTCAAGCTGAACACACAAGGAAGAATCATTGCTATTGCGCATACTTCCCGATTATGCTTCTTATTTTTAGGTCTGCATCACATACAGCCTGAACATTGATAACAAAAAGCTCTTCAGCATTGGGACTATCTACAGACTCAATTTATTGCACCCTATTATTCCTGGCACTCTTTTCAAGTCTGCAAAAATATGATTCTTTATTGCTTTGTGAAAGAAAAACAACGATATATCGCTCCAAATTAAGGTAATGTCACTTGTTATTATAAAAGTGATCAATCAATCAAAAACAGAATCGATTAATAATGTTAATTGACGAAATACAGTTAGTGACAGAAGTTTCAATCCTTTGTAAATGTTCTGCGGCCATGCCTTTCTGCCATTAGGGCGATTCGTCGTAGTCTAACTTATATCAAAGGAGTAGGTTGGTTGACGGCCTAAAGGGTTCGCTGGTATATAGAGGACGTATAATGGACCTATTGTGGTCTGAATACTGTGAGACCCACCTCACCCTTTTCTTGTCCATAACCACAAGTCATTCAATAACGTAAGGTTAGAGCAATTTCCAATACATTTAACTTTAAACCTGACTCAGGAATAATTGCCTAAAAAGATTATTCAACACATTGGTTTACTAAACTCTTGTTTATATATTTTATCATTAAAAGAAGTCCAAAATATAAAATAGTATCTTTCTCAATAATTCCCGAAAAGGAAAACCATGGATTGGGTGCGATATACCACCATAAAAAACTTCGTTTCCAGATGATTAATATCCGCGTTTTCGTGGATAGCGAAAGAACCGAAAACGTCGACTCGGAGGAATCGATTTTGTAGGATACACCCGAAGAACATGAAAGCAAACCACTTGAAAGATATTAACTCTATCGGAGATCCAATTTTCTCCAATAGAGTCGCGTATGTAAAGATCCAATCCTGATGTGTAGGCGGCAGAGCGCGCGTCGAGTTGGAAAAGGCTACGTGCACAGAGCGACTTTGGGAAGAGAACATTTTCAAAAGATTTACTCTCGCATTCTAAAGTAAACTTAAAATTAAGTACTTTGTAATTGCGTATATACAGAAATGCACAGAAATAGAACTTTACAACTGTTTGCTTAAGTATTTTGTAATAATAGAGGAGGGATTAAAGAAGGAATTTGACCGAATGAAAACGGATCTAATGCGAGGAAACACGTGACAAGCTGAATGTGATAAGCACCGACAGATAGTGCAATAGTAAGTACTTACGTCAGACATACGCCAAATAAATGCGGTATATTTATAGAGGAATATTTATAGGATTTTGGAGTAGGTATTTGTAGAAAGTAATCTGTAAAATAGCGCAATGTAGTTAGTATTCTTTGCATTTGGGTTTCTATGACTTTTAATCTCTGCCCCAAAAACATTACCTCGCTTGTTTTAAAATAAATATGTTTACGGCTAGGATTTTCTACCTTAGGAGTCATCCTAATACGTCGCTAAAAGGAAGAATGGACGACCATGTCATGTCATGAGTAGTACAGAATTTTAGTGAAGAATCTTGATTACTTGGTTTCGGACAATTTAGTTCAGTGGTCGACTTCATAGCATTGTACACCTTTAAATTTTCCCAATTCTTTGATTGAGTTCATTCATTCTTAAGTGTTTTTATTGGTTCTATTCTAAGCTCTCATATTATAGTTCTTGCTTCTCTTTTTCGATATTTGTCTTTAAATCATATAGTTGCTCCTTGAATTTCATGCTATTATACCATAAATTAATAGAAAACAGTGCAAATTTAGATTTCTTCTCCAAGCGCTGGAAAAAGTTTTGGAAGCATGGAAAGTAATAGCAGAAAACACGTAAAATTATTTTACAAAACATAGGAAAAAGACTCTTTTAAAAAGAAATGAACTCATCAAGGATAAATGTTTTCGGGTTTAAAGTTTGCTTTATGAATAAAGCGAAATAACAAGTTTCTGATTCCAGGATCCATCAAAATGTATTCTATAAAACTTTTGGAATTTTCAGCAAATTCAGTTTTGGTGGTCAAAAACTGGTCAAAAAAATCGAATATCAAGCCATCATTAAATTCGTGCATTTGAAGGACAATCTCCCTAGCCAGATTAAAGCTTGCTGTTCATGGAGACCTAGCAAAATTTTGAACTGCTGGATTTGAACGTGGTCGTATCTGCTTGGTTAGCAATAAACCTTCGGAACGGCTAAAAACTGCAACCACTACGGATAACATTGCAGAAAAGAAATAAAACTGAATTTGACAAAGAACATACTAGCCTACGTGATAAACTGGACTATCCTCGTATATATGTACCTAACAACACTTATAGATGGATGCGAAAAATGGATATTAAAAGAAGAATATAAAAGTAGGCTACAATTGGTCAAAATGGGATACCCCAGAAAAACGTTGGGTATAGAAAGAATAGATAAAATTAGCCAAATAGTAAAGAGTAAACCATTGATAGGAACCATGGAAGAAAAAAAACAAGTTGGTTAGGACACTTTATTAGAATTGATAATAAAAGACAAACAAAGAAGATATGGAAAACAAAAACAATGGAAAAAATTAAAGAGAAAAGCCATCCAAAAGTTGGATGAAAACACCGCTAAGTACTCAATAAAGCTTTACTTTCCAGAACTCACCTACGTTCGCTACATTGAGCTTTAATGAAAAATTAAATTGGAAAAGTTCCATCAAAAAAAGTATCTTTCCGGAAACAACGTCTTATAAATAACTCTTTACCTTATTTTAAAAATCTACGTCTACGTCTTTTAATGCTTTGCGTTAATTTAATTCCATTTTCATCTTAAATTTAATCGTTTGGTTTTTCCGAATGATATCCAACAATCTACAGCCTTCAGATATCGTCATGAGTTGCATGTTAATTCCCATAAAATCGCTGATTACTAAGCAAATTGCCAGCAAAATGCTGGAATAAACAACATCGTACACAAGTACATATAACATTTAAACTATTTTCATAAATTATTTGAAAATAATTACACGTACGTCGGTATCTATTTCCGCGTGTTAAGTGAAATTGTACACCTGGTGAACAAACGAAGGCTGCATGCGTGCAATTAGTGTTTGTTTGGTATGTAAATTACCGTGAGGTTATATTCAAAGAATTTAAAATCGGAGCACTGCTCACTTAAGCTTTAGATTTTATATATCATGTAGATATATGTGGATATAAATGCTATGTGTAACACCTGTGGAAATTTTATTCTTCAGATGTTTTTTTTTGCGAGAACCTCTTCCTTATTTTGTTTGTGTTTATTATGGGATTAACGTAATGGTAAATGTACTTGAATGAGAAACATAATCATTCATGAATGGAAAAATAATAAACATGGTTGGATGGATATTGGATATTATCCATATAAAATAAAAAGGCAAAGAAGTCCAAGCTTTTGTCAATTAACATGAGTTTAAATATTACTTTTAACGTTGCGTAATTTTTTAACAGCATGCATCCTTTACTTGTCTAATGCTTCTTTAAACTAAATACGATTTGCCATATTGTATATACGGCAGAATGTTGCTTCCTTCAACTCCCCGTCATTTTTCCAAACACCATTAAAATACTTGGAACAAATTGGGGGGTCCCTTTGAGTGCTTTCAAATTCAAGTAAAAGGTAAAGCAAAGGTACTTTATTTTGTGAAACTAACTGAAATTTACAGTGGACTGCAGGGCCAGTTTGGGAAAGATACAGTTTTATGAGTAAGAGTAAAGGTTTCGTGCAACGAATTCAAGCAAGGTCGTAAATATGAAACAAATGCACTCACATCAATCAATGTTTTCAACAGCTTGAAATTTCGGAAAAACTTAGTGCCAGTGATCACAAAAAAGTAGCTGAGTTTTAGAAAAATGTCAGCTCGCTGAGTTCCAAAGCTGCTAAATGAAAAGTTGCACGAATTCACATTCCTTAATTGCTTTAAATTCGTTTTGAATAAGGGGAAACTTTTTGTATAGAACCTTAGGAAGAGACATGCGAGGACTATTACACCTTCGAACCAAAACGTGCAAGCATCGGATGGAGGAAGGAAGGCGAAGGAAATCATGTGGAAGTCAAAACTGGATTCTGTTCAGGAAAAGTGTTGACCACGGTTTTTTAGAGCTGGTGGATTTCTTACATAGACATCGGACCATCAACTAGCGCGGCCTCCTAGATCAAGATTTCAGTATCGACGTCAACGACGTAAATATCCCATTCGCGAGGTGTTGATCTTTTACAACAATGTACCAGAAACGCTTGATCATTCACTTTACAGCCCAGACTTATCGCCTTGCGATTTCCACATGCATGGACCTTTCAAAGAAGCACTTGAGGTGTGCGATTTCGGAACAACAATCAAGCGGAAATACCAGTTAAATACCCGCCTAGTTTCATAGTACGCGAACATAATGAAATAATTGTATTACAAAAGGATAAGGCTATGTAGACATATAATTTGTAAAAATGTAATGTTTCTTCAATTACTACAACAAACTATAAAAAAATACATATTTAGATAGATCAATTGCAACATAAATTTCCTAACTAATTTCTATTTTTTTCAAAGATTGACAAAAATTTGTCTATAATAAACTATCAATCAACAAAAGAGACTTGACAATGTATAAATCCATTAAAATAAAATTAAACAGATCTTCAAGAAGCAATGTAATAAGTGTTTTGAAAAGATATTCGTTCGCATCTTCTTTTCTCATTCCTTCTTACCATTAGGTAGACAGCATTAAGAACTCCACAGGGTAACAACCTAGAATCTCATAAAGTATTCAATACTCCACGGAGAAATTATCCCAAAACGAATGAACCTCGCTTTATCACAATAAAATTCAATAATCTACAGGAGAGTAAATTACACGAAAAGTTACTGATTAATATCCCTTTACGGGATTCTATAGCACCAACGTAAAAGGAGTATCGGTTAAATTAGATTTTCTCCTGAAAATACGACGAACAGGAAATTACGCTGTGGAAATGAAGTTTACGTTTACGAATCGATCGGGGAAATATCAGAAATACAGCCAGCAACGTCTGTTCGTAACATAGAAATCGACTTAAAGACTCACTACGTGGAGCGGAAGCGTGTGTTTGCGCCAAACGCTTATACATAAAAAGTTAAACAGTTGGGACACGTGATGAATTATTCAAGTGACATTTTTCGAATGCCAATCATGTTATAATGGGCGAGCGACGTAACATTTAAACCATTGAAAGAAATAAGTGTCTGTATTTTTAGGTTAAGTGCACGATCGTAGAGAAATGGTATGTTAAAAAAGTTCAATATCTGTCGATAAAAATTTATGCGGGCAGAGTGAAAAAACTGTTTGTTCCATTTGCTAGTTTAAAATATGCAAGAAACAAGATCGATAGTTTTTTTTGAAGCTTTAATGTTTATTGCTCTGTAAAAGAGCAAAAAGAAAATGTAGGTTTGGGTGGAAGTTATTAGCATTTAATTTCAATTTTGTACTGAAACAATGCACTATTATAATGAGATTTTGTATTGTAGGCTCCGTAGAATATTTCATCTCACTCTATAGATCATTTATTAACGTTTTACTAATTTGCACGTTGGTAATGGAGTTCTGAGGAAAACTTGTTTTATTACAAACGGGTAATAAAATAAGTAACATAATAATCAAAGTAGTGACCTACGACTATCTTTGTCTGCCGCTTTGATGAAATCAATTCTTTACTGTGAGATAAGCGCAAATCTTACCGTCTAACGTTGGTAAAAGCTTAAAATAGACAAAGTGTTCCGTAGAAATCCATGAAAAATTTAAAAAAGCAAAATTCTTTTTTCAAGTACTTCTTATTAATCTCTAATTGTTATTGAAGCAAGCTCTGATATAGCAGTTTGGAACGCATGTTACATTAATAAACAAATAAACTAACTGTCTTTCAAAAAGTTGTGACGTATTGTATTCTCTCGGATCATGAAATTTCCTGTTAGTGACTGGTTGATGTAGCATTTTTTCGGTTAATATTTGTTTACTATTTTTGCGTTGTTTTTAACATTGAACCGATATATTTCAATTGTTTATAAAAATCCGTCGTGGTTTCATTGACTAATATAATTTGTGAAATGCACGCCGTTTGAAAGCTTCCAATACATCTAATCCATCACGTATCGAAAAATAAAAATCGATCAGAAAAAAGTGAGCACTACAGAGGAACAATGCAGACTTTTTATAACCGAAAAAAATTTTGAATTTCAGAAACAAAATCGTCGAAAAACGATTTTCTGAAAATGTCTTTCGAGTGATTGTAATAAGCGATGAGAAAGTTTCGCCCTACAGAATCGGGGCTGCTCTGATAATCTAATCAGCACTAATTTTAATCCATGTTTACATATCAGTAGAATTCGAACATGTCATTATTGTTAAGCGTTCTTTAGTTGATTTATGTCCCGTGGCAAACTTTTCGCTAGAATCAGCGACCGTTTTTCTGAGCAAAGCTTTCCAGAAAAATCATTTGCTCTGAAACAAAATTATATCATCGAATGGTCTTTTGGAATTGCTCAGAAAACAACTTTGCTGCATTTTGATCGGCACTTAATTTTTCGCAATGCATGCTGGTGTTTCAATCCTTGCAGCCAGGCTTGCAATACAGAGAAGGATGCCGCATTTTATGAAAAAAAAAATAGTTTTCACATAGAAGGGGGCTGAAACTAGAATCAGCTTTAGCTCGTCTTTGCTCTCAACGATCTGAAGACAGCTTCGTCAACTAATTTTATATCTGGATCTCTTACTCTTTGTTGTTTTGATACATTACTAAAGGCATCCGATGAATTCGCAAATTTAAAATTGTCGGTTCGTTTTCTCAATGCTACCCAGTTTGTATTTCGGGACTATAATGAACGGATAATTTCGAAACTGTAACACCGCCTAATTAATTCAGCTTTCTTTGGCGCTAATGTTTTACGTTTAGCGCCTGACACGATGAAAGTTCGTGATAAACTGATAATAAAGTAAAAAGTAGGTTGTGCTGCTCGTGTAGATTCTAAGATAAGGGTTTGAAAATTATAAAAAAAAAAAATTGATACACGACTTAACGAGGTTCTACTGTAACTAACTATATTCTAGCACACTTAGATTAGTAACGCGTGAATAAAGCGAACCTAAAAAATTACATTGTTGTTCGAACAATCTTGCAATTATGCTAACTCGATTTAGTCCAAAAGATTAGATGCGAAGCTTAGAAAGCCAACATACTTGATTATTAATTTCTATAAACATTTGAATATATTAATAGCGTTACAATTATCGTTGACGACTCATGGAGTAACTATATTTTATGTAGTGGAAAGCGGATGTGTCTTATATGTCAGGAATCCGCAATTCGAATCCAACGTGTCAAGCTGTGACGAGAGTAGCGCGCCGCACCATTAATAAAACATCTTCATTTCACATTATTGGGTTCATAAAACTTGAATCATCCGTGACGCTTGTTCGGGTTTTATTAATTGAATATTTCGCCGGCTAGACAATGCCAGAAGCAACTTCAATTTGTGCGGAATTCGCAAATATAAGCTGGCGGTCCTATGTATATAGCGTACAAATTGAAAAATTTCGTCAGATAAAAAAGTCTATTGATTATATCCCAGAGAATCGTTCGTTAAAGCGGGATTGCAGCTTCGGTAATGCGGTAACCGAGCTTTCGAACGAATTGTGAAAGGTGAAAATTAGTGAATTTGAAGGATGAAAATCTCTGAAAAAAAGATACTACTGCGATCACACAAATTTATTGCCAGGAACGTTCAAATATGGAGAATTCTATATTGGCGTGAAGGATAACAATGCAAAGGAATTTAATTACTGAAATGATTCATTTTCTATAAATGAGGGAAGAAAAGGAAAATTAATACTTCATATGTAAGAAGTTGTCGCTTACGGAAACAAAATTGCTTACCAAACTATTGCTAGCTTCAATGAAAGGAAGAAACGAGCCTTACCTGTAACAAAAAATATCAGTAATTAGCATTTCATTCGAAATCTGTTCAAAGACCTCAACATATGATGCACTTTTCAACGTAACTCACGGTTAAGTTTTCAGTAAAAGGCAATGTGTTATTATTAGGTTAATATTAAGCTAACCATCGCTTTTCGGAAACGACTGGAACAACAAAAACAATTCTTGAGTAAAAAGTTAGCAACAAAATGTGCAACTGAAATGGCTACGCTAGCTTAATAGACATGAAGACAGCGCTAGTGGTCCGTATATGTAAGTGATTTCGCAAATGACGTTGGGAATTATTGATCAAGACTACCAGTATTTGCCAAAATATTAAGAACTTAATAATACCTCAATAGCAGGAATTTTTAAAAAAATAAATCAAAATCATTATAAATTTGGCTGTGGACTCGTCTGAACAAGTTGATGTAATTTATACGAATTTGGAAAAAGTTTTTAATAAAATCAACAATTCTTTGCCCATTTCAACACTAAACTTTATCGGTTTTCCCGGTGACTTGTTCAGATGGATTTGTTCCTAAATTACGAACAGAACACAAGCGGTTGTTTTAAACGGTGTAAAATGAAAATTTGCTGAAATAGAACACAGTAGAAATTGTGGAAAAAGGGCCGCATTCGAGGAAAAACAACTTCACTTCAACTTCAATGGTTGCCATGGCAACAATTCATGAATTGGGATTCGAACTGATAGATCACCTTTGTTCACCACATCTGGCTCCCACGCCTATTTTGCCGAACAAGATCGCTGGATGAAGTAAATACATTTACAAAGGGACTTGTTTCTACGTAAGGCTGGAAATTTTTCAGGGCATTTTCATAGAGCAGTTTTTTATTTCCAAATTAGTAACATGAAGATAATTTTGGTTGCTAAGTGATGACGGACAAAATGTAATAAAAGTTCGAAGCTTGGGAAACGAAAATATTAAGGAAAACAAAAGGAGTAATACGACCGGATACAAGGAGAGAAGAAATTAGAAGGCGGGGAAAATCACATCTAAAGCTGGAGATAAAACAGGATTGAACTTTGTCGTTTTTAATCGTCGTAATTTCAACTTTCGTGATAATTACCGATTGCACTAACATGACAAAAACGCCTAATGTGCGTAAAAAGTACTTTAGTATTTTCGTTTATTTGCGTTTAATTTTATTAAATTATTATTGGACATGTTCTTTTATCCTCTTAAGCACGTTATGCCACCGATGAAATATCTCGAATTTTGTAGCAAAAGCGATACGCCACTGAGTGGTGATGATAAGGTCGTTATGTCACCTTCACCGCGGTATCTAGTATTTAATGTGCTAAGCTGCTTCTATTACTCAAAGTTCTCTGGTTTGGTTACGTTAGGAAATAAAATAATACTTGATGGAAACGTATGAGAAATTAATTTGCAACGTATGCTGGAACCAAATTTGTACTGTTACATTGTCATACATAAAAACATTTTAAAGAAGAGATTAGATCAATGCATTTCTAACAAGATATGAATTTGAAGTTGGCGGGAAACGTTTGGAACCCGGTTGGTTTTATCAAAGTTAAAGCATCTATTCTATGGAATCGATATCAGTAAGAAACTATTGGGAATAATATGCATTAAAATTCAGAGAAGCTTCGATAGCACCGCTCGTTGTGCTATGAAACGTGCCCCGTTTACTCGATTGTCGAATGTTCTTTTGTACTTGGTACTTGTACATTATATCGTACGTGTTTGTGCTATTATCACGCGTCCATTTAATTGGCCTTGTAATTTAAGTACTAAAAAAAATAATCATTTTACTACTTATTGTTGTGCTTTTTTAAAATTATTCGCGCGTTATCGCCCGCCTTGTCGAGGTTTTTGTAGGCCCTGAAGTCTTGTCCGACGATAATGAAAATTCTATACTATCTTGATGTCTTTCCCAATAACGGTCTGCGGACCTTCTATAGAATTACTTATGCCGTGCGGAATCGTTACCTGTTCATTCATTCAAGGTCTATTTGGTTACGTTTTGAAATGCGATGAGTAAATAATTAAATTTTGAAAAATCAATAAATAATATATATAAAGTTAAAATATCTAAAATCCGTGCTATTAATATCACAATAATCATTTGTCCGAACCATTTTGAATTTTTCAGCAGCCTTTATAGTAATGAGGATCCGCTATCTCTATCGCTGGGGTTTTATTAGGTAAATATATCTTCAGCCAACGATAATTCCAGAGAAACGGTTAAATAATTTTTTTGCGCTCCTTGCTATAAGCACATAGTGAATAAATTTAATTTCAGTCATTATCACCTTTTATGGTTGGTGATACTCATTGTCAGTTCATTATGGCGAACTCATATGGCATATTGCAGGCTGCAATATGGTATCTTTAAAGAAAAGAATTGTAGTTCTTTGAATACCTAAATTGTGAAAATCTAATATATTGTCTATATGAAACGTGTGCCGTAGTTGGCCGTGATTAATTCTGAACAAAAGCTATCGATAACAAAATGGCGAACAGACACAAAGATAACTGGCCTTTCTATACATTAATAACTCTCTTCATTAAGATTAGTTTTCTAAGGAAATCTTACGAGGATGATATGGGAAGTATCCGTGTTTGGAAATAGATGGCGCCTTGTGTCAAAATCTGTATTACCAACTGTGAGTACTGTTCTTTAGTCGATGCCAAAATTTCTGAGTAGTGTTGTTTTGAGAGCTGTTGGAAATGGAAATGAGCAAGTGTGAATCCTAGAAAAAGAACAATAGCGACCAATGACACGATTTCTTTTTTTTTTTGGAAGATAAAGTGGGCGCAGAAATCAAAGAGAAGTTGGATACAGTTTATCCTACCATCAGATACTGGCAGGTGGCCGAACATCCACGGCCAGGTCGTCCCATTAAGATGACTATGGACGATGTGAACAATAAAGTTCATGTTATCGCCTTAACAGACCGCCGCTCTGGATGAAAATTAGAGAGATCAAACGTTTGTAGAATATCCTTTACGAAAAATTGAGTATGAGAGCTATCAGCGCGATGGGCGTTGCGTTTGCTGAGGAATGATCAAAAGCAAAATCGAAATTTACAAACTTGCTTGGCGGAAAGTGGTTCACATCATATTTTCTGAAGAAGCACAATTAACACTACATCCCCAAAATATCAAATTGTTATCTACAATACAGGCCAAATAATGAAAGAGGGACGGTACTATTGTCGCACCTTGTACATCAAAATTACTTTTAGTGAAATTTCTATTATATTTGATTCTATCAAAACGGCGAATATAAAAATGTAACGAAATTATGCGCAACGGTACTAAATGCGTAGTAAATTGTTATTTAACTTGCTATAAATAGAGTGAAAGGCGTTTTCTACGCCATCATTCTTTAATATTACTGATGATGTCAAACATTTGTATTGTCAACACGCAATGTTATGACGTCAATCGTGTGCAATTGATTTTCTTATTTTTATACTAGAAACAGCATAATATCGATCCAAGCTGGAGGGCGACTCTTGGTTACTATGAAAAGGAAAAGTCGAAATGATTGGCTTCATTTAATAAAAAGAAAATAAATAAATTCGGGTTAATCATTTATTATTTTAAGTTAATTTGCATGTTATACTTATTGTTGTATTAATTACGTCAAATCTGACGGTATCTTAAAAAATCTTGCGTTTCACGCAAACCGTGCTTGATAAAGATAAGAGATCCTATTCTACTGAGATTTTTAAAAAATTGACATGCGACTGTTATGGTAGGTTTTAATGAGCTGCAAGTATTTGCATTTTGCGCGTGGTTAGTTTCGGTACAACGGTTAATGGCTCTGAAATAAGCCGAAGTGTTTTCACGTTTCAAAATTACGCTTCGTTAACTGTACATCTTTGACTATATACGCGCTCACTTCCTTGTAGAAGGAAACCGTTTATTCGGATAAATTGCACAAAGACGTTGAACCGACTAACAATTACGGGTTATATAGGAATGAGATGAAAGGATATTGCAAGAACTGTTTATGAGGAAATGGTCCCCTTTTCCTTAACGAAAATATACACGCTAATGTCGGCCCTCATATAAAAACAGAGGGAGGGACAACGCGCCATCTTCCTACTATACTACTATCCACTATTGGTGGAGGTGATGTAGCAGTTTAACAAGAGGGCATTGCACTTGAAGCTTTCGTTTTAATTTGTTTCTATTGCTTTTGTTCTAGCTCAGTTCATATTGGAATCTTAATTCGTGTTTAATTTGGTAATTTCATAAATGCATTTCATTCGATTAAATCGACACAGTTGATAACTGATTTGACTTGATATTGTATTTTAGGATCGTTTCCGCGATAATTCTTCGCAACAGAAAAACAATTATAAAACGATATGAGCTGCATTTTTGTAGAACGCTATAGGTGAGGATTCAAAAAGGGATTTGCATTTTGGGAAAAGAAAGGATACTCGATGCTTAGCTTCGGAAGAAGCAATAATTACCTCCTCAATAGGAGGAACACCAGTTACAATCCGATAGTTACATATCCAAATGTACAAAAATGAGTGAAATGCGTGCAGTATGTTACAAGCAATCGTGAATGATGTTTCGCAGACGAGAACATGCAGTTTAAAAACAATTAACTCCCTTTGGACGTGACCTGATTATTGGGCTACGTAAAGGCGGTGTTAGTTTCTTGGAAATTGGGCGTAGATTTAATCGTGATTGTTCGACTGCATTACGGTGTTAGAACCTGCACGTAGAGCAGGTTTGGACGCACCCAGAAGATTTTTTTTGAAGCGGTTGCACAACATCGGTTTCAGTCGGTAACATTTTTAGCAGCAGCAGCAGCAGTGGTGGAACGCCATCGGTCGTAGAGTATCATTACGGATGATGGGGTTTCATAGATACCAGCCCTTATTTACTTTTCTTTTGTTGAATTGTCTTTCATTTACATGTTTATAAGTACTATAAGCATTTTCGATACTAACAAACGTTAGTTTGCAGAAATTTGTTGGTGGTGCATTTTTAATTGCGGCTATTGTATATTATCCTCCGAAAGACTCCGCTGATGAGCAGAAAGAATTGAAATATAATAATTTCGACTACATCACTAGATGGAAGAGAAGAGAAAGTGGCCTTAAACATGTGTTTTAGATTTTCCCTGCAAGGCCAAATAAAGGTGCTAAAAATAAAAGAAGCTTTTAAAATGAGCTTTTCTCGTTCTTTTTTTTAATCATTTGTCATAGGTCAATTTTGTCTGTGGATTCATAACAAGCACAAAATTTAGCAACTCTACCAAATTTAAACCTACCTTCTATCTCAAATACGCGAGATCCGAAAATGAATCAGCATGTATAATAAATAACTAGGTAGTTTAACTAACACTTTGTAGAAAGTTTTTTTTTATTTTACAGCAGTTTTAATGAATTGTCGAAAACTGTAAATGTTGCTTTGATACAATTAAAATTTAATTGGATTTGTTTGAGTGCGGGCAGATTTATGTACAAGTTTTAGATTAATTTGAGTTAAAAGTAAATAATTTTAAATACACCATCATCGAACTACATGCTGTAAAAGGGAAACCCAACGAAAAAGGTGACGCACATTAAGCAAGATCTAAAACACGTAACAGGGTACATCCTGCTTGTAGGAATACAAAGCTAATTAAAAAAATTCATTCATTATTTACGAACTGCATTGTCGGTTGCAACAGTACGGACTAACATTACCTTCGGGAGCTACATACTTACTTAATGGAGGAGCGCACTACTTTAGAATGTTCGAAGTTAATTGCAATAGTAATTTATTAATGGCATTGTAGTGTGCGGAATAAGGAAAGTGCAGCCCTATTCCTGGATGTACTTAATTACGTTTTGGTATTCGCGCTTGTTTCCACAAACGTGATACGACCATCTTCGCCATAAACAATTCAAACAAAAATAGTAACCCTCAGAACCGTCCAGGTGTGATCAGTTTAACCCATGGCGGTCAAGTAACATTAATAGAAATAATATTGAAATTTTTTCGTTTGTGTTTTTATGGATTTAAATAATTTTTGTCATTTAAATCAATATTTAATACCTTGTTTTTTAAACGATGTATGTATTTTTACTTCTTTTTAAGTCATTTAATGACATATTTATTATAGAAGGTTTTCCGTTTTATCTGTGGTTTGTTAGCGCTAAGTTATAGAACTAAGCAAAAGGGAAATACAATACAATTTGTAAAGTTCTGCAAATGAAACATTGTACTATATATCAGTAATTTTTTTAAACAACCGTCTCTCAAGGGCGATTTCTTTATGCAAATATTTTAAGATCATTTAAAAATTACATTTGCGATGCGTAATTTTTCTTGATTAAGCTAATAAATAAAATCAATTACTGACATAAATACTCTAAATAGTTCAGCAACATGGTCTAATCAATAAGTCAGAGCAATTGAATCATATTATTTACAGGCTGTCTACATTTATAGCCCTCAACATGTATAATAAAAAATAGCTTCTTTTCCGATAAGTACCTTACCTTCTAAATTGATTTTTCTAATTTTCTGTAATTGTTGTAATAGCATTCGAAACGGTTGAAATTTGGAAAAGGGCAAGATAACGGGTAATTTTTTATGTATAAAAGCTCAATTTTCACTAGTAGCAAGTCGTTAGAGTAGTCTATTGGAGTCTAATAATATGCATATTGGATAAGTACCACATTCACGCTGGCTTATTATATATAAGATATTTTAAATAATTTTTGTTAAAGGCTTATGGAGGCTCATTGGGACTAGATTTGAAAATTATTTCGAAAAAAAAAAATTAGACGTCAAAGTTGTGATGATTTTAATGGAACACCCTATATTTTGGTAAAAAACCGGCAAAAGCAGTTTTGAGTAATTCTATTAATACTATGAGGAGCTGTATTAGCATTATTTTAGTTAGTTTGTATTAACATATTTCATGTGTTTCTAATATATCATAGTAAGCCTGTAAGAATCCTTTAAAGGTATCCAGAGCGTTCAAATGAACGCCAATTCGAGTTCAGCAGTTCAAAAACTGCTCGAGAATTACTTTGCGAACTGTACCAGGTTTTTGTCGTTGCTTTCTATACAAAAAGCGTCTCTTGGCACTATATGTCGCAAACTGGTATTTCGTTAGTTGGTCGAAAGACAGTGGCATAAGCCAAGATGCAAATAACGGTGCGAGGTAGAGAAGCACTGGGAGCAACACCGATGACGCCGGGTGTGCAATTCTTTCAATCCCGTGAGAAGCTATATTTGCATTATCTTGGCAAGTTACTGTTAGACTTGATGGTAAAATATAAATGATCTATAAAAATTCAGTATTTCGAATTTCGAATATTCATTTCCTCCAACAAGATAACGTTAGCCCACATACTGCCCAAAGAACTCCTCAGAAACTGGAAGAATTTGATGCTACCGCATTCGATGGCACACTTTTTGACTAGACGTGATTTTGCCAATATCGTGGAAGATTTCTTTAGCTTTTGACCAGCATAGTACAGACGTAGAATTGAAAAGCTTACCAGACAATGGCAAGACAGAAAACTATCGATCATAATGGATTATAATTTTAACATTAATTACCGTTGTTTCTTGTATTGTTAAATATTTTTCACAAAAAAAACGAAAAAACTTTTGCATTTCCCCAATATTGAATACCCAAATAGACGCAAGCTACATTTTTAATATTTCCAGGATGATTACAACACGCTGCTAAAAATGAATGTTTTACTTAATTCCTTTCAATACTCAAGATCTTTATTCCTTCAAGTATGTTTCATGTGCCAGCAATTTCTAGCGTAAATTCCATGAAACCACGGAAGAAACTGAAGAAGCATATAAATATTGTCTTCCAAAATGAGTAGATTGGTAGCCTTAACATCACCATTCGCTTAGTTTAATAATTCTACACAATACTCTGCCTTCTTTTCAATTAAAGTAATAGCTTTTGCCAGCGCCATTGAGCTGTTGTTTCGATTCACATAGTGTAGCGCAGCTATACATTGGAGTAAATTAAAAGATTTAGGATGGCAAAATTTGACCAAAAATCTAACTATCCAATAATGCTCTTGAAGTACTACATAGTACAAGTTTACAATTAGAAATAAGGTGACTGGCAACGACGATTAAATCTGCAGAGTTAGGTTACTTACATATGAGATTTCGAATTTAGTTTACGAGGACAAGTAAACCAAGCAGAGGGTCTCCGGCCATGGACGCTGGGATAATACTTATAGTTAGTATAGGAGCAAGCTGTAGTGCGCGGAAATGGGTAAATTTCACTTAATCTTCCCTTTATCGCTGAATTTGCATATGCAGGTATCGAAATTAGCAACCGAATTTCCTGGATACTTATGTAAATGTAGCGATATCAATGCATGTATTAACGGTAGATAATACAATTATCGCTGATTCAATATTGCAAACAAGATTAATATGCTATCAGATAGGAAGTCAATTAAGTGATATCACTCACTTCATCGGGTTTGTTTATATGCAAACAGTAGATATTTCAAGAAATATATTGGTAAATTTTGATCTAAATTACTTGAAAAAATGTTTGCTTTATTTACAAGTCAATTCGAGTCATTTAAAAATATATTTCTGCACAAGATATAATTTTCTACGCAACTTGATACTTTAATTTTCGCAAGAAACCCCAAAATGTAATCTCTAACCTCATTCTTCTCAATGTTGCGATCGATTGAATAAAACGTTTAATACCAAAACAGTCTTTGATAAAAACACGCGAAATATTTCAAAAGCGGATTGAGGGATTGCACGACTTGTACGAGCTTTAACAACTTAATGTTCGCGGGCAAATTTTCCAATATTTCGTTTATAATAATACAGGTAAATAAGTGAGATTTACGAGTTTGCGGGGACGTACGTCTTTTGAAAAGAAAACGAATGATCGGATAGAAGTGAAAATACCGGACAGCTGAATTTAAACGCGGCTGTACGAGCATTTTTGATGAAGAGCGTCCAGGTTGTCCAAATGAGGTAACCACAGTAGAAACGAGTGAAAAAATTCACGATGTGATAATGCATTATCGGAAATTGAAGTGCGCGAGATTGCTGAAGTTGCGGGCATATCAATTGACCGGGTGTAACATTTTAGCAACTCATTTAAATGTAAGGAAGCTCTTTCCGCAAGATGGGTATCGCGATTGCTCACTATCGAACATAAGCGCGCACGTTAATTCTTGCCATGGCAGGAATAAGCCGATGCTCACAACAACGAAGATTGAGATTCAACGACAAATGTTATTTACGTAATTATGTTATACGAAAGAAGACATTTGTGACAAAAATAAACAAGTAAAAGGTTACGTTGGCAATAATATCGGAGAGAAATTTTATCAAACAAATATGTACCGACCTGGCATATTTTTTTTGGAACCCTGTCCAAATATTGAAAGTAAACTACGTCCAGTTTGCGTCGTAAATCGTACGGCAAATTTGGAAGTAGACCTTTTATATCAAGGCTAAATCAATATGTCACTTCACCGTATGCCTATCTGTCACGGAAGGATCGCATCAGGCGAGTATCCTCATGCAAGTTAACGTCACGCGAGAAGCAATGGGAATAAAATATCATCGGCAGTGTCAAGGTTACGTTTTAAAAGTTTTCTCGGAGAATAAATGAGAAATATAACCTATTATTACTTATAATAGAACAAAGAAATTTCTAAAATGAATTTTAAACAGTTAAATAGTTTTGAACAATCAAAATTATAAACAATCAAACGCGAAAATTTCATTCTCTCACAATTCATTTTTGTGATGCTGCAAATAGTTCCCTGTTTAGAGAGTATCTCTGCCAGGCGAATTCAACAAGATCAGGATGCTTGCTTAGGATTTATCCATGGTGTTCGCGAATACGATTTTATTAGGCCGGCTGGGCATGGATCACCGCAGACGGTTGCATACAGGTTCATGATTTTTTTTAAATAACCAAATTGTCTTCTCCTTAGTTCTTTGAAAAAATCCGGCCCACAGACGTACATCAAGCTCACACACGTGTTCAAATCCAAATTAAAATCGTTATTTTTGCAGAAGCACTCGGTTGCGTAGCCATTAGAAAATGTTGTTGTAGTTAAGTGAATATCTAATTCTTCTACGAGGGTGGTTCAAGAAGTCCTTAGAAAATCTAAGAAATGGCGCTGTTAGTATCGAAAATGGTTTGTTTCAAACAAGGATCATTAGTCAATAAATAGCTGTTAATGTCTCAGCTATATCCACCACACGGTTTCATTTTTATTGTTGATTCAAGCAAAAAATGTTCGTTTATGTAGAAAAATGGAAAAAAGTGAGTTTCGGGGGGTGATTAAACACATATTTAAAAGGCTTATCACCGAGAGTTGGATAAAGTTCATGGCACATCTGCTCCTGTGTTAACAACTGTTTAGAATTGGTAAATAATTTAAACGTGGCCGTACATCCATAAAAGATGAACATTGTTCTGGACGTTCAGTGCAAGTTACTGCCCACGAAATGATAAAATCCACGATATGGTTTCGAACGATCGGCGAATCGAAGTGCGCGAAATAGGCATATTGCAAGGTATAGTGTTTCAAATTTTGCACGAAAAATTGGGCGCGAAAAAAATCTCAGCAAGATAGGTGCCGCGTTTGCTCTCAGTGGAGAATAAACGCAATCGTGTGGCTGACTCTGAGGCTGTTTTGACGCTTTTCCGTCGCAATCCTGACGAGTTTCTCCGTCGATACGTAACTATAGACAAAAGAACACTACTATACTCCGGAGACAAAGGAACAGAGAAAACAATGGGTTTTGAAGGCGAATGGGGATTCCGAAGAAGGCGAAGATGGTGAAATCGGCCGGTAAGGCGATGGTTTCGCTTTTTTGGGATGCACGCGGAATCATCTACACTGATTACTTAGAAAAAGGACAAACAATAAATGGGAAGTATTATGCGTCGTTATTGGGACGGTTGAGCGAAGAAATCGAGAGAAAACGTCCTCATTTGAGAAAGAAAAAAGACAACACACAGGTGCACACCTGCGCAGTTTCGATGGCCAAAATTATGGAATTAAAGTTCGAATTGGTACAACATTCATCATATTCAGCGAATTTGGCACCTAGTGACTTATTTCCAAATTTGAAAAAAATGGCTAGGTTTACGTCGAATGAGCAACATCATCGACCAAACAGATGTCTATTCTGAGGACCTTCCGAGGTCCTACTTTTTGAGAGCTTAAAAAAGATGGAGAAACGCTTGGAAAGGTCTATAGAGTTAAATAGAGATTATATTGAACAGTAAATAAAAATTTACAGAAAATACTTTGTTTTTCTATTCTTATTGAACGACCCTCGTATATACCTATGTTAGAGTTTGCTGTTTGCTTGTGTGTTTCTTTGCAATGGTTTAGGCGGTAGAATAAGTAGTGCTGGGGATAATGAGTACATTAGAACAGATTGGGCCATTTTACCATCTCTGATTCTGCACCAATTAATGTATTTGTTTCTTTTTTCTTACCAATTTCTTTACTGTATGCCTTTATTAATGTAAATAACATCTATTATTATTATTATTGAACGTAGATTCGATAGTTCTCTGCGCTTTGCTTATGACTTTAAATAACACAATGTGCACATTTATTGCTCTTTTCAAGTGACGGATTTATTGTCTTATCACTTCAACTCATGCTTGAGATGTTTGCTGTCTAGACACTGTTGGGCAAACAGAAATAGAATACTCAAATGAAGCGCCAACTTATTGTTTCCATTCAGCGCAAGGTGTTATTGTTTACCTCGCACGTCAAACTAACTAAATAAAATACCGCGCGTTCATTCCAAGGAACAGGCGGCCAACAACGCCGCGACACAATCGATGTCAGAACAACTTTACCAGATCGTGGAATGTGTATTGGTCAACAGATGGCGCTAGATGGATCAATGAAACCAAGGTGTTCGTTAAATAAATGGAAAAATGCAGCTCTTTGAAATTACATTTTTTTCCCTCGTGCTTTGACCTTAGTACCAAATATAAAAACAAATAGTGGATTTATTTTGTAGTAACATGTGCAACATGGTGTACTTTACGTCAGAAGGGTTGATTTAAATGATGCACGTGGTTAGGAAATTTTTTAATTTTTTTTTTAAGTCGAAATTAAACGATTACTGACCTAATCTATTCGAAAACTACTTTAAATCTATTTAAATTGGATTATTTATAAAAACTAAACTTGACAATAAATTTATATTAAATTGGATTTTTTCTGTATACGTGGTGAGTGGTCCAACGGGTTTGTATGTATTCATTTATTATACTATGCATTTAAAAATGAAAACAATTGAAAGCTTCAAATAAATTTTCGTAATTAGGTTTGTTGCAAAATTATTTTCTATTGACCCATTGATGAATATTTATTTTTAAATACTCCGAGAAACGTCTGACTGATATTGTAACCAGGATTGTGATTGGCTAGTTTGATGTTAGCTTTTTAAAGTGGTTTCTCTGTGGATTTGTTAGCGCTAACAAAAGCACAAACACCATTACAAATTGCGAGCTAAATGGAGGCCTCAATGACTTTAAAGCGCAATTTTGGGAACCTTGTGGACACAATTCAGAACCACGAAAGAGCATTGGCAACAGTTTACGCCTCAACTCAAAACCCCAATTTATTATTAACGATGTCACCAATGCCTATTTTATTTTTTAACAAAAAATATCAGCATTTAAACGAATTTTACCTTGTTTGTTGCGGACGTAGTGTGATAGCTGAACGTCGAACGCAGTTTCGAACTATCTGAAGTCAGTTTAACCGGTGTCTTAGCACTACCACTCGAGTCCGCACCACGGGTCACCTCATGACTTTCGGGAACCGTCTGCAGGGTGGAGCGCATGGCAGACGACATGGTCCCCACTACCCTCTAGTTACTCCAGTTCACATTACCTGCAACAATTACATAATTATGTCAGCAACAACAACAACGAGATTCTAAAAAGTTTTCCTCCGCGCAAGAAGTAATTCATGAGCTTGTTTACAATAAAGACTTTATAACAACAATTGAAACTATGCACTAAAAATGTTTCTGCATATCTCTAAATTTATTACTAGCATGGGACGTTATTAATCAACGAAGGTCTTATTAATCAATCAACGTTCTGGATAGACAGAGTGACTCTCTAGCAACGACAATTAGTACCCAATGTCATTGCACATTCTAACGTGCCGTAGCTGCTGCAGTTTAATTAGACGACGCGTCATTAGCGAACAACTTGTCGGATATCTTATAATTAAAGAAACATAGCAATCGAAAGAAAATTAGTTGGATAGCACGTCGTAATCTAACAAGTCTACGTAATATTGTGTTCGTTTTCCATTTTAAGATTAAAACGAATTATATAATTTAGAAAATGGAACAATTTCCATTCATTCTACTTGACCATTGTAACATCTAACAGAGGAAACTCTCAATGAACGTAAGAATGCCAAATAATTCCCGAACAGAACGAAATAACTCGAAAGTTACGATTTACGAAATGTTATTCAGTGAAATTTTCTTCAATGGACTCAAGGTGGTCTTTAATAACAGGCAACTTTTACGTGTCCCTTTAACAAAGCTAATTCTTCAATGAACAAAGCTTACTACTTCCTTTCAAGTATTGTGGAAGTTCAGTTAACAGATGGTGTTTGTTTCTCATCTATTTTCCCATGCTTGTTTTAATACCATTTAAACTTATTTGATACGGGACACCTACATAAGAGTTAGCGTATCAATTTTTTACAAAAAACCACCAGATGGTGTTACTGAGATTTCACATGATTATTTTCGTCAAATTTGACGCTCATTGTTGAAGCAGTGACACCACAGAAATCTGGAGTCCCATAAGGATCGGCGCTAGGCTCAGTTCTGTTCACGATCTACATCATTGGACATTCTAAAACCAGATGATCAACGAGTACTGAACACCATCTATGCAGATGACAAGGCAGTCTTGGCAACATCGGGGAACGCGGAGTTGGGGGTCAAACTTGCGCGGGTGCATTTGACCAAAATTTCTTCAACACCCATGGGTTCATAATGAATCCCAGGAAGACGCAAGCAATTGCGTTTTAATTTGAAAAAATTAAGTGAGTCGTAGGAAGTGGCAATTTATACATGTCGCGAGAACAAGTGGTAGAAGGACAGAATTTCATATACAATATCGTTACAATTACAATTTTTTAGTGTAGCGTTTTACCTATATTAATTTCTGAACAAATACGTACGAAATTAGAAGAGACACCCGTATATACCATCTCACTTCTTTATTCTGTACACTGATTAGCGTTACCAATTAATTTGAAGACAGAGTGCTTGAGATTTGTTTGATATCTATGCGAGGGGCACTTTATAAACCGCTTCTACACAGACAAATTTAAATAATTTGCATAATCAGTAACGCAGTTTAGTACTTCAGAAACTAAAACAATTAAATTTATTCAAGTTGGAAAATCTTAGATGATCTAGCTACTAACTGTCTCGAACAAATATGAAATTCTTGACTTATCTCATCCGAGAGTGATCTGAGAAGTTTCAAGCCTCAACATGATGATGGCGTTACTCGTTAAAAATATTCTTGTAATTATCACTGCACACGGATTGAAAGATACTTTTGAACATTTCAGATGTGTTGAACGCTAAGTTGTTTAACAGTCGTTTGTGTTAAATGATGTTTGCAAAAATTTGAAAAATCGAATATCATCATCAAGTTCTTGCATTTCGAAAGTAATACGTCTACGTAAATTACAGCCGAGATGATTGCTGTTTACGAGAGCTCCACACCATCATTTGTCGCAGTGAAATTTTGAGCAGCTAACTTGTGGTCTTACCAGCTTGATTAACGATGAACGTTCGGGGCAACAGCTACCGATAACATCAAAAAGGTCAAACAAATAGTGCTAGATGACCGTCATACATTAATTTATTACAAAATGAATAATTAAATTTGTAAAAATTTCGCAAATCCAATAGTCATTATTCAATATATGCCATTGCCAAACGGTAAGCGAATTCCAAATTAGGTCAGATAAAACTTCTATATTGTTTTGTTTGTATCGGCTTTACGCAATTACTATACTACAGGCACGCACACATGCTGATATCGTTTAGTATTGTTGTAACGTGGATACACTCTACACCGCGCTTAATAAATAATTGTTCGGTTTGTCAGGGTGCATGCCAACGTCATAACATTCAATAGCAGTCATCATTCATTAACACGCGTGTCGAACCGACTGTCGTAGCCAATTCCGAGACTGTAATTTTCGAAAAGCGCTCCTATTCACTGTGCAGGAGACGTTGACTGTGTAGGTACTATTGCGGAATTATGTAGCGACCTAACGAACATTTGCGAAAACAAGATTTTCAAATGCACTCTTTCTTTTGATTTTTATCGTCAAAGTATAGCATTTTACGTTTATTCAACAGTCAAAAAAGGATTAAATTCGTTCGTAAGTTTCTTCATAAAAGATAATTGAGTATTTCTTAAAATAGTCACAGATATCACAGTACCGATCACAAGAATACCTTAAAAATTATTACCAAGCATCGACTCTACATAGAGTTTTGCCTCATCGAGGATGTTTTAACATCCGGAAGGGATTTTTAACGTGGCCAACCTAAACATTCATGTGAATTTTTCACAAAATTAATTTTTTAAGCGCTCACCACTACTCGGTCGTTTTCTGTGGTGTCAAAACTATAACAATGTCAAGTTTCACAAAAATAGTTAAATCCCAACAGCAACATATAGTGGCCGTTTGTAAAAACTTAAGACGTTATCCTTGTATTATAAGTTTAAACCTAAATAATTTGATTTCAATTAATTATTAATTAATTAATTAATCATGCATAATTCAATATCTTAACTGAAGATTTAACAAATCTATAGGTACAGAAAATGATTATTTTGATAACAAGAAAGAAAAGTGTGTAACTTAATTTTACATCTATTTATACATTTAACGAATCCGTAGATGTAAACAGTGGCAGATTTAATAATTAAGAGCAAGTTTGTGGTGAGAAAATAATAAGTTGAAAGTAGAAATCTTTTATCAACACATGTTAATAAAATACTTCTAAAAAAAAGCAAGTTTTGAGCAATCGTTTGAAATCTTCTATGGCGCTAAGCAGAAAACTGTAATTGGTATGACGGTATTATGGTAATATGTTAAGACGCTACTTAGAACTAAAAAAAAGAACTAAAACGTAATTTTGTTGAATGTCGAAAAACAATTGTCTGAAATAATACAAAACTAGGAAAATATGGAATCGCGTAATTTACAATGAAGAGAAGTGAGCGATCTATTTCTACTCCCCAATGGCTAAATGCTTATGAAAATGTGATTCAAATGCAAACTTTTGTTACATTCTACGGCAATTCGAGTTTTCCTGCACTTTTGCTTCATTCTTCACGTACTGTTGAATCAAAATTTGAATTGTTTGGTTTATATTCGCAGAAGAGTGAAATGCGGCGTTCCGCAAGCTTACGCTAATGATTTGTCTCATTACTGTCCTTTGCTTCTGATGTTGCTGGGAGTTGTCTTTCTTTGTGCAATTATAAATAGCTTAACTTGAGCATTGATAAAATGGCTTTATGGCATCGCTAGTTTTTCAATCTGCTATTACAAGGAAGTCTTTATATAGGAAGTTGATTGCTGACGTGTCTGCTGTAGATTTTCTTATTTTGACTGCCGTCTTCACTCATTATCTTCTAAGTTAGTTCAATAGAAACGTTAGATTTAGGACGGTTCTGAAGTAGGTTTCGATCTGAGAAATCGTTATATACATTCAGTGAACATGATTGGTTTAGTATAAAAGAACTAGTTTCAGCAGCACGGAACTGGTTTTAGTTTCATGTGATACATCCAAGGTTAGAAGATTATTGAAAAACTCTGCCTCAACCTTATTTTACAAATTCTAAGAAGCTCATCAATTCAATTTTTATACAGTGAAATATTCCATTTATTGCATGGATAACCTTCCTCAATTCTCCTCTATTCTTGATTACCTTGTTTATGATCTTTCTTTTGGTTTATTCGTGGTCCTTTGTTTTTTGCTTCCTCCCGTAGTGGTAAAAATACTTCTTGAAATTTGTGTTCCTGCTCTTTGCGACTAAAGCTGTAAAGTTCGTATGCTATTCACGTGACAATTTTATTTGTTACTATTCATATAAAACTGGTATCTGCGGTTTGTTTCATTAATTGTGAAATACATTTCAGTGCTTATCGTCTGAGTATGGTTTTATTGGTCCAAAATACAAGCTGTTATCGCTATGTATAACTTATTTTATTCAACTCTCCCTAATACAATGACCCAGTGACAGATTGAATGATTCTACAAATCTGTGCGTATAAGGAAGCCGTCGACATAATACAAACAATAGTATTTCGAACATCCTGTGAGATTGACACGCGTGTAATTATAATATTAGATTAAGTTCGAGCCGATAGCATATTCGACCGACCATTACTAACAGTGGATCATACAATATGTGTCACACCGTCCAATTCGTTACGAATAATACACGCTTTTGATCAATTTGCTGTAATTATTCGCTCCGGCATGCGTAATTAGTGTTAAATTGAACGCATACATATGCAGCGTAATAGTTCTCGATAAGTACATACGAAGGAATTAGGATATGAGCTACGCGATAAGAGGTTGCAACCGTATAACGGAATGTGGAAGAAATTGTACAAATTATACACGTCGCGTTAGGAATGCAATGGCGCAAATCACTTACGTATAAAGATCTGAGAATGACACTTATTAATACGAATTTGTTAGGTGTTTCCTTACACCTAATTGTTTGTAATGATTTCGAAATTTCCCGATTAGAATTAAAATGGGGCAGAAACCATTTCTGAAGGCATTAGTGTCCGTGGGATCGCTAATCTCAATATAATGAGTCGTCGAATAAAAAATTAATTTAAAATTAATTTCTCATTCAGGTTCAAGTAATTGTTGAAATGTTTTCGTAGCCAATCAGAAAAAATATTACAAATGGAGACAAGAATATAAAAAATAATGAATCTGTCAAGACTCATAATTAGAGATGACCAAGGCAGGTGAAATTATTACTTTTTTCCAGCGACTGGACAGACTCGTGTCGAGAATGGCTTCGTGTTGCCTACTGGTTTCCCCGAGAGTCGAAAAAACATGAGTCTGTCTAGTCGCTGCAAAAAAGTAATAATTTCACCTGACTTTGTCATTTCTACTCATAAAGAAGCTGCTTCCAAACTGAGAATAATTTTAACACTAATTATATTCAAAAAAATGAAAGGATTTTAAAATTCAGAACTAAATACACACGTGATTTTTTTTTGATTTTGGCTACCGGAAAATCCCAAGAGTTATTAGGTAATATCAAACAATAAAAAACAGTCGTCTGAAGAAACGAGGAATTGTTCTACTAAACTAAGGAGCAATACCTGCTTAAAAAGTTAGAAAATCTTCTAAACTCCAACACAGAAACAAATATTTCTTTGTCCAATTCATTTGTTATGGACTCCTTTTAAATTTAAACACCTTTCTAGTGACGCCTTTATCCATCAAAAAAAAAAAAAAACAAATAGTAGTTGGCATCTAATTCTGCAAAATACGTAGGCGGTCTATTAATTCGGACCTCAATTAATGAAGTGTCCCTCTGCCTTCAACTCGTCAAGGACAGATGCCCCCGTTATTGTTTTTCCTTTTCCTTTTCCTTTTCCAGGATAGTCGATTACCACAATTACAAAAAAAAGTAACTATTACTCCGTCTCATTTCGCTTAAATTGCTTAAATGCCTTGGAAGTATTTATTCGAACGTGTTTTTGGTCCTAAGTGAGCAAGCGCGGCACCCAACGCGCGGTTAGCTTTTCCTGCGCAAATCTTCAGACAATATATGAAAAACATGTTTTTTCGGGATGGTCATAGCCTCTGTTATTATTTAACATCACTTAGTGAAGTTTTCCCATGTTATTGGTAATAGTTGCAGATTTTGATCTTCACAAACGCTCATTGCCAACCAAACTGGTGCGATCATGTTGCAGCTGCCCAAAATGTTACTTTGGCAAATCGTTGAAGAACCAACCGACTCTTTGTTTTAAGTGTTAAGTATATATTTTAAATAAACAAACTATTAATAATCTTCTCTTGTTTTTTTTGGTTTATTGTTTTATAGCACCAAGGAAATCATAAATATGTATATCCCATCATTCAACGCTAAGGCTCTTCTAAAATATTGCATGTGTCAAGAGCAGAAGGTAGAATAAATTCTTTTGCGATGGTGTGGATTGTTTTGCACTTCGTCACTCTGTACGCGACCTTAAAAGATGCTAGCAGCATGTTGCTTAGTACTGAGGCTTAATTAGCAAACACTTTTTTTGCTTTAGTAAATCTTGCAACTTTCTACTAAAGCATTCGAGAAAGCTTTTAACCATATTAGAGGTAATTGGTCTGGAGATGTCGAGTAACATCTTCATGCGGAGGCTTGAGACTTCTCAGATTATTCTCGCTAAGTGGACTAATGAATTGAAAGTAGAATCATTTCAGTATTTATCTGCAAGTACACCGAAAAACAAATCTAATTTCTGAAAATATTGACCGACTAAATTACCTCCGTTCACTTCTGCACATACAATCTGAGCCTGTCCTAAATTATGTATGTCAGCTAAATTACTCGGTTAATAACACTTTCGCCGTCATTTTTATACCGAGAAAGGGTAATTTTTACGAACGCAATACACGTCCGCAATATTTCACCTCGCGATCAACGGGGTTGATGTATAGTAGGAGAGGGTGCTCCTTTGAGCGCTGGGCTGTCGAAAATCAAAACACGGCAGCCGCGTTATGTTGAACGCACGCGTGTATGACGTGAGGATCGCAGCCCGACTCCGGTCGTTTCACCGCGACAAAGTGTCAGCGCCCTTGTTATTTCAACGTTAGATTGCGCTGGTCGAGATCCGATGATTGTTTAGATAGCGTGTTTTGAACGGTTGCTGCCGTGCTGTTGGATTTTTATAATCTATGCCCGCTTTAATTTTACATCGAACCCTTCTCTCCCCATTTTCTTGCGCGGGATTTCTTTTTGAGCTATTGATTTTCCAGATAATTTCCAGATTGATACCGATTGTTTTATATAAAAACTCACGTATATAATATTACAAGCAAGTGAATATATAAATGTGAATAAATTTTGAGGCGTACGAAAATGAATTTTACTGCACAGTATATTTGTATTAGTCGATTATTCACGGCTCAAATTCTACATTTTTCGCATCTACCCATTTTCGCGAATCATCTGAAAAATTGTCTTTAGCAACAATAACGTATGTAAAGGCGTAAAAATAACGCCTAAAGCAAGCTTATATAGTACACACCAGAAAACGACTAGAAACAGTAACCAAAGAAATAATGCTAAAATAACTCCCCCATTGATGGAATCATTTACGGCAAACCCAATGAAAGGAGAGAAAAACCCCCTACCCACGGACATGTTTTTGCCTACCCAGCGTAGTTCCGAGAGTATTTTAAATCTACCTACTCTCGGAACCACGTTGATGGTAGACCCCTGAGTAGACAGAAACATGCCCGTGGGTAGTGTTTTTTCTCTCCTTGCATTGCGTTAGACGTAAATCATTTCATCAATACCACGAGGAAGCTATTTTAATTTGGTATAAAATGGCGTTTAAGCAACAAATGTATTATTGAAGCAACAGTTGGCCATTTGTTTAGCTGTTCTAGAAACGCAAACACGTAAACAAAATTCTTGGAATTTATGACACCGAAGAAAACGAAAAATAACTTGTTGTCATGTTACAATAGAAACATCATGATCTAACAACAGATAATAATAATAGTTTATTGTCCAACGGCTCCCAGTTACAGGATAACATTATATAAAAAATACGTACAATACTAAGAATAGTAATTGAAGACAAAATAAAAAAAAAGTAAAAGGAAAAAAACTCAAAACTCATTAATTTTACTAAAAAATACATCATTATAAAGTGTATCTGTTATACGGCACATAGAAGTGATGGGAGAAAAGGATAATAGATTTGTTCGAGGTACGGAAAGGGAGAAAGTAGGAGAAGAACGTGAAGATGTGCGAGGAACTAGAAAATTCAAGGAAGAAAGCAACTCGGGACAATCAAAGACACCACGCTCCAACTTCCAGGCAAAACGTGCATTCTGTGGCTCCCGACGAGAAGCCGCGGTGTGCATCCCATGTCGATCGAGAAGAGCACCATACTCGATGTTCCGCACTGGATAAATTCCATCAATCTTGAACGATAAGAATTTGAGAACTCTCCGTTGAATTTTCTCAATTTGGAATTGTAAATAGATGTAGTGCGGTGATCAAACAGGTGAAGCATATTCGAGTTTGTTTACAACAAAGGTATAAAATAAAGTTTTGAAAAGGGATATATTCTCAAAGTATCTGCAGGTGCGCATTACGAAGCGTAAAACTTTCGATGCGGAAATACAAAGGTGGTTGATATGCGGCCCAAAAGCTCAAGCGACTATCAAAAATAACTCCAAGATCGCAAAATTCATTAACTCTCAGAAGTGCTTGGCTGTTAATGGAGTAAGTTGCAAGGAATTGAGTTACATTTCCTTGTGAATGTACATGTAGCAACACTTGTTTACATTGACCAGCAGCTTTGAAAAGGCAAACCAATCGGTGGTCGTATTGAGGTTACGCTGTAGCTCAATAACGTCATCCCAGTTCTTAATAGGCATAAATATTTTTAAATGATCTGCGTAGGCTAGAACAGGGCAAGATACAGAAGCAAGTAAATCATTAACGTAGAGATTGAATAATAATGGACCCAAATTCGAACCCTGTGGAGCTCCTGAAGACGGACTAAATTCGGAAGATCTGAATCCATTACAAAAAACATAATTGCTTCTGTTGGTCGAATAGGACTTTAGAAGTCGAATAAGTGATGGACTGAAGTCAAAAGCAGAACATTTCTGAAGTAAAATATTGTGATCTAGTGTGTCGAATGCTTTACTGAGGTCTGTGTGTATCACGTCAACTTGTGCTTGCGCGTCAAGATGCTGGCTAATAAATTGGGTAATCGACACAGGATTGGTAACTGTTGATCTTCCTCGCAGATCTGCGTCAGAAGAAAAAGGAAAAAATTTTATTACGATTAGAGTATGTATAGTACGTCCAGAAAGTATGCGGAATTAAATAAATAGCGGTATATAAATAATCACCTTTATTAAACAAATGTTAATATTTTATACGAAAGACAACTCATCTTATCTGCTAATACACAGGCCATTGGACTGTGAACATTTGGTAAGTCGATGGGAAAATGCTGACAAGCGTACTCCTCAGTAGTAGCTTGTCAGGCTTCTAAATCAGCTGCCATTAACCCAGGTCTGTTTCAAGGTGTTGCACGTTCTATCTCGATTTTCATAAGTAACTTAGATATTTTCAATCGGATTCAAATTTGGAGAGGCCGCTGGGCATTTAAATTGTTTCGACTCCATTCTCTTGCAATCAATTTCTTGCAGACCTGCAGGAGCTTGCCTGTATCCTCTAGCCTTCAAGTTACAAAGAAGTGGCTGTTTGAAAGACATTAATTTAGAATAGGAAAACGGAATAGGACCGCGTTGTGAAATTGCTTCCTAAACCATCGATTTCTCTACTATGCGTGTTTCTTTACTTAAGATCCATAGCCGATTATCACTCAACTGAAAGCAGACCTCATACGAGATAAACACATTTTCAAAATTGTCTTCCCGAAAATTAGCACAAAATCTGATTCTTTGTTGGGTCTACTCGTCTGTAATAGTTGGTACCTTCCTAGAAACTTCTGCTTTGTGGCAACTGCGTATAAATGTTTGTTTTGTAGCAAACGTATGTTCTCTGTTGTCCATTTCCGGAACCCTAGATGTGGGTTTCCCCGACTCGGCTGCGCCAGACTGCGTCCCCGTATCTTGGGAGATCTTCCGAAAACTCGCTTATGTTTAATCCCCGCGTTAAGCAATTGTATTAAGCAAACTTATACAATCCTGTCAACCTAACAAATTCGGACACTTTGCGAACGCCTTTTTCTAATAAATGTTGAAGTAGAAACATTTATGTTAATTTGGTTCATTGTTGAGATTGCTTTTAAGATATCTCAAGACTAGTAAAACACAACAAAGATAAACAAGGTAAGAAGATTACATCATCTTAAGAAAAATAGATGCACAATCACAGGTCGAGGGCTTCTTCTATTCATAATAAAGACCATTACATAAAATAAATATTGAACTATTGTAAGTAAGTTGATATTCGAGTAAATACTTTTAAGATTATACTTATAAGAAAACTCTACAAAATAATCTCGTGCAAATATTTGTAGAGATCTCATGTTTGAATCGATTTACACCAATTTTCAACACATGCTTTTACACGCAGATGTACATTACGGAAACAGTTCTAACCAGTAAAAACCACTTACTTTAATTTGTCTAAACCGCGATAATAAAAAAAAAATGCCACTTAAATGTATTTAAATCACTCCAGTTAGTCGGCACTTTAATCTGTTCGAATTTTAAATGGTTTTAAAAGCCCGAAAATCCTAATTAAAAATGTATTACATCGTCAACGTTTTGGTAACTTGATACGAAAAGTTTCGACTTTCTCGAAACAAAAAAGAAAGAGTATCTTGCTCTTCTAAATTTATTAAAGGTTGCAAAGCGAAAAAAAAGAGGCAACATAAAAGTAATTGTTTTGGAGAATTAATTATAGGTTCCTGGAAATTTGCCATTCGCGAATATTGGCGTTCCAAACAGTGCCGTCGTCAGAAACGACGGTTTCGTGAATTAAAAGTTGACCTAGTTCCCCTCTGACAAAATACGTTGAATAGTCTATTTTAATTTTTAGATACAGCGAAATTTTCGAAAGGTTAATAAAGTGCCAAGTAGATGTCGTTAATTTTTGATTAAATAAAATTGGAATTTCTCACTTTACGTTACAACTCTAATTCATTTGCTCTAGTTAATCGAGCCTAAACCCTTTTTAATTCAATTAACTTAAAAAGATCACGTGTACATGTGAGTAAATGTGAAACAATTTAAGGGCGCCATTTCTGGTTATGAAAACTTTTTCGGGAGCTTGGCATTACGGCTGTATAAATGTCACTACGATAATTACAATGGCGGAACAGTTCCGTGTAGAATTCACGCTTCATGTGGGGACGTGGAAGTGTATGTGCGGCAAGGAATGAGAGACGGAAGATAATGATGATGATACCGTTGCTGTCACTTGCCGTGAAATTTTCCCGTTGTACGTACAATGAAGAAAACTGGGAAATGTACGGTTCTAGAGCTTTTCGCAATATATTTGATGTGTTCATACATTTGCGGATGTAGAGCGATGCGTACGTAGTAGGAAAGCATTTGAATTAATGAAGATTATATTACAGTTCGAATAAACAACACGATTTGTATTTGAAATTGTGATTTCAATTTTACATAAAGAATTACATACAGCGCGTTCAAATTGTTACGTTATACGAAAAAAGTTGTTTGACGATAGGGAAATCTCACACTTTTTATATTTTTTATTTTGTTATACAATAATTGACAAATATTTTATAAATTTAAGTAAATGAATCGTGCACTCTTCAAGCGGCACTTTACAAAATTTCAGGCAGATTCATAGGTTTGTTTTGATTTAACAACCATTTGTATAAAATGGAAAAGGAACGGTATCGTTCAGTAATTCGCTTTCTGTTTTTGGATGGAAAAGCGGTCGAAGAAATTACAACGAAGTTGGATGCTGTCTATGGTATCTCTCACTGTCTATGACAACTCTCAGATATTGGTTAAACGGATTCAAACGTGGCCTTACATCAGATTTTGATGAAGAGCACCCCAAGTTGGAACGGCAATTAAAATTTTACAGCAAAAGTTAAAAGTCAGAAAGCAGTAGACGATGCTAACAGTGAATAATAAGCGGTTACGATTGTCATTTTCTTCTTCTTTACTTTTTGGATCTCTATAGGCAAAATCTGCAAGGATTTTTGCATAGAATAGTTACCGTTGATGAATCATGGATTCATTACTATGTATCTGAGAACAAGCGATAGTCAAAGCAATGTACTTTTCAGGAGAAATCTCCTCCTAAGAAGGCGAATACAATCCCATCGATCGGAAAGGTCATGGTCAGGAATTTTTGGGATTCAAAGGGAATAATCTTTATTGACTTTTTGGTGGAAGGACGTAAGTTTACATCATGAGAAATTGATGGAAGAACGGGCTCCATTTATCAAAGAAAAAAAAATTTTTCCTACCACCACGATCTACCAGCTTACATATCCGGACTTGTGGCGGCTAAAATTGCATGAATTGGCCCATGAATTGTTGCCACATCCACTCTTCTTACTCTACCTAGCACGTTCCCACTTCTTTTTATTCCTCGATATGAAAACGAGTCTCCCAAGGAAACAAATTAGCTCAAATGAAGAGGTCATTTTTGAGGAATTTGAAAAAACGCATCTTAGAAGTGATTAAAGAAATGACAGGAACGTTGGAAAAAGTGTAACTTACTTAAGAAGATCTTCTTGAATTGTCTTCATACCTAACACTGGTATTTATTCATGCATTCTCGCAGCTAATAGATCATTGTCTATTAGTTCTTCTTCAATTTCCTCATTATTAGGAAATAGCACCCTGAGGAACGGAATAATTTGATTATATCTCCACTAAGATTTCCGTTGCGCAAATCTCTCCCAATACATTTATTTTTCTCTTGTTGTTTTTGGGTGTGGTGGTGGATCATCCGATGAGTCTGTCTATCATCAATTCGCAAATTTAGCACGTTGGTCAAGATCATCTTCGAACAATTCTTGAAGTAGAGTAAGTTTGTAAACGTGATACTTGCTTTCCTTCAACATGCAATATACGAAACCCACAATTTAAAAACAATTCACGTGTAGAAGAATGTGCATTTTAGTGACTTCTAAACAACATATCTGAATTTTTTGTGTTTCAAATTTATTAAATCTTCACATGACCCGTTTCTCTATTTTTACTCAGAACAGATTGAGTAGTTGATCTCCTAGTTGGATATGCTTGGAGGAAGGCTGATGAAAAGCATAAGAGGTAATTTTAATTGGCTACAGTCTATAGCAGAGAAGTAAACCAAATTCTCATTTGGTTGGTCTAGAGTTGTACGTCGTGGAATGGAACTGGAACGTCGTTGCAACCGCTGCAATTGTACGGAATGGAGCAAAATTAACGAGTCACCTAAACCTTAGTGAAGTCTATAGCAAGAACATTATTTGTTTGCCTCCAATAATTCCATTTGTTACTTTTCTCTTGAATTCATTAAAGTTATATAATGAGATATATTTCTTGGATAACAAACTAAAAAACAATGCTCTTTCAGTTTTAAATGATCTGATTATTTGTGTATTTTTTAATTTTATTACATTAATTACTTCAGAGATGGTTCCCTGTTAATTCCGTTAGGGTGTTTAATATTTCTTCTTTTAGATATCAAATCAGTCATAAATTCTTAATATTTAACTTCATGGCCTTACACATGAAACTAATTAAACGTTCTTTACTCTGCGGTCGACAATAAAGTGGATTGTCCCTATCTACATCACAGCAAATTGAACTTGCTGAATACGTCAAGAGATATCTGTGGAGTTGTGTATTTACATTTCATTGTGCTGCCTGAATTCTACACAGAGAATAGAAGGGCTTCTATTCTCTTTTCAAACAAATATGCTAAACAAGTAGGGCATACATATACAGGACGTCCTAGGACGTTTCAAGGAGACGGTACAATAGTCAAATTATATCATTTTTAGAACAATTATTAGCGTAACATTAATAATAAATCATCACTAAAAAGTGTTTATTCGTTTGGTTATTGTGTACAATTAGATCTACCGAAAATTATTAACTTTTAGTTACTCAACAATTGGCGTAATATTTAGTTTTATGCATAACATTTGCTATTGCCACCGCACCATATGGTGATGGTCCAACGGGGTATATAAGCTTTTGCAGCTTTAGAAAATGATCAAATCTTTTCTGTTTCTGGTAGTAACATACAGCTTGATTTTCTAAATAAAACATTATAAATTTTCGTATTTCAAAAAAATCTATTTACGAGGGTGATGTCTTAAGTTTTTACAAACGACTCTGGATAGATGTAAAAAATTTGACATTTATTATTGTTGAAGCAGAAGCGGCATATAGATCGGCGAGCAATTTTGTGAAAAAATGGTAATTTCACGTGAAGGTTGTTTTTGATGGGATTCCTTTTACGATTTTAATAAAAGCCTAATACAACAACAGTGCATCGAATAGCTTCCTTCAACTTTTGGTAATGAAGCACCATCAGAAAAGACAACTGGTCTGCAAAATTTTGTCGTGTATGAATTTCGGGAAGATCGACCAAAATCGGCTGTTGTTCCAAAAAAACATGCAAGATAACTTAAAAGATATCCCAGAATTATAGAGCGGTAGATACTCTAACCGCTAATTTAGGAATTACGTTAACCACAGAAAGACCGTCAAGAAAAAACAACAATATAAACTATCACGTTTCAGTTTTCTAATACGTCTATCGTTGTAATTTTAATTTCTCTTGTTTATTTTTATATTATGTTCGTTATGGTGCTTTTGAGTGAATTAAAACGCATTCAAATATTGATTTTGAAGGGCTGGGCAGAAGACAAGCAGTGTTATTCAATGAATTCAACAATATATTCAAATTACTAGATTCGCGGTCGAAAAAACTACAAACCAATCACGTCAACCTAAATCAGGAAAGCCAAAATCTTTGAGAGTTTATTATAAACATTATTAAATAATAAATAATATATAGAGTACGCTATTTAATAAATGAAAGTGGTATGTCACTTCCGATTAAACCGGAATTAAAAAACTAAGAATAATATAATTATCCGAATCCTTGGGTCTTCTTATAGGAGGACGCCCAATATTATTCACGAAGAATGAACCACTGCAAAGATACCGGAATGGTTCCATACCTATTAACCATTAGAAGCCAATAGAGGTATTGCAATTTATATTAGAAACCTGACTGTGGAATTATTCTCATTTGATGTTAGCTTAACCGCAATTTCATATTTCTTTTTCTAACCATAACAAAAACAAAGAAATTCCATAACAGTCTCCTATATAACTTTCTTCACTTACGAAACGGAAATGACAGAGTAACTACTGAAGTTTCCTTTTCAAAGAATAAACAACACGACAATACGACGCACAAGTTTTAATATTCTCATTACATTCACCAATAAGAAAGGAAACTATGCTGCGGAGAACTTGAACGGTGTATCTCATAATTGCACAAGGAATTAATCCACAATTGCGCGAATGGAATGGCAGGTACGTAAGTAAGAAAACTTTTAGCTTATTGCAAGTAGAGTAATTTAGTACGGTACGTACGAAAGAAATTAATAATTACAATCGCAGCCGCGCGATGTCGGCGAGAGGTGCCAAAGTTTTAATACCTCCTAACGACCATTTCATTATCGTTATAAATTGAAATTCCTATCTCGGCTCGAGTAATTTTACATCTACATCGGTTCGGAATGCGAAAATGTCGTAAAATGAGGAAAACTCGACCGATTTCGGTCGTTCGGATGAGTTTTATTGAATGCGAGAGGGAAAAATGAAATGTTTTCGATGGAAATTATGTGTATCTTACTAAAGCAGTTTTATTAGTTTTACAGATGATTGGTTTAAAACTAGTTATTGTACATATGTAGACATTTATTATGTAACTCTCTCAAAATTATTCACTTCACTTAAAAAAAAAAGACAAAAACAGGAGGTTCCTATCTGATTATTTTTATTTATTTATTTATTTTTATTATTTATTTAAACGCCGTAAACCTTAATTAAAAAGCTTGTCTTTTCTGTAACTTATTAGTAGTCAGTAAAACTCTGACATATTCTCGAAGCAGCTGTGCCGTATTAATCAATTAAACTTGTGTGATGCGGAGTGTGCCAATAGTATTGTGTTGTCTGCCATACTTGTTAACAATGAATACTTTGAGTAAATATTACACCAAAAAATCTCACTAATTTTCATGAAAATCTTTAGTGAAACAATAATTTACAGTACTCCGTTGCAGCATTCTACGTTTTTAGACGAAAAACTTGTCTGCGTTGCTTCATATTTTAATTAAATATAATAATAAAAATTAAATAATCTCAATCAAACATGGCAACGATTTCGATGGTTATCTTGTAGCCATTACTGGATCTAAGAAAATTGTTGATCTATTACCGAAAACTCCCCAGAGTAGTCAATTAATCACCGGTTGAAATTATGTCAATTATCTCAACAATTAAGATAGGTTGACATGCATACATGAAAGGCATGCGAAATTGTAATATGTAATATGCAGGAAGTTCCATTTTAAAAGCCAACTGCGGAAACTGAGCAGTATGTTGGACACACTTGGACATAATTTTATGTTACACGTAACATATTTCTGAATATTTTTTATTTGAAAACTTTCTATAACTCGCTCACGAAGTGGAGTAGGTGAACGCGTTGTAAGTTAAAAAGTTAATTATACCAAAATATCATTTATGGTTAATGGAAATTGTTTTATAGTTAGCTATCTTTCACAAATTTGTTTTTGGGACATTGTGAGTTTATTAATTCTGGTAAGAAATGAATAACAGAACGAAGTAAGTAATTCCTTCGTTTTCTCTATCCAAAAATAAATAAAAAAGAATAGAAAGCATGCACACAATCACATTTATATACTGAAAAGTCAAAAGTAATCCGAACTATTCTTAAAAAGCTTACGAATAAATTTAACAACTCTTATAAATTAAATAAACCCAGAATAAATGCTACTCAAACGATGATTGGGAACATTTTTTTTTTCTTTAGAAAGCCGTGTTACCTGCTCTAGCCTTAATGCAACCTGCAATCCGTTTAGGCATGCTTTTTAATATGTATATCTGGGTGATTCTAGATAATGAAAGGCATTATAATTCTCATATCTGGTGTTAGTTTTCTTTTTTGAGTATATCGACTATGAGATGCGGCACACCGATTATTACGTTAAGCTTGATGTTGAACATAGAAAAAAGTGAGGCAGCTAAAAGGACGAACTTATATATCTCTATTTATTGCCTAAAGATTGCAGAGAATATACCCGCAGATTATTGTTTTAAAACAGCCATCAGAGAAAAATATCAATTAAAAAACAATTTAAATTAACGATCTTAACAAATCATAACAAGAAAGAGAATGACTATCTTCTTGCCACGGTAGATTAGGAAAACAATTTATCTTAAATAACGAGCCAACATTAGACAGTTCTAATTAATCAACCGGTTAATTTTCATCATTCTAATGCATACATATCAAGGTCTGTTTTTCTACGTATCAGATAAGTTGGCTAGGTTATGTATAATTATTTAACGTTAACACGAATATACAGGGGATCATTTAGTGCTTAAATACCGATGCATAATTAACGGTTATATAATTTGTTTAATAATCTCTGAAATTAACGAGTAAAAAATTATATACTTTAAATTTTGTAAATATCAAGCGCATGTACAGCGCCAAAATAAAAGCGCCGAATTATAACATTAGCAATCGTGGTTTCTCTATCTGGTTGATAAAAATCGTAAACGGAAATTATGCAGGAGCAATGTACCGATACTTTGCGACTAATTATAATTTTATGTATAAATGTCAAGAGCAAACTTGTTAATCGTGGCAAATTGATAATTATTCATTATGAGAAGGTGGCGAAAATAATGGGAACAAATTCATACAGGTGACGCGCTATCGTGGTTCCCTCACCTTGGAGAATAAGAAAAGATGTTTTCAAGTAAAAGAGAATACAATTTGTTGGCGGAAATTTAGAAAATATTTAATTACTCATTTCTATGCATGCAATGACAATGAGTGGCAGGTCTGAGATTTGTTTTTATGCACTTGTATCTTATTTTCCACAATGCTCAGAATGCGTATCGCCAGCACAACTGATGTGATTCCAGTCGCCCAGCGACCCCATTAAACCGTCGCTCTTTGTCCTATACTGTAATATTGCTAATAATGTGTTAGATGTTATCTGTTATCAGCGCCACCCGCACATCTCGTCTAGCGGTCTTAGTTTATACACCTATCCGAAGTGAAGGTTCTTCTAGTAGTTGAAAACTCGACTTCTAGAAAAAAATCATTTTTATGGCTACTATATACTATCTTTGGAGCATGAAGTAGGACAATATAAGTCCAGCCAACGGCGGTTCGCTTGTTTTGTGTTTTATTTTTCCCATTTTTCGAAACTTCTAAATTAATGCACAAGTTTCAGTGTAAGTTTAGGCATGTCAAAATGAAATTTCATCAATTAATAATCGTTCGTTTGGTCTTCGTAAAAATTCTCAGTTTCATGTTGTAATGTTGTATGTGGTTGTAAAATGTCAGCTAAAGTATAGAATCTATGTTTTATTTGCGCCCTGCATCGTTTGCATCATGTTACACTAAAAATTCATGTTTTCGGTATATGTTTCAACATGTATTTCTAAATAGTAGTCGTTAAAAGTGGCTGTGGAAATAAAACAATCGCCAACGTGGTAAAACAATGGTGCGAAATTTAGCTGATTTTATAACTGACTTTGAGCCTCTGTATCATAGAGCTAAGTTGTCAGTACATCTCTAATTAAAAGGTTATTTTGAAAAAATCAAATTGGAATTCAAAGTGCGAGTCATATTAATTAGTCAGCAGTAGTCGATTTTAATAAGAAAACACATAAACATAGCGTTTAATTTCCCTACACAAGGTTACATATTGTTTGAATTTCTAATATCCATTTAAAACCTTATTTCTCTCTTCAAATCAAAATCTCAATCATCGAAACAGTTACTCCTGAATTTCACGACTCGAAAACTTCAACTAACTAATTTCCCAAAAGCATTAATTTCCAGATTTTCTCGAAATTTCCCCTCGTAAAACATTATAAGACATTAGTGCTGTTGTTAACTTTTCCCGGTCTTTAAACAAAACCGCAATGGCGCCTTTTTATTTTCGAGTTACTTTAATCTTCTGGAGATTTACTAATGCCTTTTCCCCACATCAATATTCGATCTTAGGGTAAGTGGCAAGCATACCGGTTTAGTGGATAAGATACTTATTTCTAACGGATGGTAATAAAAGATAATAGAATGCAGGGACAACCTAACCCTGAGCAGACAAATCAGCAACATTTTTAACGTTTGCTATCCTTGATTAAACCCATCTCCCCTAGTGGAGAAAAGAAAGTATGCGATCGTAAAAGTTAATCCGAAGATGTGCCAGAAAGAAAATAATTAAAAGCGAGAGCAGCACTTCAAGCAGCAGTAATAATGATTTTTCCCTGTTTTATATTGGCGCGAAATAAGACGAAAAGAAAGTTATTATCTTAGAGTAAATTGATTCGCAATAAACTTATTGGAAGATCAGTACTGAGCAAATGAATAAGATATGCAATTCTTTTCATTGGATTAATCCAATTATGAAATTACGATAAAGGACAACGTTTTACATCAATATATATTTAAAAAATAAAACAAAAATATCTTAATTGAAAAATATTTAAGCCTTATGAAGACTAATGACAAAATCAATAAAATTTAATTAAGGCGTTATTTCAATAGTAATTACACGAAAGGAGTTTCATAATTATCTGGCCCCGGCAAAAGACGGTGCTATTGAAATTGAAGTAACTCTATTTTTCGTAAAAGTAGCCTTTGGCAAGAGTCCTGCCAAGTTTTGAACTAGATACATCACTTAGTTTGTGAGCAACTTTTATGATTTAATGAAAATGGAGAAAATCTAACGGAGTAGTGATTAAGTATTTGTTTTTGAAAAAGAAAACGAATGAAAAGATGAAAGTGGAAATCAATGAAGTTTATGGGGAGATTGTGAACGTTCGTTAGCGACCATAACCTATTGGACAACTGAATCCAGACACGGGCGTACGAGCATGTTGATGAAGAACAACCAGGTCGTCCAGATGAGTTCCTCACATCAGAAATGATTGAAAAAATTCATGATGTGGTCATGAATGGGCGAAGATTGAAAGTACGTAAGATTGTTGAGGCTGACCGGGTGGATAACATTTTAGCAACTCATTTGAATGTAAGAAAACTTTCCGCAAAGTGGGCGCCGCGATTGTTCACACTTGACCATAAACACGCACGTGTCAACTTCAAAGGAATGTTTGGCATTGTTAAAGCGCAATCTGAATGATTTATGGCGTCGAATCATGATGGTTGACGAAACATGGATTCAACATAGCACATCAGAGACCAAAGAACAGTATAACAGTGGCCAATCAGTGCCAAAGAAGGCCACAATGTTTTGCGATGTACCCGACATAAACCCCATTGATTATCTTGAAAAGGGCAAAACGATTAATGGTGTGTATTATGCCAACTTAGTGGATCATTTCAGCAATGCTGCGATAGAAAAAGGTCTGCGCTTGGCGAAGAAAAAATTCTGTTTCATCAAGATGCTCACTTGTGTCGTTTTGCCATGACAAAATTCTACTAGTTAGGATGATTGCAGAAACAAACATAGGTTAGTGAAGAGTAGTAAATTCGGAATTGGTGTCAGCGATTCATGTTTGCATCATGTGATTGACTGATGTTAAAGTGAATCTGTTTAATTCCTTTTATGGGATATTTTGCAGCATGTTCGGGACGATTACATCAAATATACCGAGCTCAAATTTTAAACAAAAAAAGCATTAATTTCTAGTGCGGTAACGTAACGTCACGCTCGCGTAAATACATTCCCGTTTTAATAAAAGAGAAGATAAACTTAAGACTTATAGCAAACTCCTCCCCTCATACCTCCTACCACTCCATAAACCAATTCGCATTGTGACCATTACGGATTAAATCTCAGGGTAAACATAGATAAATGAGCAACGCTCTGGCGCATGTTGACTACTTTGCGATCTCGAAAACAACCCTCTGCTGCGATTAAAATTAATAGCTTCGGGATTAATATTTCGATCAATATTTAACTTTCCACTAATGTGACGTTTTCAGTTAATTTATGCGTTCTGAACGGTGCCCACGACGGCAGCTTTATTTAACCAGACGAAGAAAATTAGCTTTGCTTCTGCCGACTGCCAAAAGTGCGTAGGCATACGATTCAATATCCAAAAGCAGAAGATAAGTAAATAACGAAGGAATAATCTGACACGAGGCAACGGGTGTGCCTGGAATTCTTGGTCTTGTTACGGCATGTACTTCCCTACTAACATGCTTGTGTTAATGTTTATTTACGAATTAACTTTGAATATCCTTCTAATATACGTATATACGTAACACATACTGTTGATAATAAAGATGTTGAGTAGATCAAATTTTAGAACTTTCTAAACCATGGAAATATTGGTTAATAATGTTAATAACATATGTATTTTAAGAGTTAAAAAAGATTTTTCTTTCAAGGAAAGTGCATTCGCAGCAATTAGAAATATGTGCTGTTGAAGATTCTCCATTCAACAGCAGATTTTAAATCTTCTTGTGCAAAATCGACAAAATAAAAATCGCTTTTATTTTGTTGATTAGAAAAAAAATTCTATAGGACAGATATACAAATTACAATAATACAGTGAATTTTGTTACATTTACAAAAAATCTAATCTTCACAAGAATTGCCTTAATGGCGACAAGACATAGTCGCCCAAGCATGGTCCTTCGTATATAAATTTTGATAACCGAGCAGGAAAATGCTTAAACTTTTGGAACAATCTATTTTCAAACTTTTTTGTCTTTAAACAGAACACATCAGAAAATGCCTAGAAACAATAACCAACAAATATAATGCTAAGATAGCTTAGCTTCCTCATGGTATTGATGGAATAATTCACGGCAAACGCAATAAAAGGAGAGAGAAAAAAAATACACTAATACACGGACATGTTTCTGCCTACCCGGCGTCATCAGCTTGATTTCGAGAGTATTTTTCATATCTCTACCTTCTACCGCTGTTGCCTCACACGCGTTTGCTGTAAATTATTCCATCAATACCATGAGGAAGCTAAGCTATCTTAGCATTATATTTTTTGTTTTTTTGTCTTTGTTGGAAAATATCATATAACGTGCGCTAGTATTCTTAGTAACATCGCAATTAGGTCTTATTTATATTTTGCATAAGATATTTCATTACATTTTAATCAGTAGCTATTAATAGACGCTTGATACTTAACATTAGGTAACGTGAGAACGCAAACAAATATTTTCATAACACTGAGGGCCGCATAACGTAAACAAATTGATATCCGCCAACGTTAACACAGTTCGTACGGCTGTATTTAAAAAGAAAGTTACTTCAGACAGCGTAACAGCATTAAACACTTCAATTCTAAGGGCAGAAGAAAGTGCGGAGTTTGACATTTCTTGTGCAACATCATTAACAATAACCGTCTTCTTATCTTTTCAACTCTACTTTTGTAACGAGGATCATAGTTCCATGTATAAATGCTTCTGATGACAAACCAAGTTCGATCGTGCATTCGAGCGAGAAAAATACATAATCTTCTGATAGTGTTTCTCTCTATGAGATAATTGAAGTAGAAATCTCCCGAAAACGTAAACTGTCTTCGTCCTCCACTTAGCATGATTTACAGCTCCTGGAATGCGAAACTATATCCTATTCTCCGCAATGCCACCAAGGAAGATCATCGTTAACTCCAACAAGAAAGGAAATATTCAACGATGGTACAGCAGACGCCATAATGCATTTAATTGCTACTAGTTATGTACAAGTTGTCAAATTTCGTCAAAGTTTCTCTAAATCTTTTGTAAAGCGCTGTCCGGGCCAGACGTTACGCCCAAAAGTGACTCGAAATAGCTCCTCAAAACTAACCCAAATACGCGACAGCGGGAAGGAAGGTACAATAGGTCACGATTTAACAGTTTTTCTGGATTTGTATATGCAGCATTTACTTGCTGTCGTATCACATTAAACTGTCTAAATTTTATTGGCTATATCCCCCTTTTCCAATTCTTGGTAAACAACCGTGGCTTGCTTTTCTCCTGTAAATTTCCCAGAAAAAATTTTAACATTTCATGGTCGATAAGGGTCATAAGTTTGGAATAAGGACGACTACGCAAAACCTTATCCTAAGAATACTCAGCCTGAAGCCGGTATTCCGTCGCAGCGCACAGAGTTTGAATCCTGGCTGACAATTCAACGGGCTACGCACACTGCTACTAGGTTGTGGCAAACAAAAATTAACTTTGATATCAAACTACATAAGCGTTGTGGAGCCTGTCAGAATCGAGATAAGAATTTATTTTTGCTCTAAATCTACATCTTGGTCCATTAAGAAAAAAAAAACGTTACAGTCGAGATAACTATTGACTAAAATACAAGAAAGCATTCTGCACATATTTAAATCTTTGGTGTAAATAGCGAAATTTCATTTGCTTTGCATGCAACTAACTATTTAACATTCTCACAAATGCGATAATAGAAACTTTTTGAATGTTAAGTTTTTGTGTACATACATCAATGATTACTTGATTATAGTATACCTCATAAACATATTGATTAATGACGTATACATTATCAGTTTCTAACAAAGATATTATCTAAAGAAAATATTAAAAAAATCTAATTGTCCATTTAAAACAAAGAATCTATCTTTGGCAATAAATAAAAATCTAGAACGCATCGTAGCCTAGAGCCTAACTAGCGCTTTCATGAATATTTAAACACGTTAACCTGGATTCGATTAAGGAAATTTCGATACGTATTTTAGGACAGGTAATATTTCATTTTAAGCTGGCAATTATTTTCTTTTATCGAAGACGATATATAGTTAGGTAAAAGTAGGTGTTAAGACATTTAACGTTAAAGAAGAAATGCATTGCGAGGTGTAACGAACTAATTGCTAGAATGGTAGCGTAGTGTTACATGTGGGATAATTGTATTTAATGTATGCATGTGATTGTTGAGATATACAAAACTTAAAGATTATTTTAACGCCATTGTCGTAACATTAAACAAGAAATTTTGTTATTTTATTTAAGGCGGTATTATTTCCTATAACTAAACGCTAATTATTATATTAATAGATATTCTCGATATTTACGTAAGAAAACAAATTATTCTATTGTGTTTATAACAAAAAACACACTGAAATATACCTATTATGTCGTTTTTCAGATGACTAGTACTAAATTTGGAGCTGTTTAAAATGCACATCGCGGAAACAAATATCCTCCATCATTGTTCAAAAGTTTATTGGAAGGGTATGATTTGAAGAAGCAGCGTAACTGGTTCCAGATACGGGATTGTTGATAAAAAATACTGTTTCGTATTACGAAAATAGTGATATTGATCATACAATAGTTTCGGCAAAGACAAAGGCAGTTGTAACGTGAGAGAAACAATGATCGAAGCGTGCTGCTTCTATATTTGCTTCCAATTTTATCAAAAGTAATTTTTATTTCTGCTAAACAAAGTCACACTCATAATGGATTGCATTCTATCCTATCAGTTTGCCTTATTCTTTTCTTCTGTCTTTTGTGTTTGTGATTAATTTAGTTTTTATGTTAAATAAAAATCATTATTTTCATAACGTTGCTTGCTTTTCTTTTAGCTAGTGGTAAGTGAATGATTCTCAAAATTGTTTATATGTTCCAACTTTTAGTAAAAAATTTAAACAAGTTTATCATTAAACACGATGCGTTCCTTTTGGAAGCATATTTCAGTGGGGCAGTTCGCAGAGAATATAGAGAATATTTCATACGTCGCACTACGGCGCAGTTTTCAAATCTGGCCATTATACTTGGACAAATCTTTCGACAGCGTGCTCCGTATTGTGCAACGTTTTCGAGAGAAAGGTGTGTGTAAAGGCTAATCTTCTGGGAGAAATACAGTTCTCATCGATTAACTTGGAGATGATATTAGGAAGAGGGTTCATGCAAGACTTAAAAAACTTTTACGACGATTATCTGCACAATCTGGTAAGTTCCAGTTTAACCTATATGTGAATACGTAAATAAAAAAATATGGAGTATCGTATTGCCGCAAAGCACTAGGAAGCACAGGAAGTGCCACATATGCATGCATATAATTGCATAAAATTGGATAACAACGAGGTATGTTACGTGTCTTAGTGATGAGGCTTGATTCCATCCAACTGGATTTGTTAACTTACAAAACTATCGTATATTGCCCAACGAGAATCCGCACGAATTTCAAGAACCTCAATTACGCTTCTGGACCTGGACAAACGGATGAGTTTTCAAAAGCGAAAAATGTTGCTTTTTTTGGACAATGCCGGATCATATCTAAGAGAGCTAAACTTAAAAAAATTATATAAAATCATTTTTCCGCCGCCAAACACGACATCTATTTCTCAACCTCCGGACCAAGCGGTAATTCAAAATTTTATTCTTTTCTTTACTGAAATTTGATTCTAAAACATATTCTTTTATGTCTGCTTAAAACTTTAAAAATCACTTAATGTTTTGGAGGTTCTTTATTTGATTGAGATGAGGTAATTCAAAGCTGCTATAGCAAATCAGGTTTTAAAAATTGTCAAATTGAAGCGAAAGCAGCGTTAAATATAGGATACCATGCAGAAGACCATTTGCCGTTGACAACCTTGGCCGAGTTTTGCAGAAACTTCGATAACATCGCCCAAGTTGAAAACCAAGACGACTTCATTAATTTCGATTAAAAAGTGAAAAGCAGCGGAAATGAGATTGAAGCAAAAATATACCAATGGTTCTACAAACTCTTACGATGATGCACTAAAGGCGATCAAAAATCTAAAGAGGTTTTTCAAACAAGATTTTTTGGCGTTTGAATACTTAAAAAAATTATTGTTAAAATTGCTATTTACAAAAAAAAAAAAAAAAAAACATTAAAACAAGCAAAAGTATCTGATTTCTTTTAAAAATAGAACAGGTATTAGACGCGACTTCAAATTTTTTTATTAAAGTTTAAGAATTATTTTGTCTATTTTGTTCTATATTCCTCATAAGTTCCCGCAAGCGTACAAAAAAGCTGGAACCGTGAGTGTCCGCTCCTGAGGGCTTTCACTCTACAGTTCAATTAATGTAAGAATACGTAGAGAAGAAAAGTACGAACGATATGAATTAAGTGAATTAAAGGTATTTACACATATTTCTAACATTTATCCATTTTCCACTATTTTCTAAGTATATTCCTAAAAATTTAGTATTATATGCCTACTAGATAGCACATAAATCAATTCTTATAAGACTGGATTCAAGTATGATACTAGTTCCAGGACTAAAACGCATACAGACAGCTTTCTTTTTGTTGACATAAAACCAGTTAGCGAAAGCATCTAGTAAGATCTGCGTTCTTAGAATCAAATTGTGTACTCTTGACGCAGACCAGGAAATTAGTGCCATCCGCACACATAACTGCATAGTTATGAACACTCACAGCGAGCCATCTATTTCAATAATTATAAATATAATTAGGAAAAGTGTAATAAAAAGACCAAATCACACAATATCTAATTTAATGTTAGATACCAGTTTCGTACGCTTTCTTCTGCACGTTCATCCTGAGGTTAAGATGTTATCTCTCAAGTCATCTAATTTATTATAATGTTTGCCTGAGGATGTACGTATAGAGGAAAACCGGTAGCTAACATTAAATTAGATATTTGAGAGTTTTTATCACACTTTTCCTAATTACTATGAACTCACGCCAAGACACCAGTTTCAACTTATAAATATAGTTTGCCAGCGGGTTGGAAAATTAAAGACTCCAATTTGAAACTAATTCTAGTTTGTAAAGAAAGCATTATTATTTCAACACACAGCAATAGATGCATTGTAGCAATACACTCCTTCAGTTTTCAATATTTTAACGCACGTACTGTACAAGCTGAACGAGGCTCACGTGCAAAACAAATTTCTTGCATGTGCGTCTACTTACAGTTGCATACGACATCCAAACGTAAACTTTCAATACGATCGAATCCGCATAAATACGTCGTCCTGTTACACACATATAAGCAACGCTAATTATTCATTACATCCACTTTAATTCATCTGCTCACAACAAGCTATTGCTATTAGTTAAGCGCGGTATTTCTCTTGGTAACACTTAGATACTCGGTATTATTAGCGCGCCACATCTACTGGCTACGAGGGCAGTGATGTCAAGAGTACTAAATACGAACAATAATCGATTAAGGTCGTTTCAGAGAACCTGATTAATTAATAATTTAAACAAATGAACGCACGCCATCCGATTCGAGAATGTAGTTCTGCTTTTTATTATAATAGTGGATGATGCGAACTTCGGTATGAGTTAATTCGCGGAACTTTACCGGCAGCACGTGAAGCATGGGCACGTTGACAAACAATAACACCGGGAAAATCGATCGAGATGAGTCCGGTCTCATCTTTCCTGGTAATGTATATGCATAATCGGGCTTGTATTTATATATCTACGATGAGTAAATCACTCTTATCAATTCTTAGATATGAATACGTATGTTTTCTGTTAAATCGACATATATGAGTATAATTGGGGTGTAGAAACTGGAAGGCAATGTTAATTTATCTTGATTCGAATCAGGTCAATACAAACACGAAAGATTTTAACTCAAAAATTTAGGATTGTATGTACAAAAAAAATTGTTTCATGGAATTACAAACGATACTATATTTTCGCAAAAAAAAGGCCCATAATGGCAGTTAACCTTTTGACTAATTACAAAATTATCAAAATAAATAATAACGAAGCACTAATGACCACTACGTAGATATTTTGTCACAATTCTCATCCATACTTTAGGATAGATGTGATTTACACCTTCCCATTACCAATGATCATTTTTTAATCATTTTTAATCATGCATTTTTTAATTACATCTTGTATAGGATGATTCCTGCATTAAACAGCATCACTTATCGCAAACATTGACTCATTGCCTTAAATAGTCGGCGGAGATGCGAAACAATCCCACGGCGACCGTTCACTCCTCATTGTTATGTGCATACAGAGAAATGCGCGTGGTAGTGTCACTCAGCGATACAGATTAAAGAGCAAAAACAAAAGCGAACGCGTTGATGTAACAGAATAACCAGCATTATGTAAACAGAGAACGCGTCATCAATGCGATGATCCCATTGCGAATTTTATTTAAGGACGAGATGAAAACAGCGACTGTTGGGGTCGATTACGGGTCACAAAGGTTTTGTGAAAGGCGCAAACCATAAAGTTCTTTGCCAAAAGAAAATCATGAGGGTCGAAGAAGGGAAATCGGAAAATCCGAAAATTGTAAAACATCAATTGCTCTGTAACTTTTAATAAATGAGGATAACATGTCAGGCACTAAAGCAGATGTTTTTTGTAACATTTGGGCGTTGATATTAAGAAAAGCTTCATAGTCTTCCGGACCTTTTTTGTTCTATATAAGGTATATATTAAATGTCATCTTTATGGACCAAAGACGACATTTTCAAAATATAGACAGCAGACCTGGTAGAGATGCAAGTAAATGGATTTAATTTATTAAATATGAGTTTTACAGAACTTACTCCAAAATTTTACTCCAAATTCCCAAAAATATTTTTTGAGTTATGTCCTTAGAGCTTTGTACACTGATCCGTAACCTAGTTGGTGAACATGCTTAAGGACTGCTTAAGGAATTGTCTCGACGAATAATTATAAATAGGTTTAGATCATTGGCTGACGCTGTCGATTTGTACATTTAAGCACCTCTCTATTTTAATTATCTGCAGTTTCGGGTTAACTTATCAGAATTCAAGAAAATAAAATTTGACAATGTTCTGTTGCTCACGATCAAAAGCTACAGTCAAACTAGAAAACAACCCATATACAAGCTGAATGGGGAGGAATGGACCAAACTTCAGGAGTGCATCGTAAGCGTGAAAATAATGTAGAAAAATTTTGCCAAAGCACGGGAATTTGGAATTTGGACAAAAATTCGCCGACAGTGAGTCGGCGCGTTATCGTGGTTATGGACCTCACTAGAGTGCAAACACTCAAGAATACTTTTATGTTGTTCCATGTTGACCGACCCTCTGTTTCTTACGAGCATATTCGTAAAATCGAAAAAGCCGACAACGTTGTCTTCACAGTCGATCGACTTTGTCCCAGTTGTTTTACGATCCCAACCATAATGTCGTATGTAATTACCCTATTTAGCAAATCTGGATCATTTTCGGTCAAATTGGGCAGTTCTTCAGACACTTGAAGTTTAATAACAAATTCGAAATGAATTTCGCACACTCGGCGCATGTTTAAATCTTCAGTTAAAATTGACTGAATCGCGGTCACTTAAATCTAGTTCAACAGTCATTTCATTAATTCCAAATCGACGATCAACATACGCTAAACAGTGAATTTCTACAATGTTTTCGTTGATTTTTAAAGTGGAAGGTCTGTCGGTCCGGGATTATTTTCATCTAATTCGCGGTTATTTTTTAATCTATTGAAAAATATTTGACTGGTTCAGATATTTCTTCCCGAAAGTTGTTTTAAATAGTTCATAAGTCTCCGAAGATGATTTACTAGCCTTAAAACAAAATTTGACACAGATTCATTGTTCTGTTTTTTCATCCATTTGCGAAATGGATAAATCCACCGAGATCCCGAAAGATGTCTTCACTCACTCTCCACCGAACAAAAATAATGTGGTGATCTCTTATTGAGCAGTGACGCATTCTGCAATTTTTCAAACATCAATAAAACAGCTTATTGTTGAGATTAGGTCTCTGGAAAAAGTTGGAAAAACTACGTATTTATCAGATCCGGAGTTGAAGCTCGATAATAGACAATAGAAAGGTTCTATTATTCCTAAAATAATCTACTAGAAAAGGACAATGATAGAGTTGATGTAATTGATCCTTGACATCTATTTTGAACAAGCGGATCACGTCTTGCTTTTTCAACCTCTTTGAATACAAGAAGATCGATTGAGAAGTGTTTCTAGGGACACCTTTCAAAAATCCAATAACGACATCTCCAGATAACACGTTCAGGACATTTATTATGTTTCTTTCCTTCGCGTAAATACGAAAAAGGACCGCTTGTTTTATACACCTTACGGAAAAAAACAAGTTATAACTGTCAAAGTTTCTCCGAGCGGCGCACCTCATCTAGAAATCAATTAACTCATCGCATTGCACCCTGGGAAAAACGGCTACCGTTTTTCCGAACCGCCGTAAAACTTTCACGTCGTATTGTGGGACAAATGTGCGTCGCATTCTGCGTCTTTACAATAACGCTGTTCGAATTGGACTAAATCTAACAATAAAATTGACGAGGATTACAGACTTTTCGAAGTCGGCGAAAAAGGCGGGTCGATGACAACCGGGAACGAAAAAACAAGTCAAGCGTATAGCAGAAAAAGGTTGGATGAAAACCATTTCGCCGGATGAGACCGGAACAGACCGCTAACGCGCATCTACCCCACGTTTAGGGGATTTTACCGGAGCAAGTGGTCAGCAACGGATAACTCAGGGTAAGGTAACGTCAGTAATACTTGCTAAGGAATATTATTTTATTGATCGAATCTTTAATTAGAAAAAGCCTGTTGGTAAAAGTTGGCGAGAAATCGTTTAAATAAGGAAATGTTGATTGCGTCAATTACTAAAAATTTACAGCTAATTTCTGTTAGTTTCGTATCAAAATCATTAAGGAATGATTAACAGAAAATAATTCTAAAATTTCTTAACCGCTGCTGGGGACTGCTAGTAACAAAGCTAAGGAACACGTTACAAACTAAAAGCTCCGGGGGTGTTACGACAAGCTTTAAACAAGCTTACACAACCCGTAGGGCCGTCACCACACTAAAAAGAAAATTACGATGTGTCGCCATGAGTAGCTTTTTGCTGTCAACTGATTGTCCATTCGTCTAATCTTCTCCAAACACACTACTTGATGTTATATGTCCCTGTGGTCTTTGGATCTTCTTGTTTACCGAAGTTGTATGCTGCAGTTCTGGAGTCCATGGAATTTAGTTACGATTTCAATATTAAACATTTAATGCAATATTTTTGCCAACAATTCATGTTTCGAATTCAGTGTTAAAACATGAACTGAATTTTCACCACAATTAACGTAAAGTCCTTTTATAATTTAAACCAAATATTTCGACAGAGGTAAATAGATGCCATTCATAGAAACTCTGAACTCATAGAAATTCTCCCTTCTCTAACTGACACGACTTTAGCTATTTTGACTTTTCTGACACGAATTGTCCGCACGCCACTGGAAACGACGTTTCGCGTAGACCTTCCCGAGTACGGAAACTGTTTCTTAAGTGACGTTATTGACCGCATCGGCCGTCGTCGTCCCCGTGTCACAGAAGTTTGCAATTCCTCGAGATGCTCGTAAAAAGGAACTGGAACGTGAGGAACGCCGTTTCTCTTCGTTCCGAAGTACTCCCACGCGAGGGTTGAAAAGGACGTTTCCCTAGCGTTCGTTCGATGCAGTATCTGTCGAATATTCCGGAAACATCGGCTATGAAACAAATATGATTACGACTAAATGTGAATGCCACGTAAGCAGATGGATGTAAGAAATAGATAAACTGCAGTATTGACGCCCAACTTTGGCAACTCGAGTAGAGCGTTAGAAGAACGTTTTTCAAGGGATTATTGAAAAAGACCGCCAACATGAAGTTGTGTATTTCACATCGATTTTTAATATTTGTACATTCTTGGTATTTGGTTGAGATCCTCGGAGGATCGGAAAAGAAAAACTAAAAAAACGCAATCGGTTCAAGATTTATTTAAAAGAAAAAAAGTGAAGTGAAATATGTGGTAATCTATCTTAGGAACTTAGAAACAACAAAGATACCTCAAAAAATGAAGCTTCTAGACCACAATCCCCCCTTCCGTTAAATGTACAAAATTTCCACCTTCGTACTTTCATGACATTTGAGAATCCATAAGAGAGCTTCCATTTCCGAAAATGCTTTTTACAAAGACTGAAAACTGAAATTTCCCATGGTCACTCCTTTTGTTTTAAGCAATTAAGCAAAGGAAGAACCAAAAGGCAACAGAGTAGTTTTAAGACAATTTTGACAAATATTTTTTTACTACTACAAAAGTCCTAAATTCATTCCAACCACGTCCTTTCGCAAAACATTTAAATGGAACTGGAAATCTTCTCAATTCGAGCTGAACATTTCCTTTGAAACCAAATCCAAGACAGTTTAACGTCGAAAACATTTCGAATTAATCTCATGTTCCATGGAAGCGACCGCTGATTATCCGAAGACGGATTTATAAAAACCTATTTATAAATACCGTTGGGTGCGATCGACAAAGGAATAGCGTTCGGCGTGAATAGTTCACATTTTGGCAGCATTCACGGCGGATGTATTCTTAGGATGCATCGTTGTAATTAGAAGCAAACAAAGAGCACGGTTATTATCGCGATAGTCTATCTGTAATCTACACGTTAGTTGCCGATACTATTAACGACCGGTGTATTGTCACTGGATTGTTCGTGCAACGTTCAACTTTACACATCTAAACCGGTACTATTGCTGCGACATGTACTATTATGCTACTATTTTACGGTGTAACATGCGATTCCTAATCGACGTCAAAAGTAGCCTAAGTGGAATGCACTTAGTCTGCTATATTACACAGTTTCTACAATTATTTGACATTATTTAGAAGATAATAAAACTAGGGTAGGTAGAAAGTTGGTAACAATTTCTATATTATAGTATAGTGTAGGCTATATTTAATATATCTTGTTAAATTAAGTAGATATAAATAGACATATGTTATTTATAAGTAGCATTTCACGCCTAATTATTTAATATGTTTTAGTAAATGAAAGACCGAATTAAATAATAATCGCAAGTCCCTGTCTTTTATTTTCAACGTTTCTTACAAAATAGTTTTAATTTACTTAAAGTAAGTGTTTCATGTTACTTTTTGAAATTCTTCTTTGAAATCCTGTTTTCTTCCTTTTAGGTTAATGCTCCAAATCCTTTTCTTATAAATCCCTTTTAGTCTTTTTTCTTAGCTTTTCGAGTTCATTTTCCTGCTTATACTCCCCAGAATAGTTTTCTAATTATTTTGAACAGAATAAATAAGTAACATACTCTCAATTGCGAATTTATGGTATGAACCAGTGGTGTAACTTAAACATTAACTATGGCAAAAGTAAGATAATACAATACGGCGCATCAGTTTTTAGTCTATACGTACCCATCTGCAGTAGGTCAATTCCAGAATGTCAGATAATTCGTTTTTTGGGCGTTACACTGAAATTTGAGAAGTCTATCGATAATTTGTCGCGTAAAACGAACAAAGTAGTCTGTTTTTTTATCAACTTCGTCAAGTGGTGTCGGTTCATTCGTTGAGGTTATACTATTGCGTTAGCGTTCAGTTTGTGCATCGTCCCACCTCATTACCTTTTTCTATTCAAAAGAGAATAATTTAAAATTTCTAACTTTATTTTGCTCTGTTTCTGACAAGAAATAGGACACAAGGACAAGGACAAGGACAAGGACACAAGAAATCATAAAAATTTTGAAGTTTCCTTAACTGAAAACCATGTATTACCATTGTCAGCGAAATGATATCTAATTACGTTGTAGATTTGAAAAAAATATATTTTTTTTCCGCAATGACACGCTTATTGGCATTAGATAGGTAATATCAACCACGTCGATCAAATTTCGGAATTACTTCATTTAATTTGAAACCAAGAAAATGAATGGATTTATGAGAAGCATCGGTATTAATAGGCGGTATTAACTAAGTCCGCATTGCTGATATATCTGAATTAATGATTTTTCCCTTAATTAATCTAACTCTTCTTTAATTTTCCCTGATTTAATAATTTCAAACATAGTTAATTCAATATACTTCTTACACGCAATTTCCAGAATTAACATGGGCAAAAGCTAATAATTAGGAATTAGATTTTGTTTGGATATACGTTTTCTAAGTAGAGAAATAAGGTCACATGCAGCTAACAATATGTAGCATTAAAGGAGTTTAGTACCAAATTTCTTAAACTTTGGCGATGGAAGTAGTGTTTGAAATTATGCACATACAAGACGAACTTTGGGAAAAGCAAGTGGATACGACGCCCACCTCCGGTGTGTCGTTGGTGTACGAAACGAACTAAAGAAAGTCTTATAGAATGTATAGAAAAATGTATTACCGTACACAGCAACCTAAGAAGATTGAATAGTTCGCCTCTTCAAACTAGGATCAATTACCAAAATTACAAACGGAAGTAATATGCGAAAGTAGGTTGAAAGGCAATAAAAGGAAAAGATGATTTGGCCGTCACAACATTTCGAAAAGGAGAATTTTGGAGATTCACAAGGAATTGGTGGATGACGATGCTAAATATCATGAGTATTTTCGAACGAATAAATTGCAATTCAAATACATGTAGAAGACATTTTAGAGATGATGAAACATCCAAAACCGTTCGACGTTGAAACGACACTGAACTTAATTCACATTATACGCTGAGACACGTTCCGACCGAAGCGTTTTGTCACAATATTCTCGCTGAGAATACTGGCCGTTACGGGACGCCCATAATATGAATACGGCAGTTGTAAAACCATTTAAGAATATTTCTTGGAACCGATACGCTACGTGGTTGAAACATCGCGTGCATGATAAAATGAATCCATCTTAATCCATATTCGACAACTTTTCCCTGTAACTAATAAAATTTTGTGGTTCTTATATTTTGCGCCAGTGAACCTGATTTATCGCCTAAAGACTTCATTTTGTTCCCGAAGTGCTGTTGAAGCCATGTTCTGGAGATATCACCTTTATAGTGGAAAAAATACTTCGAGAACTGATTCAAACGCATGCAAGAATGAGGGCAAATCTTATTGGTGAACATTTTTAGGAACAATAAAATGATTTCTGCCAACCTTTCATTATCTTTGTAAATATTTAAACGGTATCACTCGTACTTTTAACATATTATCGTCTCGTTGCGATATGAATGGCTGTAGCTACATTAATCATGTTATCGTATATTTTTTGTGTTGGACACCAGCATTCGTATAAAATAATTTAGCAATAAATCAATCGGAAATTACTTATCGCACAGTATTGTACAGTAGTAGCTTATTTAGGGACTTTTCAAAAATATTTTGGTATCCCTTTTAATCTCAATAATAGATAAAACGATAAATAATAGATAAAACGTTATTTCTGGAAGGAAATCAATCTTAGTTTAAAATCGATGTAAATAAGAAAATGCTTATAACAATCTGCATTTGCAATAGGAAATTATCATGTTATGCTGAGGTCAGACGGAACGCTATGTATGCTATGTTCGCTACATTCGTGAAAAATAGATTTCTTTATTTTCAATTTACCTGGCCATACAAAGAACGAACGCTATGTTCGCGATACTTGCTACCTTAGCGGATAGCGTAACGCTCTGTTTGGCACAATAAATAAACTGCAACCGTAGAGATATACCCCTAAATTTCTCCTGGCTTAATGGATCGTAAGTCTTGTGGATTGTTTTGTCAAGACTTTTGAAACCTTATTTCCGAGTATTCCGAAATGCTATAAAGGTACCCGATAAGAAACTTATCTTAGAGAAAAAAAAAACTTCGAACACATTTTATTAAGCGCATAAATAACGTTAATTAACGTTCAAAATTATCTCATAATTAAATTTAATTCCGCGGGAAACGAGACTATTTTTCTTCTGAAAATTTCCACGAAACCATTTTCGTCGGAACCAAATCCAATTTTCTAAATATTGTAAATGAAGAAGTATTGTTTATCCAACATAATACAAACATACGTCGATCTTTAGGTAGGTTGCTTTACGAACGAAATCTACAAACATTTCATTCAACTTACATTATGTTATGTTGTTATCGTGTTTTCGCGCTGTATGAGCAAATTAATTTTAAAGCCATTGATAATCCCACGACGGTATAACTCGTTTTCGTCATGTTTCCCGAGGTAAGCAGTTCATTTAAATTAGGAAATTACAGAAACTTTTTAGAACCGCTTCGCCTGTGGTTAGTGGCAGGTACTTGTTTACAAGATATTCTGCAAGAAATTTTGCCTGATGTAGTCTTCGTCTACCTTTAACCTGGTATGTTCTTCATGTAAGATGCTTTTCCTCTCCCATCTTCTAGCATACTGTTTCTTCAGGTACCGTATTAGGAAATTTTGATAATTATTTTTTGAAATCTTATCTTTCGCCTGCTAAAAATGCAATTCGATGCTAATTGGAGTTGCATGTACGTTTCTTTACTGCCCTCTTGTACGAATCCATATGTGATATTTCAACAGCAATCTACATTGGCGTCATGCTTATCGCTTAAAGAACCATACCATGTCAGGGAAAAAGTCAATGCAGGACTGTAAAAAAAAAATTAAAAATATGTTGCACTCCATTTTTTCATAACGTAACAGCCCGAATGCGTATCCCATAAGAGCATGGGGATCGGTGATTTCACGAATATCCACCTCTTTAATTTGATCTTCGCTCCTATGCGAAAACTCTTCTCTGAGAAAACAAAATGTCGAGCCATTCTTGGAGTCCTAATTTTATATGCAGAACTAGTAGTATGATCAAGTTGCCGTCAGCAAAGGGTCTACCTACATCGTTCTTTGATCCAAGTTCCAGTTGTATCCTCCGTGAACACTCTCTCCTTTTGAAATGTGCTACTCTGTCTTTGCCGTTTCATTCGCAGGCAAAACAGGAGGACTTCCTATAACCTATGTGAAACCCAAGCAGTCTGTCTTTACCCATATTGTGACATGGTACAGTTTTGTAAACAAAACATTTCAAAGACATTTTGGCGCCTTTTAAGATAATATCCCTGTAACGTGCGGTAAGTGAGTACACAACCGTTCTACGATAAGAAATGGGTTGTTCTTTTATTGGTCACATCGGACATCTGTTTATGTGTGTAGAGTGTTGCAGATCTTCATTTTATTATTTTTATTATTAATAAAATGAGAGGTTTAATTGAGGCTTGTTTGAATTATTGGAAGTTCGAATTATAGAGGTCTGATTATATTTGCATTTTATAACTAAGCCTGCAGAAAGGAATACGCGCTTGACGAAATTAGCAGAGACTAGACAGACTCGTGTTTATTCGTCTTCTGGCAAGTTTATTTGGGGTAAACTGAATACAAGCATTAGTAACAGATTGTAGGGTAGATCAAACACAAACCGACTTTTATCTCTGATTTTTTATTTGAACATTATTTTACAAAGTATATTTATATATTTTTCTACATATTTTCCTTCTTTTTCTATACACTTTTTCAGCGAATCGTGTGCGTTCCTAACTAATTGCACACGAGTTGCTTTACCGATTATCGTTCACGCAACGCTGGCTTTTCCTGGGGCATTTTTTAACTCAACCGAATTGCTTCTTTGATAATATAAGTATCCTATGATTAAATTGATATTTCGTTGAGATGAGTGTTTTTGTTTACGAGAACATAACACTGCATTGTGCGGAAGAATGCACTTCTATTTTACTCAACGTGGAATACCCCATTCGACGATCATTGAGTTTTTGCAACGATCCATACTGATGTAACAGATATCATTTACTCGAAAACAGATTTTCAGCACTTTAAAACGCACAATTTTAGCATCTAATTTGGTGCTACACTAGGCAACACTGAGTATTCGCTTTTCCAATGACCTTAGCTGACAATTCCCTAAAATCGATGGTGCTGCCGCTAAAAGAACATTTTCTTTCTTATAAAAGAGATTCTCAATTAAAAGAAATGTATACTTGGAAAGTTATAAAAATACCGAAGAAGTACTCTGACATCGCTCTACTTTACAAGACTTGCAAAAATAAGCAGAATGATCTTCCACAATACAAATAAGTTAATCTGTTTAAAAATTCATAATAATGCATAAGGCATTATTATGAATCATCAATTCTTTAAATGGCATTCTTTCTTTGAAGAAACGAAATTTCATTCAATAAATTGTTCACACTTGCTTTGATAACTCCACTCGTAACGAGGACGCTTTTAAAAGCAGATTTAAACTGTTTTTTGTACTGATTCTAAAGTGAAACGTCTGCCCGTAATTAATTAAACGAAGGTTACGTCTCTTACTGGTTCACTAACGCTCTTCCTTTGCGATTAACACCTTTTGTGGCGAGCTAATTCCACCCAGGATTATACCGCCGTCTCTCGCATTCTGCCACGCGTTTGGCCCCCAACTATATAACTCGCCCGGATATATTTAATATTAGATGTTCCACTCGAAATGAAGGATTATATTCTGCAAACATGAATCTAGACGTTTACTTACGAAGAGAAGCAGCAGGTCGGTGTCGAGGGCAAAGCTTAGGTTATCCGTGTTCATGCAATATACACATTTACTGCCTTGCTGAGGATATACACAGGGCGGGCTGTGACGATATATCATCAAGGAGGGTTACACAAAGTAGCCTACGCTACTAAAATATATTTCATATCAGATAAGGCGGAAAGTATCAGTAGGATGAAACAAAAATGAAGAGGTCGCTAATCAAAGCGTTTGTGATGTTACGTAAGAAAGAGCAATGTTAATGGAAATCAAGCAAAATCTGTAAAAGAGAGTACAAATACGAGGATGGTATGATAAGTACCTGTGTTGAGGAAGACAACGCAGGTGTTTTGCATTTAGTAAAATCTTAGTTTTTAGATTTATCGTACTCAGCAAGCAGAACGTTGTACGTTGTAATTTGATATTCTTCCCGCCAAGCCGTTTTTCCAAGCTTGGGAAAAAAAGAAGTCGCCAAATCTGGCAAATATCGTCCATGTGGCATCAATTCGTACCGTAATTGGGCTATTTTTGCTGTCGCTATTGTCGATGAGTGGGCCAAGGCGTTATCATGATGACAAAGAATCTTTTTTTCACTAAATGAGGCATTTTTCTCTTTAGTTCAATGTCATAAATCAGCATAGTACTGTCCCGTGGTCCACAAAAAAAACGCTATTTGTTTCTAAACACAGGTAATTCTCATGCATCACCAACATATTTTATAACACAGAATCCAATTATCCTAATTGCGCCACCGCATTATTTCAAATGTAGTAATAAAAAAATCACTTTTACGTTTTATGGATGTTTTGCTAAGAAAAATAGATTTAACCCTTTGTGATATGATAGTGAGGGATACGCATTTTTGCGTATTAGTTCCGATGTTTTGCACGCCTGATTTCTTCTTCGTTTCAACAGTGCAACCACAATTAAATCACGGAGTCAGTTTGACCTCTATAAAGACTATTAAGAAGACCTACAATTTCGATTTTTAGCATCTTGCACAACTATATTCTAAAAAACTAAATTTCAACATTTTCAAAAATTTTTGGGAGTGATTAAGTAGTCACACACGGGGTGTTCAGAATTCAAGATTCAATTGAACGCGCACTGTACGAGCACACTCCTGCGAGCAAAAACGCAATCACCATCGATACATATTAGGTGTTCCTACGTATTGTTTAGGTATCATTTAAAATTTCACCCTGCATATTTACATTAAACTAGTTTTCACAAACAACTGTTATTTAACTCTTTTCTTAAGAAGTTCGAAATATCTCAGAAAATTTTCACCTGTTTTTGTGATAACAGAGCTAAATAATAAATTAAACTTTAAAAGTTGTTCAAATAGTAAAAAATGCACAGCAGATTGTTTGAATACAGTTTAACGTCATATGTAGGGCATCTATTACAGAGGTTTTGATGTTATTTGTGTACTCTTCAAGGAAGTGTTAAGAATTGTTGGGAAGCACTCTACACTCCCCGACAAAAACTTAGACGGGGTAAGATGTTTTACGGGTTTTAAGGGTTACATTTTTTTGCGAAACTAACAAGATATCTAATTAACTTCTTATTCATAAAAGTAAAATAAACTTAAAAATATCTCCTCCAGTAATATATGAACTAATAATAAATTATTACTCCAATGTTTAAACAATTTCTGCGACAAAAATTTAGACGCTCTGTTGCAAATGTAAAACAAAATGAGTGATCAGTAATGCGTAGACCCTCCATTGTTCCTAATCACTTCCAATAGTTTGTTATTAATACATTTATATAAATTTAACACATAATTTTGAGGGATATTCTGCCATTCAGTCACTATTGAAGTTTTCAGTTCCTGTACCGTGAAATATTGACGGCCTCCGCCATAAACGCGACGTGCCAATTCACCCCACATGTTTTCAATAATGTTTAAGTCTTATGACCGTGTCGGCCACTGTAAAGTTTTAATATTTTTCTCTTTAAACCATTCAGTAATGGTTTTTGCTTTATGATTTGGCGCGTTATCTTGCTGAAAAACAAAATTGCGCCCGGCTCATTGGTTTCCAAAACGTAGAAGATTGTCGCGCAATAAGTCTTTATACGTCACAGATATCATTTTGTTTGTGCAAAACACTATCCCACTTTTATCGCGAAATCCAATCGCTGCCCATATCATCACAGATCCGCCCCCTAATTGTCTGGTCATTTTCACTTTTGGTTCCTTTCTCAGATCACGATAATAATGCGAGTACCCATCCGATCCGTCCAAATTAAAACGTTTCTCATCGGAAAATATAACTTTTTCCCATTGTTTCTTCCAGGATACGTATTCTTCAGCAAATCTCAACTTCGCTTCTTTGTGTTTCGCCGAAAGTGGCGGTTTTCTCAACATTTTCTTCCGTGATATTACCGGTGGCGCCTTTAAAATCCTTTGAACATTACGCACGTGCGTTTGTACCCCCGCCTGTTTTGTAATAACTATCGCCGACGCAGAAGAATTGGATGCACACCGCAATATCATGCGTTTATCCCGCTCACTTACAGCTTTCGGTCGCCCCTGACCTTTTGCTTTGCCGTAATTTTCCGGATCTTTTAGGAAATTTCTAACGCAATGATCGCTTCTTCGTAACCGACGACTTCTTACTAACACCATCCTGGTGCCAGGCTAGAACTTTATCCCTTTCTATCAAGGATAATTGCTTTTTTCTACCCATATTGCAAACACTTTATAAAATATAATTTCTCGTGGTGAAATGTGTACACTTTACCAGCACAACCGCTGCATATGAAGAGAAGTATCAAATTAAAACATTTTTGCTTATATTAATGTAATAAATGCATAGGGTCTAAATTTTTGTCGCATTTAAAATTCCTATTTTGATCTGGGAAAATCTCAATTACCCCTCATAAAGCAATAAATACCCAGAAATATCTATAAATGGACTATTTACATAACAAGTATTAATAACCCCCATTTACATTTTATATAATGTCTATAAACTTTGTTTCGTAAATAGAAACGATACCGCATCTATGTTTTTGTCGGGTAGTGTATATTACTACCCTCTTAATGTTATTCCGCCAGTACATAAACAGCTATAGATGCGCGCACTTCATGGTAAAGTTTTGAAGAAGTTGGCACAATACACCGCGTAACCTTGAGCACAAAGATAGCATTGCGTATATGTAGATGAAGATACCTCTCTGTTGGTCTAACAATTTGATACGTATGTTGAACTTATTGTTTCATGATTGAAGATAATATCTTCTTTCATCGTTGCATTACCCGACTCTATGGCAATCTACTGCATGATTAGCCCTACAACTTATCAGGACTTATTTATTTAGCGATTATGTCTTGAAAAACTTTGGAAAGCATTCTGCAGAGTATCTTACTTTAAAAAAAATGTATGCAAATTGTACATGCTGATTCAGCATAGACTCTTTTCTAATTGAAAATCTTCAAATTCAATAATTCTCTTACAATACCTTAATAACACAAACTACTTCCCTTATTTCTACCCCATTTAATCGTTTGACATTAAAGGAATTTCCACCCTGAGTAGATGTTGGGGGAATGACTTGTATGATGTGAACGCACCCTCTTATTATTATGGTGCCATTTTAGGCTACATTAAGTAAGAACTACATGTTCAACCAACCAACATGGAGAATATTCAGACAAATAAAACAGCATAAATTATATTATATCTCGGCAGTCTTCATGCATTAAAGGCAAGTTACCAAATGAATGAACCTGTCACTAAAGATGTTATTCTCAGATACTACAAAGCTCTCGCCACACTGAAACAATGAGTTCAATAAACCGTGTTCCTTGAATTCGTTTTGTTAAAGTAACAAGAAAATATGATATTAGCTAATGCATTTATGACAATAATGAATTACATTTATTAATATAATAAAAGTCAGAACACATCAGAAAATGCCTAGAAACAATAACCAAAAAATATAATGCTAAGATAGCTTAGCTTCCTCGTGGTATTGATGGAATAATTCACGGCAAATGCAATAAAAGGAGACAGAAAAAAATACACTAACACACGGACATGTTTCTGCCTACCCGGCGTCATCAGGGTGGTTTCGAGAGTATTTTTCATATCTCTACCTTCTACCGCTGTTGCCTCACAGGGCGCCAAGAAATGTCGGGTTTGTCGTTTTGAAAGTTGTGGTATTAACTGTGAGGCAACAGCGATAAAAGGTAGAGATATGAAAAATACTCTCGAAACCACGCTGATGACGCCGGGTAGGCAGAAACATGTCCGTGTGTTAGTGTATTTTTTTCTTTCTCCTTTTATTGCGTTTGCCGTGAATTATTCCATCAATACCATGAGGAAGCTAAAGCTATCTTAGCATTATTTTTTGTTTTTTTTTTGTTTTGATAATAAAAGTCCTTTATTAAACTTTAGGGATACTTCGACATTTTAATAAATAAATAAGAACGATGTATATATGAAAGCATTCATCGATATAGTAGATTGACGCAATTTTTTTTATTTACTTACCTGTTTCGTTCAGTGCAGGCGAAAATATATGAAATTAAACATGATAGAAGAAATGTTTGTTCAATTTAAAACCGAAAACTGAAAGTTGAATATAGATTGCAACGACAGATATTTTTATCTCAGCAAAAGTGTCAATTTAACCGCTTACATTATCGATTTCCCCAATCCTCGGCCTTTCGTAACGCACCGGATCGCGAAGAAACACAGAAGGGGAGCTACCATCCGTTATACTACGAGATGGCACTAATGAAAATAATTGCAGTGAAATTTGTTTTGAAAAGTTACAGAATACTAAAACGTACATTATATGGAAAGCAATAAAAGTTTCGTCGTATACTTCACGTACATATGTACAAGTTCCTAAGCCAACACCCAACTCTCTAGTTTGCCTTTTGATATGACAGGTTCCCACTCAAGCGTAATTAGGTAATACAGTGAAACAAAGTTAAATTGAGTTAGCAGATGTGAGTTAATATTTCATGACGAAAAATATTCTGTGACGTTTATGTAAGGAAATGTTTTATTTTAATTGCTTAACAATTTAAATAATTAAAATAATCCATGTTGGCTCAGTGTGAGTAATTCATACAGAAGTAAATGGAAAAAAAAAAACATCCAAATCTCACAAAATCCTTACCCGGTGTCGAACTATGCACAGCTCATTCATCCAAGTAATCTCTATAGTGCTACCAATTTTAAGATAACAGCCTGAAGATGAGCTGTGCATAGCTCGAAACCGGTAGTTATCTATTGATGATTTTTGAGAGATTTGGTCCCTTTTTTGATTTAGCTTAACTTAAGTAATTGTTTTTAGGCGTGAAGACCAAACTCGTGACGAAATGAAATTCTCTCCAGATTGCATGAAAATATAATTTTCAAAAAGAATCCTTCTGCGTTAAAACTAAACGTGTCATGGTCGATTGAAAACTCGACGTTTCGCCCACAATCGTATAGGGCTCCTTCAGGAGAGGAAAAGTAAACGTATAAACCATGCCAGAGGCGAAACTAACTGAGCTGAAAGCAATTGATCACGATAAAGCGAGGTAGTTTTGCAGCTACGAAATCTAAATAAACGATTGGATATCAGAAGTTATTTAGAATGATATGAACTATATAAAAATACTTGCAACAAGAAAATATAAAACTACAAATTGTGTTATTGTGTTACAAATTGCGTTGTTTAAAAATGAGTAATGGAAGATAATGTTAAACAGCTAAAGTACTTGAAAGTTGTGCAACTTTAATTAAAGTTTAAAGCATTGGATACCATCAATTAATAACATTATAAATAGTTGAAATTAAACTTAAGTCATAAATGTAAATAAAAAGCAATTTGATCATCTTTGTTCCTAGTGAGAATGGGCGTTTTCGCACTCACCGATAGGACAGCAGGACGACACTGACAACGATGCTGGTGGACATCGATTCTCCTATAAATAAACCATGTCGGCGTTGCATCGTGTCATTGCAGTTGCAAGTTTTTAAGCTTGGCCATTATTTTACTTTGTGATCTCAAACAGATTAATTTCGCATCTTTGGGATAAAACCAAGAAACAAAGTACTCGCCACTGAAATCAATCGTGTCTGACCGGCGAACCATGATTAATAAACACAATAAATTTTGTATAAATTTTTTATAGTTGGCGCTTCTTTTATCTTGTGCTTGCAAATAAATGCTTAAATACTGACGGTAAGAACCAAGTCAGACGCACTGAAAACTAGTTTTATCATTTTTAAACGTCGTATTTTTGTGATCTTTAACATTCTTCACAAGGTCGGTCTTCATAATTTTTGACGATTTGGTGGTCTTTTCAGTTGTTCCATCTACAGCTGCACCATTCTTTACGTAACTTTGTCTCGACACACTTGTTAGTTGCGTCAATTCAACTACAGTTTATTTGCTTAGCGTTGTTTCATTACTTGTTATGGTTTTACGTCGGCATACGTAAAATGTATCGATACGTTATAAATTCCAAGACGTTCAAGTTCAAGGTCACTATTCATGCTATTCGAGGTACATCTTTTTATGTTTTCTATCGAGGATAAAGTGTATCTTCTTTGCTAAAAATTTAGCACTCTCATTGCTTAAGACACCATTTGGCGTCAAATGGATTGAGATCCCACAATCAAGCTCAGTACACATGACGCCATTTGGCGTCATAGCATGGCTTAGCAAGCTTTGGATCGATCAATGCGTTTTAAGAGCACTTAATTGTAGACTCATATTTCTATCTACATAAATGTTAATGTGTATGTATTAAATGCAGGAAACAAATCACGTAAAATTAAAATAAATATTTTGTAACTACGCCGGAGTCACCGTTAGCACATATACTGGACACGAATATGGGCGAGGAGGAGAACTATCGTGGAAAAAAAGGAGGTATATGCATGGGTTCAACCGATTTAACATATGTTGCCTTCTGTACATGGTTTTTATAACAAGCCACAATTTCCGCTAAACAGACTCATTCTCTTGGGACGTCAAAAACCTCATGCTATGTTTTCCCGAAGATACCAGCAACCGTTCGGCGTTAAGGTGTAGGCAGGTATTCTTGACGGTCGTTTAATTGGGTCGTACCTCCTTCCGTATAGCTTAACCGGTCAGTTATTTGATCTTCCTCCAAGAAGTATTGCAAAGACTTTAGATTTCATGTTGCACTTACCAAAATTATCGAAATATTCGGGGAAAGAAGGCCTCTTCGTTCGCTCGAATTGATTCCACTTGATTACTTCCAGTTGGGTGATATGAAGAATGTTGTTTTTGAGACTTTTGTAATCAGATGATCGGGTTGTACGAATTCAAGTCGCTGCACAGGAGATACAACACAAACCGGGTATTTGGAGGAAACTTCACCAGAACATGATTCGCAAATATAATGTTCGAGGTCGCCATATTGAAAGCTAATGTTATAGTACTACAATTGTGCAACAAAAATGATCCAGCAGATAATAAAATTAATTAATTAATTAAATATTAGTTTCTTTCGATTGCAGCGTAGTGACAAAGCGTTTCCGGTCGCGGGTTCCTATTTAAAATGTACTGCATCTACAACACTGGCAGCCTGAAAATTCAGACTTCGATGAAACTGTACAGACTGAAACGGCTGAATTGCTCACGAAACATTTACATGATTTTTAAATTTTTGTAAATATCTCGAAAACTACAGCGGATATAAATTATTTTAATATAATTTGAAGCATATTACATAGTCTCCGGGATGACGCAAATTATTTTCGGAAAAAATATACACCGGGGGGCCAGATACCCCGTACACTCTATTTTTGTTATATCTTCTTTATTTTCTTTATTTTCCAAAAATAAAGTCACTTTTGCCCAGAAAATGATGCTGAATAACAAATTTAGACATTGAAAAAATACGCACAATGTTCTGAATTGTAGATCGTTATCAAAAGTGATCGTTTTGAATAATATATCAAAAGTGTAAATTTGTAGTTCGGCATATGTTACTTGCAACATTTCAATTAGCCAGCAATGCAATAATTCCTTTGACATCTCAGAAAATTTGAGTCGCATGATGCACTAAAGATATGATTGAACGTGCTCAACAAAAAAGCATATTCTATTTTGATTATGTAACATGATTGGAGCCGAAACGATTAGATACAACATCGATACGGAGAAATTACACCACAAAACACGTTTTTACAAAATTCCGAAATAACATAACGACAGAAAAATAATTCATGACAAATTAACGAAATGTTTCAGTCGTTCTACATGTATTGCTGTAGAAAAACTAAGGTTGTTAAACAGTTTTATTGAGGTCATACAACGCCGAGGAGAATAGATTTAATTTAAAAATATACTCCGGCCGTACTTTAGCGATAAAGGGTCGGAAAATCAGTACAATCTTTGCACTCTACAACACCTAGTTTCACAATTCTATCAGCTATTTCCGCCGACGAACGCCTACGCTCACCATTATTTTGGTATTAAACGAATCTACGAATACGTTTGGACTCAGAGTTGCGCAATTATTGTTTAGACCCTCAAATGAATATATTTGTTTTTCAACGTCTGAAAACCCCACTGCAAATCATTTCAAAACTTGGCCAACAGATGTTTTCCTTCCATATATGAGACTAAACAGCGTTCGCTTGATTGATTACTGGAATAGGCATTATTTTGCGGAACTTGGTGGCAAAAGTTGATGCAAAAAGAGCAACGACACAAATGTTTGTGAAGAAATTGTGTTTTTTTTTGTACCAAGGTTCCTTTGTAGTATTTACAGTTTCACTGAAATTTGTATTTTTGAGTTGTCGGTGTTCCGTTGTTAATCTCATTTACAAGCCCAAAAATGGGAATGGGAATTTCAGAACCACCTGCATGTAATATATATTTCTTGAAAGAGGGAAACCGCACATTTGTTATATATTTTATTTGCATAAAATGTAGCTGTTCTATTTAATCATTTGCTTTAATATATACATAGGTAGCGTTTCATTTCAAGAATGACTGGAGTAAGAGAATCAATAAGCAAACATATACAACTAAAGGAATAGACAACTAGAGCCATCTGTTCTTCAAACCCGGAGAACGAAACAAATACACTACCCGACAAAAACATAGACGCGGCAACGTTTTTATTTACGAAACAAAGTTTATAGACATTATATAAAATGAGGGTTATTAATACTTGTTATGTAAATAGTCCATTTATAGATATTTCTGGGTATTTATTGCTTTACGAGGGGTAATTGAGATTTTCCCACTTTTCGCCACTTTCGGCGAAACACAAAGAAGCGAGGTTGAGATTTGTCGAAGAACACGTATCCTGAAAGAAACAATGGGAAAAAGTTATATTTTCCGATGAGAAACGTTTTAATTTGGACTGACCGGATGGGTACTCGCATTATTATCATGATCTGAGAAAGGAACCAAGAGTGAAAATGACTAGACAATTAGGGGGTGGATCTGTGATGATATGGGCAGCTATTGGATTCCGCGATAAAAGTGAGATAGTGTTTTGCACAAACAAAATGACATCTGTGACGTATAAAGACTTATTGCGTGACAATCTTCTACGTTTTGGAAACCAATGGGCCGGGCGCAATTTTGTTTTTCAGCAAGATAACGCGCGAATTCATAAAGCAAAAACCATTACTGAATGGTTTAAAGAGAAAAAGATTAAAACTTTAGAGTGGCCGGCACGGTCACCAGACTTAAACATTATTGAAAACTTGTGGGGTGAATTGGCACGTCGCGTTTATGGCGGAGGCCGTCAATATTTCACGGTACAGGAACTGAAAACTTCAATAGTGACTGAATGGCAGAATATCCCTCAAAATTATACGCTAAATTTATATAAATCTATTAATAACACACTATTGGAAGTGTTAAGAACAATGGGGGATCTACGCCTTACTGATCATTCATTTGTTTATTTTTGTTTTACACTTGCAACAGAGCGTCTAAATTTTTGTCGCAGAAATTGTTTAAACATTGGAGTAATAATTTATTATTTAGTTCATATATTACTGGAGGAGATATTTTCAAGTTTATTTTACTTTTATGAATAAAAACTTAATTAGATATCTTGCTAGTTTCGTAAAGAAATGTTGTAACCCTTAAAACATCTTACCGCGTCTAAGTTTTTGTCGGGGAGTGTATGTTTAAATTCATTCACTTCATTGTAGCAGCTGAATCGATACATAATATAATACTTTATCACAAAGCATTCAATGATTTATTTTATTAATTTTTTGTGTATGATATTATACGTAAATGGCAACATTGGACAAACTAACTCGCGTATTGAATAATCTATAAGCTAACAGTAATTATATCAATATGGTAAATCGGGGTGTGTACCGAATTCCATTTTAATTTCAGGTTTACGCGGCGGTAAACGAAAAGATACGTTTTTAAAATAATAAACAACAGCGGTAAAATTTCAAGCACTTCATGCAAACGTACTTGCATCTGGTAGACATGTGGAAAATTATATACACGCATGCAATCAAAGTAAACAATCTTTCACTAATTCAAAGAAGTTGCAAAATCTAAATAAACCAATGCGAGAGTCGCGGCAATGAAATAATCTGATTCTTCAGATACTTTCTGGCGCAGTAGTGTATTATGCCGTGCAGTTTACAGCATCATCTTGCGTTCTTAATTGAGTGTTTATTTATGATTATAAAGTCTTAATGGATCAAGGTGAATCCTTATCTGTTATCGCGTCATATTTAGTTTATTAACATCTTCCACGGATACGTGTGTACCTTAACTTAAACATGCAATGCGTAAGAGAAATGATACTTTTGCTTTTTAGATCGACCTAACGAGATGTTTGGCATAGAATCTAGGATATGTTCAATCGTAGCGGCTTCGACCGCTTTCTCTGCCGCGGGCAATCCGAAAAATTTGGCACGTGTTGAGTCAAAACAAAACGTTGTTTGAGATAACTCGATATTGTCCCAACGAAAATGAGCATATGGTGTCATTAAACTGGTCGATAAAAGCTAGTATTTGTTAGAAAAGGGAAGTGAATTCTTAAACGAATGATAGAAAACAGTATTATTAATTTTAAGTATGTATTAATTATAGAATAAGATAATATTCGGAGGCTAAATGTTTAAAATCAGCAATATCTAAAATTAGATCTTTCTATTGCCAAGAGTAGTAACTCCGTCAATAAAAGAATTTCTTTTAATTTTCTTACGTATTAAATTATGCCTTCGAAAACTTTCTTTTATCTACGCTTTTCTTCAGGGTCAAGTGTACTATATTTATTTCGTTAAACGCTATAAAATAAGAGCGCGTATTCCACAGCTTTTTAATCTATAATTTTTCCGATTGATTTATTGAGGCTGAATAGGATTTCTACAATGCAGTGTCGTGCTTTGATGATGCCATACGTCTAACGTATATAGGGTGTCTCAAATTTATGCAATAAAATCATTAAACATTTGCTACCAATTTATTAAAAAAAAAGCTGGAATTAGGTAAGAAAAGTTTTGAAAAATGTGTACTTCCTAAATTCAGTTCTTGATATTTGCAACTAGTTTCGGAAATCAGCACTTCTTCTTCAGGAAATATAATATCAAAAGTATGTGCGAAGTACCCTTTTTTCAAAATTTAAATAGACCTTTATTTTTAATCAGTCACCTCTGGGTTAAAAGTGGGATAGCTGAGAGACAATAATGGCAACCTCTACTAATAACCCGAATTGCTATATTTTTCGTTTCACCATCGTAAACAACGCACATAGTTCCAAGTGTACGGTAAGAAGTGTAATAATTAATTTAATATCAGGTACGTAACCTTTGCTTCTTGATAAATCTATGACGTAACCGAGAAAATACAATAATCAGAATTTCAGCAATTTTCTGTTGAAATACGTGTTAATTTCTATTTTTATTATACATACAAGGTTCCCTTCACACCATCAACACGAATATCAAGCACTAGTAAATAAGTTTCAATTAATTCTGCTTCCATTCCTGAAGGTTTTTGCAGTCAGGTTCCAGGATATGTGTAAAATTACGAGGGTAGTTTGAAAAGTTTGAAACCTCGACATGAAGATGGCATTACTCATCAAAAATGGAAGATACTTTTGAAAATATCGGCCATGTTGGACGTCTAACAGTCGCTTGTGTCAGTAGATATTAGTGTTTCTGTTAAAATGAAAAAATTCGAATATCGATTCGGCATTACATTTTTACATTTGAAGAATAATACGTCAACGTAAGTAAATATAGATGCTATTTACGGGGATCCCAAACTATCAAAAACTACTAAAATTACCGATAACATAGGAAAAGTATACCAAATGGTGCTAGATGACCATTGAAGAGAGCTGGCAGAGCCTGTGGGCAGAAAGTGATGTATCATGTATTGGCTGAAGATTTTGGCATGAAAACGCTAACGCAGCATTGTATGCCGCGCTTGCTCACTCAAGATCAAAAGTGCATTAGAACTTGCTAATTCGAATTTGTTTATCCAAAGCCCTGTTGAAGCAGTTTAAGGGAAATAAGTCAGGGTTGTGGCGTCGGTTAATAACTGTAAATGAAGCTTCGATACGTCAGTACACTCCAGAAGCACAGTCAAAACAGTGAACTGCGATGGGTGAATCTGCTCCGAAAAAGGCGAAGACTGTTCAGTTGACTAGGAAATTGCAAGAAAACGGCCGCATTTGAAGGAAAAAAAAGTTTTATTCCGTCAAAATAACTCTTACTTCAGTAGTTGCCATGGCAAAAATTCATGAATTGAGGATCGAATTGACAGATCACCCACCATATTCACCAAGTCTTGCCCATTGCGACATTTTTCTGTTTCCTAGGCTCAAAATTTCGCTTGGAGGATATAGATTTTCATTGACTGGAGCACCACATTCGTGAACGTCTATTTTACAGAGCAAGATGCCAGTTACTATCTACAACGGATTAAAGAGACGAACATCGCTGGGAAAGTTGTATAAACTTATGTTAAGAAATAAAACTGAATTTGGTAAAACAAAAAACGTGTTTTTGCAATGGGTTGAAAACTTCATACTAGCCTTGCGGGTTAAGGCCTTACTTGACTATTAACTAAGCCGGTCTTCTTTGCTTCACGTTTTTTTTTTTACTTGCAGCTGGATGATAATGTTAAGCAATAAACTGCTTTTATAACTAATTATGAGTCCATAGAAAAATCATTGAATATCACATATTGTAATGCAAATACATTTTTCGTTGATTTTGGGACGAGTTTTTAATGGAGGTTAGTTGTCTTACATATTTAAATTAAAAAAAGGTTGTTTCAGGAAGAGCAAAGGCGGTTTCGCTTCGTAATTCAGTTTTTGCAAAAATGTGCAACATCTAGCCGAATGAAGAAAATCACTACCTTCTTGTTTGAAGATTAAGTTTGAAATTGTATACTAGGGCCTTTTGTGGCGATAAGCAGTTTTTTGAATATATCTGACGTAATTGACAAATATCGTTAAACTTATGCTATAGTTGCTATAAACCCGGGTAGAGTACAATTGCACTCCTTAATGTCTTGGGTGCAATTTTCTAAAATAACTCAATTTCCCGTAAGCTATCCTTCTAATTGCTATTTGTCGTAACGGCTTATCTTGAGTTTTATTGTTTAGGATACATGTACCGCACCTGACACTTAAAGCATGTTTCTGACCTCAGCTTCTCTATATGAAGCATTCAGCAATCCTTCTTCTGCCATTTACCATAAACTCAAGCAGAAGAGATTCATTGTGATTTATAATTCAGTCAATAAACATTATGGGTATGAGTTCGCTTTCTTTATTTTTAATGGTCGCCAATTAAAACTATATCAAAACAATTCTTCATTTATTAGTATTTAAATTTAAGTGCATTTACTACATCATTAACTTCTCCATAAAGCATAAACAGATACACATTACACAAACAACTGCTTTTTCCACCACTTCTACGCAACTAGTATGTAGATAATGTGAGAAAACAAAAATCATTTTTTTTACGTCTCTATAACATTAATTCTTATCGTCGTGTTGGAAATATATAATTAGCAATAATTTGTAATGATGAGGTCATTGTTGTGTATTAAGGTGAGGTGATTCAGTGGCGCAAAAGTTGTACCAATGTACCTGACAGAACTTGAAAATATGCAAGAAAAATACTTAGTTAAAAATACGTGAAAATTGTTTTCAACATCTTGAATTCTATTTTGTCTGCTCTGCGATGTCATAGTTACTTCTTAATTAAAATAGCTTTAATCGTTTCTTAAATAATTAAGAGTTGTTTTAAAAATTATCTCTCAAGATGTTTATTTAAATTGGATTTGTATTATTATAATAATATTTAACTTAGTTTAACTAAAATATTATTGTATGGTTTACGTACCGATTTTTAAATCAAGGTGAATGAAGTAGCATATATTTAAGCCTATTTTACACCTTCATAAATTGGTAACAGAATTTGGTTTGGCTTTGTATTGTGCATGCGTTAATCTTTCTAATATCAAACGTTAGAATTGTATAAATAATATTTAAGAATTGCCAACGTTGCCCATTGATGTCCCAATACTAAACAGGAAATACGAGGATGGTATGGTAAATACCTGTTAAGGAATGCAACGCAATTGTTTTGGATTTTGTAATTTTACTTCTTAACATAGCTCTACGCACTTAGCCAAGCGATGTTAAAACTTTTTTAAGCCATTCAAATGACAGAATTTGACGTAAACCAGTTTCCGCCAAGCTTTTTCAAGTTTGGAGAAAGAAAAAAGCTGTAGGGGCGAATATGATAGATGTGGCACCAATTCGTAACGTAATTTTTGCTGTCGCAAATGCTGATGAGTGGACCCTTCTTCAAATAATCAATTAGGATTACGCTTTACAACTCCCAGAAAATCGTTGCCTTAATCGTTTCGGCTGATGGAATTATCTTCACCTTCTTTGGTGTACGCTTGCCCCATTTCTGGCATGTTGTGATATATCCACATCTTTCCTACAGTGCAAAAACTCGCTCATGTTAAATATGACCAAACATTGCTTTGAAGTCAACACACGATTCCGTTTTTAATCAATCGTCAGTAGACGCGCTTATATCGTCGATAGTTCTCCTACTCAATTTTTCGACTTGGCCGCCCCTTATTAAAACCGGGCGTTCGGCCACGCTTAAATTTATTAAACAAGTATCTGATAGTAATCATTGAAGATGCATGATCCTTCTCTTTAATTTCTGCAAACGGTTTCCCATCAAAAATGAAAAAAAGATCGAATCACTACTCGATAAATCTCTCCGAAATTTCGATCGGTAATGCAGATTTTGACACAAAGCGCAATCTATCTCCAAACACGGGTACTTCTCGTAGCACTCTCGTATATCAGCCTATGCCTGGGAATAAGAAATTCTATTCTTTCCTAACTTCCTAGATTTTTTATTATAAATATATTGCACCAATTTACAGTGGCGCAAAATATAGTGAAGGTTATAATTTATTTCAATAGAAAAGAATACAGCTAACATAATCTTCTATCGGTAAATATTGGCTGATAAGTTCTCATTGTTTAAACAAAGATTAATCAACTTGGAAAAATATTTTCCTTGTTTGCATGTAATATCACATTTCTCACAGATTTTAATGACATCAACCACATTGGCGCTCTTACGTTACATTTTAAGTAGTACATAAGTACTACGTGAATAATCTAATAAAACACAAACGGTAATTCTTACGATCAAACAAAAGCGACCAACTAGAGTTATTTTATTTTCTTTTATTATTTCCCAGAAGGTGCTGGGGAAAAAAGGTCCACGTTTGATACGTCCAATATTCTTATTCCTGTAAGATTTATGGTGGAAATAAGGGAACATACGTTTCGTTGAACCAACTTTATTGTTTGCAAGGTAGCAGACGTTCCTTGGTATTTCAGAAGAGTTGGACGATTTAGAGGATATAATAAAGAAAAGGGTTGCATTGGTTATTAAAAGCCAGTTTTGCTTATTCGTACGTCTGGTAGCGCCCCAACCGGGTATATATGCTATTAAGCATAAGCGCAGGAGCCTTTAGTGCGTAAACGATCTGTGTATTTAATAAAAATTAGGTGGCTCTAATTTGGTATCGGCGTTATTTGAATGAAATATTTAGGTTCTTTAGGCAAATAGTGACAAAATAATTTTATACTGACGTTAAAATAAGGCTATGTAATGAAAGTTTTTATAAGTGCTAATATAAATTTGTGTCAAAGCGTTGATTGGAGTAATTCTTTGGAAGAATATGACATGGAAATATTCACCTGTCATTACAGATTGTTATTCCTGTTGACAACCAAATCAGTAGCTTAGGATTTAACAGGGAGAAGAATATTATTGTGGGGACGTTATCAAGCAATGTATATCGTCTTCTCTGTGATGTTTGTAACTATTTAACAAGCCGACATGCGATAACATAGCAAAGGAAAATCACGATATTTAACAATTCGATTTAATGAGAAGTACTACTTGATTATCGATACTTAAATGATTTACATGATTGCCAAATGGGCCACTGTGAAAGAAATTTGATTAACATCATGTTAAAACAATAAGGAATAAAAAAATAAGGAATTCCAAATAACACACCTTTACATTTTTGTTGATAAAAATCAATTGATAATGAATAAAATACAAATTATTAAACGAAATATGCAATTTCAATGATTTCACTTTCGGGATCAGACAAAGGCCTGGCGAACCTTACATTGCATAATATACATTTTTATGAAATATTTGGATATTAACGATACCCTTTTCTCCAATAATGGCCATAACAACTGACTCAAAATAGAAAGTGAACACTTAATTTTTAGGTAATTTATATTGATGTAAGTAAAGAATTTCTTCAACGACAAAGTGATTTATAAAATATTACGTTGTTACCGAAGAAAAAACATTTTCGCTTCAAATAAAATTGTAGTTTATTAATACAAAAATGTGGATTTTATTAGATTTATATCTCAAAATTAGTCACTGTATATATTTTTTTTATTACTTTATAATCCGACCAATCACAAAAATAATCACAAAATTGATGACAAATGCCATTGCTAATTCAGTATTTAAAAAATTCGTTCTCCAAGATAACGAACTATTCGATTTCAAATCAAACGAAACTTTATTACAAATGACAAACAAGCTATCGATAGGGATCCGATTTCTTCACAAAAAAAGTTGACGTCAATGTAGACAAAAAAATAATAAAGCCCCTGCAATATTGAACCATATGATTTGGAATATCTGTCCATTGAACAGGAAACTTAATGACCACATTATTAAAGCTAACAAGCAATCAAATAAGATTATCCGTCTTTTTATACGAGACACAAACCACTTTCTTCAATAATCTGTTCGATAGAGTAAATGTGTTCAGTGAATGTTGAGAAGTCATTATAATCTAATATTACATATTTAATTTGCTATAACGGTGTCAGTTATTTTGTGGTTTTAATACCGGAATCTCCAAAACCATAAGAGAATAATGGTTGTTAAATAAGGAAAGAAACGTGGTTTTATGAAATTTAATTAAAGCAACTTTTGTCCCCCATGTTACATACAAATTAATTATCTTCGAATTACCAGCGTTAGGTGTTTCAGTTTTTTTTTTTATATTGTTAATGTTTATTACGGTACTCATGTAGATTATATCTAGTCGGATAAGATCTTTTCGTGTATTTTATTTTTTACTATATTAAAACCGAAAGATTCAAAAATTAGAAATTGCAACCAAAAAAGTGACCCATTTTTACAATTGCCAAATTTTCATTGATTTCTAATAAGAAATCTAAGCTAAGACTGCCTATTATGTACGGCTACGGTGGGGCCCATTGTATCGCTTCAAAGAATAAAACCAAAATTTTATTTGCAACTGCCTTCGTTCTGACAATTAACGGTTTATTGTTGTAGCCATAAAAGTACATTGTTTCTGTTAAATGTTCCACACTTCATAAAACGAGTTGTGTGCTATTTATCTAATAATCTTACTTACATATTTGCATACGTAGCTTGTAATAAACCAATGGTAATTTTCATGATTTATTAAATATTTTGGAAGCAATAGGCTGAGAGAGCTGATAAAACCTCAAGCCGAAAGGAGGGCGAGTATTTCTTCGATTCCTCCCATTATCAGACGTCGTGCAAAGGAACTTTTAAGAATTTCCGAACCCGAATTAACTGCTCCTCAAATGTTGTGAGAATGTGCGAAATTTGCTCGGAAGCAAGATCTAAATTTTCACGAAAAAGATAATAATTTTGTGTTTGTAAGGACCATACCCGCCAGTACATATATATGCTTATATGGTATTACATGAGGCTTCAAGTTACTATTTAAAGCACGTATTGAGAACATCGTGGTAAAAGGCAGTAAGATGCTTGGTTTTGTCGTTCGCTCCTGCTACCACTTCAACTCTATACACGTACTTAAAAAGTTATTCGTTTCACTGATGTAGAGTCAATTAAATTATGCAATAACTATTTAGAATGCCATATACGGTATCTATATTAGCCGAATTGGAAGTGCGCAAAATACATTTTTAAAATATCGTTAATTTAAAATGTTTGGGGCTACTAACGAATTACGTTACTACCTTCACTTAAATTCATTGAGGTTGCGTAGAAAAGTTGCTAATTTTTTAGCATGCGCGAATCTCTTAATAAATAGGCATGATTGTCCCGCCATGTCCGCTATCTTTATAGAGAAACTTGCGAAATCACGAACTGCTTTATGTACCAAAACTTAACACAAATACGGCTATGAATTCCCACGTTGCCATGTTGCGCAGGACTTTCAACCAGTTCAGCATCGATGTGCATCTGTCAAATTAAGAGACGGGCTTTCGCTATCGCTGACTAAGAATTGTTTGTGTAAACACTTTTACTCTTGTATCTTCCGACTTACCAGTTATTTGCGATTGGTCTAACTTTATATAGGTATGCGTGACCACAATATACACAGATATTTTAGTTTTATTTTTTTGTAATTTGGGACACTTGTGTTGTTGGGTCCTTCTGTTTTGTCAAATTATTGTTTAATTTGTAATGTTTCAATTTCTTGTTTGAAAAATAGTATGAATTTGAAGTTGTTTAGCTGAAATTTTGTTTGCACAAATATTTATAGATTTTGTTCATATTGTTACCATCTTTTTTAGGCTCAAGTATGCTCCAATTCGCTTTTTTTTTTTAATTATTATTACAAAAATCAATTTCTAACTTCATATTTAACTGACTATTGGAAAGATCAGAGGCTACATTATTTGTTGTTTGGACATTTTAAAAAGTCAATTTTTATAATTATTTTTAGTCACCTATGCCTTCAGAATGCATTATACACCTATTGCCTAACCTTGCCAGTATGTGGAGCGTGCCTAACAAAGCATTAAAAGAACCAAATGAGATATTTCCAATTATTTGCAAATACTAATATTTAGAAGCCTTCTGATTTTACAAACAAAAATAACTTTAAATTGAGCTCTTGTATCTCTTATAATTTCCAAGATGCTCGACTTATTCACCTATTTTCATGATAATATTAATTTTAAAAAAAATGTAAAGCCTGACAAGGGTATTCATCCGGACAGTACATTTCCATGTAAATTAAATAGAAACGAAATTAATTTATTTGCGGATTAATTAAAACAATAATAGCCACAGTATTTGTCCTGATTTGTTTGATAATTTTATTAAGCGCTTCCGTACAATGGAAACATATAAATGTGAATTTTAATTGTATTTCATGTTATATGAAACAATAAAGCCATTTCATTATTTTATATTAAACATCATTGATATATTGTTTATATTTCATTATATTTAGGGAAAAAAAAACTTACTGCCTCACGACTGCCAACAACATTAAACCAAACACACAATTTTACAACAGACAGCATTTTTTGCTTCACAAACACATGAATCATAATAAGAATCTAATCACAACCGTAGATATCATATATACAGACTGATTCTCGATAAAGACCATATTTAGTAGGGAATTTTTCCCGTTAAAGAAACGAAATAGAATACTTTCTACCCCGCGAAAATGATCGGTTTCTCCTCGGCTCCCCACATACAACAGTAACAAACACGCTCGCACGCCGTTTTTTTTTCCTTTTCCAATATCGACATTCGTCATTAATCGCGGCCGTCGTCTTAGAAGAACAGAGATGGCACGTTCCGACAATTAAAAAGTCAACTCGTAATAGTGCATCTCCTTGAACCGCGCGGCCGACGGATAACGTTTTCCCTTTACGCGTAAATTCGATTTGGATCGAGTCCGCAGACTCACTAACTCTCGTCGTCGCCCAGGCCGCCCGTGGATACGCGACAAAGTAGAGCAGCGAAGCCTTGACGTCGTCGGAATATGGTTTGATACACCGTGATTATCGGAAGAAATTGGAGAAAATCCAATCATTTTCCGATTTCGAAACTCGTCAAAGTGGTTTTCATACGATTGTGCAATGAATATTTTGCAATCGATTGAGGTTATTTCCGAATGGATTATTGAATTTAAGGATGAAAGGGGGTGTGAAAAATACAATGAGGCAGTTTAAATTTAGGAATTTTAAGCAGTTCTTCAGCGGGTTTGCTTTAATTTTTTTTTTTCTATTTTGGATGCGAAATATGTGAGCGATTCTCATTTGAGAACTGTTAAAATCTACAATTCTGAATAATTCTTTTCACTTTATAGTACTAGATCGAATGAAAAAGAATCAAAATTTATCATTCCTAGTTTTGTGGTATTTTAACCAATTTTGTAAAGCAGGATTAATATAATTCAACTACTTTATTCTTTTATGTAGAGAAGAAAAATTTCCAAAGTTTGCAATATTTAAAGGAAAAAGCGGAAAAAAGCTCAACGTATACCAACGTATTCTATCCTCCTAGCTCTAAAAATACTATTATTAGCAATTATTGTATACAACTATATCTTAAGCACACATTGTGATCTAAAATATATCGCAGCATATTCTTAAAAATGATGACAACTCATGACATTATTGGGTTGTCGCATTCTCAGTTGTGGATCCACAAGATTTACATTTTAATACATGGTAAATATGAAAAAATAATTGGCAAAAGAATTTACAAATACGAGCAAATAAGGAATACGTATTAACTTAATTTATAACAAAATATTTGCTAGGTGAAATGATCATCTAAAGCAAAGTATGATTGAAATTTAGACAAATAAAAAATAAAGTAAAATTGAGTGGCAGCTTAGCACGTTAATGTATAATTCTGATGGCGGGAAGGCCTTCCTCCTGGTCCACTCCTGACTGTCGGATGTTTTTGAACTTGAATCACCATTGTGGCTGTGATCTACGCCGCACGTATCGCTTTGGCTGCACAATACTACCCAATTTATAATATTTTAATTAACACCGGGTGCTTTTAAGCATTCCGGGACTCAGTATTACCTTTTTGTAAGACGAAGGGGATTAAATTGATTTTTAACCCTGGACAGTGGGAGTTTGATTCAGACCACTGCCTCGTTTATCTGCTGGTCAGACGTCTTGCCGCCTCAGATACTTATGGAGAGCTCTCTTTTTGTTTCATATTCCTCTGCATTGTTGCCAGGTCAAAAAAATAAAAATCACTGAACCGAGACCAAAATCTTTCCAGATCTTCAGCAGTTCTTGAAGATGGACCAAGAAAATTGTTCACATTTACATATCCACTTGTTTTGATTTTTGGTATTTTGAAAAAGTTTTCAGCAAATCACTAGAGCTGGTGAAATTTCATCAGATCTGGGAATACTATTCCGCAGTATCTCGTGCTGGTGATGATCTCATCTGTTTCCCGCGTTTTTCATAAATGTGGGATCATCAGTTTTTTGGAGCCAATCATAAAAAAAAAAATCAATAATCTACGTCACATTTTGCAGCTTGAACTAAATAACGCAATTCTTGCGGATGCTCATGTACAAGTAATAAATACATCAATTTTCAAAAAGCAATAAAATTAATTCTAATATATATATTTAAAATAAGACATCTCGTAAAAAATAAGGTTTACCCGTTACATCTCCCAATCTCCAATTCGCTTTATTGTGATCAAAACGCCTACGTATATTGGCTAAATGCGAAACACGCGAACGTCGAAAACAATGCCCACTATACAGGTCAGAATTTGGCAGTTTGAGAAAAGCTGCAATAAGTTTAGACGATTCTCAATTGTGTTAATACTTATGGAAGCATTTTTGCAAAAACTATTGCGATACGTAAGAAGCAAACGTTGATGAATAATATTTTTTGATCGTAAAACCACCTACTTTGTTTACTAAACCAATCAATGTATATTGTGTGGTGTTTTAAATTGGGGATAGACCTCCAAGATCCTCTTAGCATATTTTTTTATATTCACCAAGGAACATTTTTTACAAATGGCTTATTACCCTTCTTCAGCGGCTGGATAATTTAAGGGATTTTTATCAAATTGGAAACATTGGAAATAAGCTAGATTATTAATTGATAGTAAATCGGAAACTTTGAATGATAAAATAATTAATTAAAATGCTCCCTTTCGTGTTAGGTATACTAAATGCGTATTTAATTATAAAAGTGTTAGATTAACCTGAATAAGAAAACAGTCCTAATTTTCTAAGAGAATATACCGTCGCCAACAAATTTACTGTTCTATTCATCGAATATTTGACGCGTTACGGATAAAATTTATGATCGACATTATCGTCCAACGTCTTTGAAAAATAAACAGCTTTGACAGGATGAAGAAATCATTTATCATGTTATTTTGGTACGTGGTGAAAATCGATAATCCTCTGGAAGTACGGAATTGCAACGTGAAATTTAAGAGCCATTTATTTCAATTTCAACTGGACACAAACATCACAAGGAAGTCCTTAGATGATTTTTGCGGACGAAGTGATACAAATTATAGATGCTAGAGGACAAATATTTGTTCACAATCAGTGATGAAATAGGTACTTCGTGCTTCCTAAATGGACAATTTAATAACACGATTTGTTGTAAAATTATACCATTGTTTTTGTTATTTAACGACTGTAAAGCAAAATGGCTTAAACAATCAAGCAATTAATCCTTAGCCTAATATTATAGATTGCATTAGCGTTAGTCTGGGTTAATCGAGTCATTTAAAACCAACGTTTCTTAAAACTTCAGGCTTATTTTTCCACAACGGCGCACTTCTTGCGACAATTTTAGGGGAATCGTGTTGAAATATTTGCTTTGCTCTGCGGCCGCTACCTCGATGATACTTTTTTTATATTCTTGAACAGATACAACAGCAACACTGGTGGTGCTTATATATCTCGGTATGTACAACATATATTCGTAAGTGGAACTTCATTTATGATTATCAGAACTTATTTTATTTTAGTTTCAACAAATCATTTCTTGACAATGATAATTGTAGAGTTCGCCAATTAGATGTACTGGATACATCGAAGCAATAACTTACTTCTGGATTCGCTTGGAGCGAATTTTATTACAGATCTCTTTTTTTTTAATGATTATAAACTGCCTTTCTCTGAAAATGTTTCGACCGTGTTTGCCTCTTCATGGGTTCTTAACAGAAAATATCGTTCTTTTTTGAGCGTTACCACCATTAATTTATCCCTTCCAAGGCCGCGCAATGAGATACCCCATCCCATTTAGCTTCCTTTCTACCAAATCCAGAAAAGATGACTAGAACCTATTCAGAGATTGCGATTCGCCCTATTCTGGACGGAACCTTATTAACATAAGGGCAAACTGCGGGGATCTCGAAAAAACATGTTTGTCATATACTGAATATTTGGGCACGAAAAACCGCTTGCTCACTCAGGACTAAAGACGCCACTTCCAACGCTCCCCGTTGAGACAATTTAAACGACTTAACTCCGAGTCGATTAATAACTGCCGCTGAAACCCCGATACACTAGTGCACTCTTTAAGCTAAGACACAATCGAAATAATGCATTCGCTGGAAAAATGCCGGCGCCTATTTTTTGGAATAGTATTAATCGACTATCTTGAAAAGGGAAAAAACAATAACGAGGGCATGATTCGCAAGGTCAGAATTGCGGGAAAACGGCCGTATTTGAAGGAAAAGGAGGTTCTGCTCCACTAAAACAACGTGCCATCTAACACTTCTGTTGTGGCCATGACAAAAATTCGCAACACATGCTTAAGACCTCAGATTTTCGGCATGTACATGCCTGATCAACTAAAATTAGCTCACAACCTACACACAGTTGCCGTAGCTTTTGCATTACATGCAGTTCATAGCTAATTTTTGCTTTCTCCTCTTTTCAGATAAAATGCTTCAGGGAAGCGGGCGGAAAGTTTGTTCGTACAGACATTTATTATTTGCAACCCTACCATTTAGAGAAAATGTTTGCTCATTTATATTTCATGACTTGTTTGACGACTTCAAAGGAACGTAGATGGCTACAATTATTGCTTGAAATATGTACGCTTGTCCGTGCATTTGTACATCTGAAGGAAATTTACCGTTAATTTGATATACCTAAATGTACGTACAACATCATAGAATACTCTGAACCCGCCGTGTATATAATTGCGCTTCGCGATGAAATGTTTCGGTATCGCACGTAATACCGATTAAGCTAATTCGCGCATACTATTTACATTCCAAAAAACTTTTACAATTCAAATAGCGTTAAAAACCTCGCTACGCGCTTTTTTATTGTAATATTCGGTAGGGATTTGAATATTTAATTTGTTGTTTCTGGCTCGGCAGGCTGCGATAATGTAAATGCGTTAAATTCGCAGCGGATTACTAAACAAACATACAAATTGTATCGTATAAACGTAGCCGATCCGAACAAAGGGATTTACATCAATATATCTACTAACTACAGCTAAAAAAAGAAATCGTGATGAATAAATATTAAACGGAAGGAGGTCTGCGCTGCACGTACATAAAGTCCATAAAAATAAAGGAACTGGATTGTAAATAAAGGAGTGATTGATATCTTTATTCAATTTGCTCGAATTCGTTTATATTTTGCAAGTCATATTTCGATCTAAATCTCTAAAAACTCGGAATGAGTTGTAAGTAGTAGTTAAATGCTATTAATTAAAAATAACAACAAACTGAGATACTAAAATATTCACGAAAACAAGGGTCTTTAAAAAATAACTTTCGGCCGCATAATACTGTGCTTAAACGCCCAAATCTCCATAGAGCCATCGATTATTCAAAAATTCCATCACTTTGGGTTCAAATTTTTACGGCTTGTCTAGATCTCGGCAACCGGACGCAATACGAGGATAAGTTCGGGCTCGTTCAAAAGGACTCGAGGGGCGCTTTAAGGGAGGGAAATCTCAACTCACTAGCTGTAACGGTTCGGACTCTACGGCGTCCCAAATTTAAAAAATGAAAATTCCTTTTTTCAACTTTGAAGCCCGAAAAAACCGCCAAAACGAAGAGCTAGGGGCTTGTGCTTAGTCGCAATCGATCCGCCGGTCAATTCTCTATCGAACGCGTGCCAGCAGATGCATATCTGAGGAGACGACAACCGGATCGATGTCGATTTTCCGTCCGTTTCCGACGAAGTTTCCGAAAACTTCAAACGCCCAAATCTCTTAACCCGTTAGAGGTAGCGGGCTGAATTTTTTTGTGGAACATATACGGCCATAATGATCAAAATATACGATTTACTGTTCACTATTTTATTTTATACTTTATATTTATTTTGGTATTTAAATCAGCAAATTAAGCTGCTGTGCTATGCAGGGAGGTTGTACCTGTACATTTGCTCATTTTGGTAAATCAGTATTATTTCGCTTTGTATTAAAACACGAACCTTTCCATTCTAATAAAATTGTGATTGTTGAATTGCAATGATAATATAAAGTTTGTTCCATCAAAAGAGTAACTTATTGCAGTATGGTATGCAGGGAAGGCTACTTCCATACATCTGTTCATTTTATGAATTTGTAAAAGGTATATTTTTCAGAAGATATACCACCTTTCTTTACAAGTTGAAGTTTTGGTTGAAACGTGTTTCTTTGTAACAACATTGCTTATTCCTTCATTCAAAGAAATATTCATTTGACCCAATTGAAACCTACAATTTCTTTGATGTAAAGTATATTGCTTTGAATGAAAGAAACCTTTTTATCAACAGATTTGTCACGATGACAACAAACGTGATTAAAATCCACCACAATAGTTGGAATATTTTCCAAACACACTTATTTGAAATTCAATAAAATAATACCACGTATTACATTACTGGAGCGCCCAACGTTCGAAAGACGGAAGAACGAGGCACAATTAAGCTGCTTAGATTGCGTCGAAAAGGTAGGGTAATTACGTACTGAAACAATTCGTGTATTCGTCTGGGAGTTAAAATCCCGTAAAGCCAATTAGAAGGTGGGACGACTTGAAATTGCTGATTTTCGCGATGAAAACATTGACCGTTAACAAAACAATGCCTTGTTTTTAATATGCCGGCTTGGAAATGTTCGACATGTTTGGAATAAATGAATATTTCCCAATATGGTATTGTTTGTGTTATTCAGAACTGTTGATTAATGTCCACATCATATTGATGTACTATGCCAGTAAACAATGAAAATTCTAATAAAACTGATGAAGTTACTTAAATTTGTATCCATAATATGTAGGATGGAATAATACAAAATATATTTTCAATATCAAACGGTTTATTTTAAAGATGGCTATCGATTTCGACAAAAAATATCATCGTCACGCCAAAAGTTATTGAAGTCGTTGAAAAACAGTCGTCAGGTATATAAAAAATTTTAAAGTTGATAATTAAGAGTAATAAATTCGAGAAAGTGATTGGAAGAAAAAATTTGGTTTGTTAAAAGTAGACGGAGGAACTAAGAGGGAACGGAAGCGACCATTGATTAGATTGCTGGTCGTGTTGAAATCGTGTGTAATGTTTGCATAATGAATATACCAAAATATATAGGTTATCTTTCCCCTAATGAGAACTTGAAATTTACAGTTCTCAGAAGAATTTGGTTGCATTATGAATTAAAATCATTCAAAATGTTATTCTAGAAATGGAGTCTTCTAGCAGATTATTTTGTTTGGCAGATGTGCCTAGCTTATGAATGTAATGATGTCGCAAATCGTCAACAAAGAAACTATCAACTCATGAAATATAAGAAACTTTATAAATAGCAGCAAAACAGACATGTTTTTAAATTTTTCTATTAAAAAAATAACAGTTGCACTGCACTCTGGCGCTAGAAATATTTTTCGGTTAATGCACTAGTGCGTCGGCGGAAGATAATCCCTTTTGTGACCAATTGAGAGAAATACTTTTTAAATAAAAAGTATTCAGCGACAAGTGGTCCAACGTAAAATTATATTCAAGTATAGAGTGTTCAGTTTTCGCTGCACACGCACAAGTTTGACTCTTTAAATAGAACACCCAGTATATGACGTTTTTGAATACCCCATCTTTCTTGGTTTTCGAGATAATTGAGACTTTTGTGAAATGCTATTGTCTTTAATGACCGATATCTTAAGGTGCGTTCACACTTCGCGAGGCGTGCATCAATAAAGTGTGGACTTGCGTCGCTAGCGAGACTGCCTCGGGCAAGCCAATACCAGTCGGTTTGCCAGGCTATTCATTCAACGAAGGGCGAGGCAAATTGTTGAAGCGTGAACACAGCTTTAAACGCCTTGCACGCTGCAATAGTGATTCAAATATTTTTTAATTGCGTGTTTCTTGAAGTTTTCAGTGGTACATCGACGATTTTCATTTAAAAACATAGAGTGCTGTGATGAAGTGTAATTTTTTTTTGTTTCGGGGGTATGAATGACCTGCAATCCATGCATTAGGTGAACACGTTGTATAGTGTTCTTGTTTGAAAAATAAATGAATTTCGGCGAACCATATACATGAGACCATCAATGTAAAATCGTAAATAATTGAATGTTTTTTGTGACAATACAGAAAAACTATAACGATTACTCATATGTTCATATAATAAAAAATGTTTGCAACTAGTACACGTTTATTGCTGAACCAGGAAGATGGTAATTATGGGCGATCCATCCAAAAACAATCGGTTTTTATCTAATCAATGAAAAAGTAATCGTTTGTTAACAGGTTACATTAACATTGCGGTACTATAAGTGCCAATAACAAACAATTCATGCCTTACCTCAACAAGTTGTGACTAATACGAATGCAATAACACAGAAATACCTCACTATACGTAGTTGTAATTAATAAAAACTATTACTCACAGCTCGCTAAGGTCACACAATATTTATACACACAAATAAAAAATAAAGCACCGTATAATTCGTAAAGAATAAAATCGTTAAACCGCAACGAATATATCTTCAAATAAGTAGTATTTTATTTGTACTAATAAATCACGAAAATGCCATAAACAAATTCGCACGTTACATAAACTGACACATTTGCTCGTATTATTGTGGGATAAAGAACGTGTCATATTTTGAAGCGCACCTAATAATTACTGCTGCTGTGTATATCGAAAAACGTGGACAAGTTCTTCCTTTTAGACGTGAAAATAATGTGACTCACGTATGTATATATCTGTGTTGAGTGTCAAACTAAAAATAGGTTTTATTCGAGGACGAGACTAGGGAACGTAATTGTGACTCCTCGGGACGTCGTAGGTAGACGGTGGAAAGGCCGGTAAAATAGATCGTGGATCTCGCTCGCTATATTACGGTTTCAATTCCATATTGGCGCAATGTATGTGGTGTACACGTAGGTATTATTTCTATCCGTCTGCGCGACGTACATTCGGTATTAGTTCGGACAATTTGCTCGTTTTTATACGGCACTGTTTTACCTTATCACAACTAAACGTTTCCTCGAAGGCTATTCACCTTTGGGCTATTTGTTAAATGTGCAAATGAATGGACGTACCGAAATATTCGCCATGTCAAGGTTCACGCAAAAAGACAGTTTATTAGTTCGTTGTGCCGATTTTCCTGTATTTATTTCCGTGGTAGGAGATATATATCTCTATAATCTTATGTGGACATCTTGACAGCGCATTTGTAGAAATCTTTATCTTTATGTACAAAATATTACATCAATTAAAGACTATGTAGACATTCAAGCCAAAACGAATAAGATTCAAAGACTTCAGGTAGTAGCAGCGTTCTCTTATATTTTCCGAACAAAAAAAATTAATAACAAAAAGTTTTTGGCTCATCTAGATGACACTGTGACAGTTACTTCCGATAAGCGCATGTAAAATGGTTTAAATCTCGTCCTAGCAATTTTTTATATGTAGGGTGTGTATAAGGTGGCGAAGAACCTACACGTATTCTTCATGAGATTCTCAGTTGATTTACTAAATAAGTAAATGTTGTACAATTGTACAATGGTCCATCCACAAACACGAAGTCACAAAATTTTCTCGGATGTTTAGAAAGATTTTTTTGTGTTGGTTAAGGAGAGGTGAAATGTATAATGAGGTATGAAGTGTTGGACGTATTGGACGCCTTAAATATGTCAACAATGTTAAATAAACCCATTACTGTCGCTTCACTGAAAATTACAAAAACAAAACTTGATAATGGGGAATTAACATACATACACAAAGGTTCCTAATATTTTGATTTTTTTTCTTCGAATCGTGCCAACAAAATTACCAAAGCTTTTGTGTTATTATCTGATAGTGATTTTAGGTTGTAATCAATACAGTTATTCCTCACAGGTCCTTAGAGAAAACCAAGGCGAGGTCTTTTTGGTCAAAAAGCATAGAAAAATATGACAACCCGAAGCTGTAGTGTCGAAGATCAAATATCTTAACCGTATTTTATTTATTTATTTAACATAAGTACAGCAATCAAAAATCCAAACAACAACAAAAAAAGGGAAGCTTCGCAGATCGGCACCTAAGCGTAAACGCTCAACATCTGGTAATTTAAACAAAGAGTCGATTCAATTACTGGTATAAATAAATACAACAGCAACTAAGATACACATACAAATAACGCTAGAAATCCAGATTCAAGCGGCATGGACTCTCGGTAGGGGGTATTATCTCTAATGCGCGACCTAAATGGTGGCAGACAGGTTCTTGATGATCCAGTAGAGTTGTAGAGTTTAGTAATTTGATAAGTAAAGTTCTCTCGTACATAACAGACTTACGAATAGGAGTCGTAAGCAATCCTCTGGTCCGGACAATGATGTTATGAACGTCCTTTAAATTTAAAATAACTTAGGAAATCAGTATTGGAGAGATTTTTTTGCAATAAAATTTTATTCATTGATTCTGCCTGAAACATAATACCATCTGCGGAAACTAAAACTCATTAATAGACAATTATTTTGAACAAATTTTATTACTAATTACATACTTTCCGCACTTCATGAAATTAGCAGAGACTAGACAGACTCGTGTTTCGTCACCTCTCGGGGAAACCAGGAGGCAACACGAACCCATTCATTCTCATGAGAAGAATAAACACGAGTTTGTCTAGTTTCTGCTAATTTCGTGAAGCACACGGAAAGTGGCGAACTTTACTCATTATCATTATTTAACTATTTCACGCAGTTTTATTCCCGAAAAGCAGATTAATTTTAAGTGGATGTGTAAATTGCAATAACGTACCAAGGACATCACATCCTCATTAATACGACCGCTCTCTATCAAACCGTCATCAGCATAAAATGTGCATCGTCTGCGTAATTATAACGGAATGTTAAAGAATTATGAATAATACAACGAGGGGAGAGGGCCTGAGATTGATCCCTAAGGGACTCCACAAGTCATAAAATGTTCAGAAGAATTGTTATTCTTAAGCGAGACATATTGAGCTCTGCCGGTCAAATAGCTTCCCATCAACGAAACAAACGTAGAAGAAAAACCAAGATAACCAAGAATTAACGGTGTCGATGATAAAGGTATAAATTTTGTGCTGTGCATGTGTATCAAACATCGAATAAAATGAGAGGTAAAGAACATGACAACACTTTCACTATTTGAATGGTATTTCGGGATGTCTTTAATCCAATCTAAATACGACTTCTACCAAAATTCATTCGTAATCTTTCGATATAACAACAACTTGCGGTAAACAGCTCGAAATCACAAAGTTGGAAGTTGTTTTAACTCGGAATTCCACCAAATTTTATACCCTTATACCGAAATCAATTGTTACCGCTGAAAAACTTCACTGTCAACCCCTCGTCAACGTTCAATACGAAAATCGAAACAAAAAAAAGCCATATACTCTCACAATTGTACTGATGGTTTATTTTTTTACGGTGACGCTGATGAAATTAAGGAAACCTTCAAGATGAACGCCGGGACCTTTCTTTTGTAGATATCCTACTCGATCGATATATCCCATCGAAAATGATATATGTTTTTATGTACTTATATAAAGGCGTACGTGCATGGTATATTTTATGGGGCATTTACTGATTCGATCACGTTCGCTGGCAATATTATAATATAGGACAGGAATTGAAAAAAAAAAAAATGCCGGTGTTTATGGAATAGCGGTAGTTCTGCTGAAATTTTATGTTTTATGGTACGGTACATGGTGCAACGGGAAGAATATAAAATTAAACCTTGGTATGGAAATTAATAAAGCGTGGCAAAAAAGTGTTAGAAGCAATTCAATTGACAACGACCTCGTGCGCTGTCGTAATAGCGCTATTGATACGTCAAAGTAAAGTTTAGCTTACGATTATTTATCAAACGTTTACCGCGATAATTATACCGTTTTTAATGTCAATGCATAAAACAGGAAAGTAAATATTGATTAAAGTAGTTTTTAAACAACTTATAGGTTGCGCCACGAAATAGAAAATGTTATTATTTCATTTCGTTGTAAGAATTGCATTTCAAAGGAACTTGTTAACGTTAGTATAAATGTATTGTTTTCATTTGATCAAGAGGATGTTTCTTTTACTCAAAAATTTCCTTTTCATTTCTTATCCCGATTATTTTTAAGTATAATTTTAGTATTTTGACCTACATACTTCCGCCTTATAAGTTATCCAAGATCTTAGAGTACTTATCTCGCCCAATAATAGCATTCTTAATAATAATAGTAAATCTTCAATCATAAATTTGTGTAAGTATATTGGCAACAGCGCTGTGTACATATATCAAAGTTAAAAATAGTATGAGATTAAAATAGTAATAATAAAAAAAAATAAATAACCCTGCCTATTTTAATTTTTTATTTTTTCTTGTAAAATCCAATTTTTAAAATTGCTTTTTAAAGGAAAAAATATTCAAACGCCAAAAAAATCTTCTTCGGAAAACTTTAGATTTTCGATCGCTTTTAATGCCTCAGCTTAGGAATTTATAGGACCATTAGTATCTTCTTCCTCGTCGCCACTGCTTTGCATGGATATTTCTTCGATTTCCATTTCGCTACTTTCTCCATCACCAAACAGTGCTTTTGTAAGCGCTTTTTCATTCAAATTAATGACGTCGTTTTAGTCTTCATCTTGGGCGTTGTTATCAAACAGCTTTTTTTAGGGTCATGTTTTTGTTTCGCGTAGCTTCCACGACTTTCACACACTAATTAACGTTTAAAGCAAATCGAGATAATAAATGCAAAAAGAAATCCCAGAAACATGAACTCGATCTTAGAACAGAAGACGTAAGTACATTCCATTTAAAATTAGCTTCTTCTAAAACCATCCCTTTGTGTTGTTTTTTGTGTAATTTATCTGCGTGTTTAAACATGCTGATTGAATCAGTTTAACTAAACGAGTTTGATTAAGAGGGTGGGCCGTTATTACCTTTATTAGAATAAAAAAAAAACTGGGTCTAATTATTGACCACAACTTGAAATTTAATACACAAGTATACGAACACATACATTTCCCTAAAATTAATTTATCCCCGCCGCCACTATTTAACTCATAAAATAAAAACGGAGCTCTGTGAGTCCCTAGTTTTACCACTAGAGATGACCAAGGTATGGAAGTTAATACTTTTTTGCAGCGACTAGACAGACTCGTGTATATTCAGCTCATGAGAGGAGCTTCGTGTTGCCTACTGGTTTCCCCGAGAGGCGACAAAACACGAGTCTATCTAGTCGTTGCCAAATTTCCCTACCTTGCTCATCTCTATTTGTCAAAATTCAGTTATTGCTCTTCAGTTATGGCCCCTTTTTAACTCAAAAGATGAGGCGTGAGATACAGCGGGTTCAGAATGCTTGTATTCGGCTTATATTTGGTATTCGTAAGTTTGAGCGCGTAACCCATAAAGTAATTGATCTGGAGCGGTTGAGCATAAGGAATCGATTTATGTTACAGGCGGGAATGATCTATTTCAAGGTTGTTGCATCATACATGCTCACTGTATCTAAGCATAAAACGATCGTCCAACGCTCCTATTCCTACAACATTTCTAAATTTTTGAATAACTTACCGGCAGACGTTAAGAGACATTCTTTCTCTAGATTGAGATTATGGATGCGCGAGTTCTTTTTCAGTAGTCAGCGATGAATCATGTGTCTACTGTTGTGAGATGTTCTCTTATTTACTTATAACTTATAACTATATTATTAGCATATGAATTATATATTTCTGTTGCGATTTTTGTGTATTTCTTCTGCTGTTTGCATTCATGACAGAATTTAAAGAAGCTAGATATAGGCATTTTTTATTAATCTTTTTTTCATATCTAACTTATAAAGGTTGGATGGAAGATTAAAGCCAGCTTTGCTGCCAATTAATTTATTAATTTTCTATACGCTAGGTATTTTATGTTGTTAGAATTATAACAATCTATTGTAATGTTTTTAACGGTATGAAATTCGAGAAATTTTCGAAATTTTACGAAGATCTTAAATTTACAGAAATTGAAGGTCGTGAATCCGGGAATGTCTCTAGACGCTCTTTCGGCAAATGAGAAACTGTTAAATGAGAGTTTTAAGACGTAGAAATGGAAATTACTAATCTTAAATTTTGTAACTTTCCACTACATAAACACAAGGTTTATGTCCTTCTTTGAACACAACTTCTTCAATATTATACTATTGAACACACTTTCGAATTTTAAAATTGAAATTATTATATCTTCACTATAAAACTTGGAGGAATTCTAAGTACAATGGGCCTGAACGACAGGTAGACATAAAGTCACCAATAAAATTGGCGTTGTTTTTAACCATTGTTCGATTACGTTGGCAATTGTTTTATTCCATTGTCGTGATAATTTTTAACCGTTTAAAATATACTATTATTGAAATAGATGCCGAAACGAACGATTTTTGCTGTAGCATGATGCAGAGATGCAACTGATGCTGGGATTTTGTATTCTTTTATGACACTCTTGACCACATGCAACACTACAGATGAAACGGATCGAAAGACTTGTAACTGACAAAGATAATTTTTATACGACTAACGTATGCACTGGAACTTGCTGTCGAAATTTCCGACATTAACTTGATGAGAGGAGAATGACAGATAAAAGTAGTTAATATAAGTCTTCCCCACGATTGTTGTTGGTTGGACTTATATTAATTTTATTATTGTTACGCCCCCTTAATATTCGGCTAAAAACAGGAATCTTTATATAGGGATCGGGCTTCCTACCAACAGATGGGCGCTTAGATCCGGGGGTGGACGATGTGAAATGCCAAGAAGAGATGTGAATTTGGCGCTGATGACACCTAACCTCGTTGATGTTATTTTGTCACATTACACTATATATATGTTTGTCTAAAATTTTTGTAGCATTTTTTTGTCTGTATTTCTCAATGTATTGGAAAATAATAATAATAATTATTAAGAATTTAAAAAATGAAGTGATTCAATATGGAAGTTCCTGTACTTTTTGCTTTGTGGGGGTGTACGGAAGAAGTTATTAGTTCTTGTTTCAACGTTGCCAACCATACGTAATAAAGTGCCTAATGGCATCTTATACATTGGGTGTATAGGTAATTTTACTATGTAAATATTCTACCCTTAATTAGATATACGATGTTACGTTCTGTTTTGTTAAAAAAATGTAATAATTTTCTTTATTAGGACCTTTGTGTTTCAAAATCATGCAAAAAAACATTCCACTTAAGATAATGTTTTTATTTGATTGAAGATGTTTTTTCAATAACATTATGGTCTCATTATGAAATCCCGCAATATTTGGTTTGAATATTCTATATGTTTGCCTCAAATACAAAATATTGTCAAAATAGATCTTGTATATATTTAATTTGAAGAGAATAGCTTCTGTTTAAGGTTGTAGTTTTACTTGATCCAACTTGTTTTAAAACCTTTATATTGAAGAATACTTCTCCTAACAATATCTAATACTTAAATCCTAATAATCTTGAACTAAGTAAATATTTTTTTTGTGTGTACTGTTAGAACAGGGCTAATAATGTTAATATCGCGAAAATATTCTTGACCATATACCTAACCTAAAAATAAGCCTAGTAGATTATTAAATACAGTGATACCCTGAATTCAAGTAGAATTGAATAACTGGGGTACACAAATGTTCCAATTTCATATATCTTTTGTGTGCATAACTATAACAGATTCCAAACAATACTGAAATGTACATCAACATCTGTTTATATCATTCTTCAACAAATGATAAACAAGTCACGTTTACAACAATACCATTACCAGAGCAGTGAATCAGATACGAATTACATTACTATAAAATGGCCTATACAGGTTCTTTCAAATAATATAATAAATAAGCAAAATGTTACTAATACTTACAATACAGCTACTAATTTATATTTATTAGAGCGCTTAGTCCAGGATAGCTAAATTTGCTAATTAAATAGTTTGTAAAGAGCGCTAATAAGCTTTAACAATATGCATAAATCCAGTAATATTCCGATTGGAATGTTTTAGATTTAATTTAACCAAAATAGACATACCTTTATCTATTTATCTTCGTATTGAGAAGTAGTCGTTTTCAAAGTACAAAGTATTACTACATCATTTGCTTTATGAATAAGTTAAATACTTGGCAATTTAAAATTACTGACATAGTCTACTCTCGAATTCGGTAACAGTTTAAATAAGGCTTCCCTTACATGTAATTATGAAACCGAAAGATTTCTATGCAAGGATGGATTTAATTAGCTCTCAAATACGTAATGCTATCTACAGTTAAAAGGCAGAATTGAAGTAATTCACGTAGAAATTTTGCTTTTCAAATTACCACGAATAGAACATAGAAAGGAGAGTCAAGGGAGTAAAATAATTGAATAAAACTAAAATTTAATTCAACGAAATTTCATAACCAATTTAATTACAAAGTAATCCAGACTGAAACGTGTTTTACATTTCTATATATGCATATTCCCGAGGATTTCCCGACAGATACATGGCATAATATACAAGTAAAATCGTAAAATTCACTATTACCTTTAGAAACTTTTTCATGCATTATTCTTGTACCTTTAAATGTAAATTAATAAAATTTGGTTGATTGTATTTAATCAATAAAAATGAAAGAATTGCATTTTCGGATAAATAAATAGACACAACGACATTTTTGGAAGATTATATAAACATATGTAGAAATTTCAAGTCCTTCGTACTCGTATCAAGCTAATACGGGATAACGCGGTAAACTATTCTAGGGACGCCAAAAATAGCTCAAGATGCAGAGAGTAGCTAAAATTGTCGGTTTTAATTTCAGTTTGTCATCTCATTTTCACAATGTACGAGCCGTTCCACTAAAATATTTAGTAACATCTGTAATGGCAATAACAGGTTGTAAAAATATTTATTGTGTATTCAAGTTGTCAAGATCAATATTCAATTTTTTTAATTTAAAACAACCGCAATTCATTGGAATGTTCTACATTCAATCTACTTCCAACATAAGTAGAAGAATAAACACTTAGTAAAGTTTTGTATATTGATGTTAGTATTAAAATAGTAACCAAAGTATGTTTAGTAACAACTTTGCCAAATACGCATTTACAACATTCTACATATACAGTAAGACCCTGTTGAACGCTTCCCCGATCAACGCTGATTCGATATAACGCGGTTTTTCCTTGAATCTCAAAAAGCAGTAAGCATTCTATTCGAAGTCTAAGAAAGCACTAAATTTACTCTGATTTATTTTATCGGTGTTTGTCTCCCGATTTGTATATAATAAGCCCGAACCTACCAGCAAAAAGTGACGATTTATCGTAGCGCTTGTAATAATAATACATTATTTATACGCTATAAACGTTTATTTCGTTTATTAAAAATCAAGTATAATTTTTTTTTGTTCAAATGGGCGTAAAAATGGTAAAGAACAAATAATACGAAAAAGCATTTCATCCGGCGTTAAAATCAAGCTGCTGAAGCGATTAGAAAAAGATGAAGGTCAAGTTGATATTGGAACCGCTTTAAATTTGTTTACTTCTACTATACAAACGATTTTGAAAAAGAAAGATAAAATTGAGTGGTCAGCAACCACAACCACGTCTTCTGCAACGAAGGTAACCCGATCCAGAAGTATTGTTTTAGAGGAAATGGGAAAACGTCTTTCCATTCGAATTAATGATGAAACCAAACTGGCATACCATTAGGTCAGACAATAATTATGGAAAAACCCAGAAATATTTTTAATCATGCTAGTAAAAACTTTGCAACTAGCAGAGGTTGGTTAGATAGATTTAAGAATCTAAGTAATCTTTCCACCCAACACCAGCTCATTAATTCAGCCAATGGATCAGGGTGTCATATCAAATTTCAAAGCGTTTTTCCACGTCGTACCTTTCATCTTTAGCTTGTTTTGTAAATTTTGGGACACGTGCGACAAAATGCTCTATGAAACGAATTTTCTGCACTATTTTTTTCTAATTTGCATTTCTATGATTCTATTTTTTTTTATACTAAGCTTGCGTGATAGGGCGGGATCATTAGCCTTGATAAGGATTATCCTGCGAGCATTATTTAAATTTAAAAATTGTCATTGCAATTTTGTTTGTATTTAAAACTACCATAATTAAGAAATAGATATTGTATTTAATAATACTCTACCTAAACTGCGAAAAATAGCAGAAGGAATCGTTGGTAAACCTTAGTAAATGAATTTCAATACTTGATGCACACCGAATAATGTTTAAATACAAAAAAAAAACAAAATATATGTTCTTGGAATGCTTCAAATACAAAGAAAACAAAGTCTTCTACTTTACGTGGATGTATTCCATGTTCGGTTCATGTCTTAATATTTGCAAGAATGTAAATACATCAACATACTTTAAATCACAAGGATTTTTGGAACGTTCATCAACCTACTGATGAACGTTATAAGTAAATAAGGAAATAAAAAAAAATCTAAAACATTGGAGATGGAAGACACGCCAATTCCTTGCAAGAACTAACTCTTAACAATATATGTATCGTTTCGATTATAGACCGTCTAGCCTGACATACCGTGTGTAACTCGCTTAGGATGACTCAATTAACGGCAGTGAAGATGGGGAGATTCGATGAGATATGAAAAAGGCGCCACTCGGTTCGAACACCGCGATTATGTTTTACAAAACCGAGAAGTGTGTGAAGTTAAGGCACTAAGGTGGCAAGCCAGTACGCTTAATAATATAATGTATTTCATAATGAGAAATGATAAACGTCAAAACATACATACGTAACCTTGTATATAAATGTCGTTATATTATTGTTATTAGTTGATGACTTGAGATTAAGAAATAAGCGATAACTTAAATTGAAAGGAAAAAAAACAACTTAAAGTTCCGTTAACTAAATCAGTTATCAAGGTGGCCTGGATAAGGCAAAATAAGTGCAAATGGGAACAAAATCTTAGATAACTTAAGGTTTAAAAATAATTTTCGAAGAAGCCGATACTTATTTAATGTAAAATTGAAAAAATTATTTCTCTAAGGAAATCAAATACTAAATTAAATGTGAATTATAAGCAGGGTCAAATTGGAACAAAACAAAGTAGCAGTTGGTATGGGGCCGCTTAACTCTTACTCCGATGTTTAAAAAGATTTCAACGGTTCGTAGCTCCTGGTTCAATCGCACGATGGGTATCACTGTACGGCTCGGCTGTTCGTCACAGTTAGATTAATATCCGGAGACTGCGATTCATTCCTTACTTAGCTATCAACCACTCAAATGGCCCCAATAGCCAATAGGTGGTCAATCAAGGGAAATACCAGGTGGGTCGTATTAAAATTCAGAAATTACATAAAGTAGATCGAATCATAAATGTCAAGGGAGGTAAAAGGAATAGCAGCTTAAAGGAAGCCTGCGAACGCATCAATCTACGTACATGAAATATGACCAAAAAAACTCACAATTACGTGTGTTTACCAATTCCCAAAAATGGAGGGATATGTGGCTTCCCAAAAAGTATACCTCTAGAACCCTATATTCCACATTAGGCGTAAAAAAAGCAAATAATGCCAACCGCAATGCCGGTAATTACTGCCCCAAAAATTACTATAACAAGACCAATCGGAAAAGGGGAGAAAATATGGTCTGGAAGTCAAAAAAAAAGATGAAAACATTTGATTAAATTATAATGAATGAAACCATCTTCATACACGTAACTAAATGAGAAACAAATTATGCAGTCTAGAGAAAATAACCGTTATGAGGGAAGCTTACAATTTTAGCTATAAGATAAGAACGTGACAAACTTTATTGGAAAAATTGATAACACAATGTACCTTACAGTAAAAGTATGAAATACATTCAGGCTTTAAAGTTAATACAGTTTTAATTGTTAAAATAGTGTTCACTTTAGGTTTAGGTCCTAACAATAGGTTTATTATTTATTATTATTTAACATAAACGACATAGAATATAAAATTGTTTTTGTAATCACAAGTAGTGCGTGGATTGGTTTAACAAAAAAATTAATACGACGAACAAATATTATTCATCAATGCTTCTTACATATCGAAATAGTTAATGCATATCTGCTCCCACAAAGATTAACATAATTGGAAAATTGCCCAAACTGATTGTAACTTTTCTCAAACTGCCAAATTCTGTACTCTACAGTGGGCATCGTTTTCGATATACACGCGTTTCGCATTTAGCCAATATGGGCACCACTCATCATAACAAAGCGCCATGGAGGATGGAAATCATTCGCTGTAACCGAGGGTATATTGATACCTCAATGAAGGATAAAATCGAAGTTGCGCAAGTATTTCCGTTCAGGCCAAATACATTCAAGTGTTTCGCGGTCACAATGGGCTGATATTACTAATTGTAAATGCTATTAATTCACTGCTGAGGATCCAGCAACTCAACGAAATGTTGTTTCCAATCATAATTTGCTTGTGATAACAATAAAAGCCCATCTCAGATTTCTGTAACTTTGTGTTGTTCAGGAATACCAGCAAAATAGAAAAAATTTCATAGTATCATATTCCGTAAAATTTGAAACATTGAAAGCTTTATTTTTTATTTCTATGTTATCACAACACCTCGGTCAACCCTAAGTTCAAACAAAAGGCCCATCAAAGCATTGATGGTAGACTTACATAGATATACATAATTTTATCAATGCAGTAGACCATAACCCGAGCATTAATCTCCAGAACAGAAAGAAATTTAAACCACATACTGGGAGAAAATACTAAAGCAATGTTGAGTGAAGACATCTACATCTTCAGCAAGAACATCATAGAATATTCTATCCCTTAAGAGAGGGGATACAAGAATAATAGCAGAGCTAATAACTACAATCATGCAACTCCAGAATATAAATTTTGTGCCCTCAAAACGCTTCAACCTCATGCAACCATGACACTCCGAAAACGAACAAAATACGGGAACTTTTGTTTTCCATGTTATATGGAAAAGGTGAATACTTAGTAGTTTGTAAGTAAAAATTTTCAACAGAATTCACGTATAGATTGAAATATGAGAAGGAAAGGATACATGCTTCGTTAGTTACTCAAACTGATCGGATTGAAACTTTCCCAGATCCATCAAGCTGTAATTGACAGTAAAAAAAAACGGGTAATTTTGCAATATCTCTTTAAACCATTCAAAATACGAATTAGTTTTTTTTTTATTTCCCCGGTTATAGTTCGTAAAAGATCGAATGTTTTTTTTTAATCATTCTCGAATAACATGGTTATTATCTAAGGATTACCTTACAGATTACGAATCTAGAAAATACTACGCTAAAAGCGTTATTCGCATAGTTAGCCTTTCTTTAATGGCATCCAATTTAACATTTAATTAGATATTGTACACACTTCCTATGTCTACGTTCCTCCTATCGGCAGATTTATGAGTACAACGATCATAAACTTGAAATAGATTAAATCACTTGTTTTATTTAATTTTAGAAAAAAACTGGGAATTCTGATCTATTTTTACGGAGAATCTCCGACAGATCGTGTTACAATTCTACTATAATTATGTAAGTATAAGGATCGTTAGTTATCCATCAAGTGTTAAAAATTAAAATTTAATTAAGCGACTAAATTTTTATGAGATACAACGTTACGCTAAACGCTGTGCACTATCAAAGAGGTCAAAATCGAGGTCAAAACAATAAATCTACCATGTAATATCAAATATACATATTTCTATTTGTACCCGAATCGAGTCTAAAATTACAAGATATGTGTAAGTACTTTAAAAACATGTTTCATTGTTAGTTCGGTAAATCAATTATCTTTATAGCTCCGAAACAGGTGTAATTTACAATCTCCTACTTGTCGCATAAATCTAAATTCAGCTTAATCTGGATTAAGTCAACGTAATTATAGCAGTAAATCATAAGCACGATTGTGTATGATACTTTTCTGAATTATTAGGCATTACAATAATATCGGGCACCTATATACATTGTGCCTAGCAAAATTATGGAATAAATTCCTTAAATTTGAAGCAATTTGTTTTTCGAAGAAATGTTGGGACAGCTCAATTTAATTTTTTTTAATTAACATGTTTAGGTTGATTTTAAGTTTCCATCGCTTCTGGTCGACGTTATCGATAATTTTTTTAAATTACAACTCGCAATTTTTTGATATTTTGGTAAGGCTTTCAATTGGCTAAATAATATCAACAAAAAGTTTTAATACTTCACATAAAGTTTTCGAATTAAAATGGAAAACGTAAATTTTATTGATAACAAAAAGCAATGATGAATAATATATAATAAATAACAAAAATCCCAGAAAAAAATAAAAATAAGCTTTTACTACTAGATGAAACACAGCGCATAGAAATGTTAATTCTTACTGGGGTGCGGCAATGAAACCAGAACTCAGCAAGAAAGGCGCAATTTGTTTAATGCAAATTATCCAGATAGAAATATCAGCCAATCCATAGTGAGCAAAATCGAGAAAGAATTTAAAGAAACTAGACACCTGAAATGCAGGGCGTCCCTACATATCTTGTTAAGTGTGGATGAGAATCCTCATGGTGTGTTTCGACCGTAAGAAGCTGAGAAACTGCATTGTATCTTGCAGTATACAATGAAATCTCTCAACGACCAGTATTACATGTACTAAAAACAGAGAAACACCATCCCTACAAAATACAACTACTGCAAGAACTCAATGGAACAGTACATCGACAAAATTGCAAAACTGCTGTTTATAATCTTCTTAAATGATATGTTCCTGTCAACTTGTGGTACCGAATCCACAATAACTGGTTATGCAGATGATACAAATCTATTAATTAGAGCGGACACGTACGAAGATCTGTTGAGAAATTGCAACGCACATTTTGGAACTGTGGATTATTATTTTTATTATTAAATAATTTAGTACTAAACAAAGAAAAAACTTCCTGCATAATTTTCAGAAGTAATACTATAGCATCAATACCGGATAAAATTGTCCTTGGCAATAATACTTGCAGAGTAAGGGACGTTGGTAAGTTCCTGGGAACTTTTATCGATCAACACCTTAGATGGAACTTGCACATAAACGAACTTTGTAAATCTTTAGGGAATACCTGTTTTTTAATTAAAACTCTGTCACAGGTGTTAGACATGGGTGCTTTAATGACGGTGTATTACGGGAACTTTTATTCCAAAGCCAAATTTGGCATTATATTTTGGGGCTTGTCTACTGACATCAACAGAATTTTTACTCTACAAAAAAAGACAATAAGGTTTATTTTTGCTAAAAACCATGTTAAAACTTGTAGAAGACTTTTCAAGTTAGGTAACATTTTAACAATACACGCACTTTATATTTTAGAATGCATAATATTTGTTTGCAAACATAAATATACTGTTAGTGGATGCTTTTTTGAGCATGAATATTCTACAAGAAACAAAAATGATTACAGGGTACCTAAACACAGACTGACTGCTAGTGAGAAGTCTGTGCAATACGCTGGAATGACTTTCTTCTAATAAGTTACCACGCTGTATAAAAGCAATAAAAATTTTATTGGTTTATTACAGAAGTAATTAAGTAAGGTATCTTTGCGATATAGAGCCATATTCAATACAATTATTAGAACCTTGCAGCTTCCTATTCTCTGCTTCTATTACGAGTTTTCTTTCATTTACTTGCGTTGTAATATTACTTTGTATTTAGTTCTTATTCAAGAGTTTGTGATTTAATTGTTAGCCGAGTATTGTCTCTCTTCTACATACGCTTGACTATTTTCTTCAACATTTTGTTTGTGAAATACATTGCTATTATTATTATTATTATTATTATTGTTATTATTATTATTATTATTATTATTATTATTATTATTATTGTTATTATTATTATTATTATTACTCAATACCCTCGCAAAGTTAAATATGTGGGTAAGGATAGTAGACAATAGAGTCATTGCTTCTTTCTTCTTTAAGGCTATTCTCAGAGAGCGGCGATATCTAGATTTTTAGTGGGATGCATTTGTGCCTGCTTTTGCAAACATTTTTCCAAATAAAGATTATCCGAATTTACAAAAATGGTGATATATGGTTTCGGCAAAATGGCACAGCTCCGCACTTTGCACCTCCTATTCGCGAATTTTTAGACAATTACTTTCCTGGGAGGTGTATCGGTAAGCAAAAACCAACAGAATAGACTCCCAGATCGCTGAGTTTTTCGTAGGAAATTTTTTAAAATTAAAAATCTAAAGATCTGAAAAATAAAATTACATATGAAATGAGTGGAATTAGTCCTGACGTCACTCGCAACATATAAAATGAATGTGTCCATAGATTTGCTTATTGTCAAGAGACCAATGGTTGATCTATTTTAACAGAAACAATAACTGCATTTATTTTTAAAATTGAGGATTTCCATTCTTTAAAGGACTTTTATTCGAAAATTTGGTTATATGAGCTATTAAAATGTTGATAGCACTGTTTAGACAATAGAATGATCTATTAAAATAAATCGAATATTGTCATTAAAAAAAAATTATCGATGATATTACTTAAAAACCACACCAACTTTGTTTGTTAAATATACCCAACACATGGTTTAAAACAACAGCATACAATTAGTTGAATTTTTTGAATTGGATCAACTTTAAAATGAGTGTTCAACCAACCTACATTAGAATGTTAGTAGAAAGCAAAAGAAAAAGCACGCGTATAGAATTAAGAATGAACAGGAAATAAGTATTTTTGAAAACGGAGAGTAAGATAGTGGTTGGGGAAGTGACTACATTTTCAATGTGAACACTGACTCGCGTTTTGTCGACCCTCCATGGAACCGGTAAGTGTATCTAGTCGCTCCAAAAATTTTGTCACTTTCCCTACCTTGCTCCTCATTATTATCTGAATGTATGTTAATAAATATAAAATAATAAAGAAGGATGTCTCTATGGACCTGTATTATAATAAAAGTTATATGCTTTTGAAGCACAATCAACACAAACATTGGTTTGATTTGACAAAAATTTACCGCATTTACCACAAAATTTACGATAAGCGATTTCCTATGTGATAGATAATACAGTATTGCTTGTCGCTTAGAATCAATATAGACACTGTGAATAACCATCCTCGACAACAGATAATATTTCAGTATAAGAACCTGTTTGGGCAATCAGGAGAACCATAAATTTAAAAAAAAAACTGCTTACACTATTACAAAATTAAATATAAACACGAATAATATCAATATAATGCGGCTTATATTCACTGAGTTTTTTTTTTAATAATTTAAATAATGACATTCATCTTCTCTATTTACTTTTAGTGTAAGAGAGAGAAACAGCTCGTTGTGTAAATATTAACACTGGAACATGCTAAGAACAATTAACTTTTGAAAAGTCAATAGAAATCGTCCTCATTCTAAACGTAATAATAGTAATAAATAAAATGCCAGAGCAATAGACGCAAAAGACAATAGTGCAGCATTGATTTTCTTGAAGAAATCCTGTCATCTGGCAACGACTACAATTCGTACCAAAACTGATGAAAACGGAAAAATCCACTTCTCGAGACTGCGAATTCATCGAACGTTTTGGGGCAGGAATACAAGTCGTATCTTCGATTCCGGAGATGAAATACATAAGCAATTTAACTGTAACGACCAGAAAATCAAGAGATGTTCCAATATTCTATAAAAATCCAGCTACCGATATATTGCACACCAATCTAGCATGTTGAAAGAGATCCATTTTGTTACAAAGTGGTAGAATATGGAAGATGATTTTTTAAATTTATACAGTGGACATGTTTCAATTTACAGCGATCATCGGCACTGAATTGACAAGATTAGAACTTTTAGTTTTAGATATGTGTATATTACATATATAAGAGTAATTATGATTACATTAAAATAAAATAAAATTAAATTAAATATAATCATATGAAATTTTATGTTTTGAAGAATATCTCAAGGATGGCAAAATGTGAAGGCGTTAAAATGCAAATTTAACAATTTAGACGCCGGTTTTATAAAAGAAGAAAGCTAACCTTAATACTAACAATAACAAGTACCAGGGAGGTCATTTTTGGAGATAGCGCAGACGCTTTTGGTCACGGGCTGCAATGCTTTCCAAATTTATCGCGTTAAGTAGTGAGGGGAGAGAGGGCCAGTTGTTGATTCAACCAAATTTTTGCAACGTCAATGTCTTTGCAATCACTGTATTTGTACCCGATAGAAAACATGTGGGATCACGTTGATAATCTAATTAAAGGTCAAAACTACAGCAATTTGGATCAAGTTAAATTAAACAAGGGTATAAGTGTGTTATCAATTTGATTAAGTCTATGCTGAGACATTGCGCAGGAGTTATAACAACAAAGAGGATATTGGACAAAATATTAAATTGTTTGGCTATCATGACAACATTAAACAAAACATATTGCTGTTTCTAACTGTAGACTCGCAATTTTATGCCCAAGAAGCTACTTGCAAAACGAATTACATAAAAAATATTAAATACGTATGATTTACGTATAAAGTTACGCATACCCCAAGCATTCCGAAGAGCAACAATTAGATACAGAAAAATAGAGAACAGGTTTTATAAACAATTGCGCAAGTGTGTTGTGGTGGAAGAAATGAATTCAGAGCGTTCATTATAGATTGATAAATCAGTAAATAACTATTAATTATTGCAATACAAATTACAATATAGATTAAGTTTGCTCATATGTTATTGCTTTTCTTTTTAAATTTTTTGTTTTGATTTTAAATTTGTTATTCCGTATATACTTCTGGTAATTTTTTTCTTCACTTCTACATCAGGAAAATGAACGTCTCCGACAGCATCAAATCTTAGCTTTAATTTGATAAATGTTATCAATTGTGGTTATTGTCGATCAGGGTTGCAGAGTTCTTATAGATCCTACTAGTTAAAATATATTTTTTTAAATTTTTTCTTAATATATAAATTAGTCCAATTACCCAATATTTTTCTTTACTTCGGTTCCAAATTTTGAATCAACAGACTACAATCATAAATGTGTGTTTTGTTTACTGATGTCAAGCTAACCAAATTATGTTGACACCAGAAATCCTTTGGACACATTTTCTAAAGACTCGCCGTTCACTGCAAGGAGCTATTTGAGCTTGATAACTAATTGTAAGTAATACAAACACTGCGCAATATTCAAGTCAAGAGCTCGTATTTAACTGGAAATATAAAAACGTTAAAGAGTAGATTTTCCATACTGCGAATACATTGTTTTATTTAAAAAATAACATTTTAGCAATGTTTTATGTTTAATATTCAATACCCTGTGGCGTTTTAGTACTGTGTCCAAATAGAGCCGAGTGCGTAATTTAAATTCCTAAAAATTTACGCTAAATGTATTTGCATTTCGGATATTTTAGCGGAAATAGATAGATTAACATTTAGGCGATTGAAGGCAAAATGATCAATAACTCGAAATTTGTTAAAAAGGGGTTGTCTGTCATCAGCTTTGTCCGCCTATCAAAAGTAAAGGTCCCTCTAGTGATAGAAAGCTTGATTTCTAAAAGAAAATTTCTTCTTCGGGCCTACTATCTTCGGAGCGTGGGTGGATAGAAGGATAATATAAGTCCAGCCAACAGCGGTAGTGGGGAAAGCAGGCATTAACCGCTTTCGTATTCTATTTTTCCATTTTTTAATACTTCTAAATTAATGTAAAAGCTAAGTACAGTAACATTCAGTGTAAGTTTAAGCATATCAAAAATATAATTTCGCCAATTAATTCGGTCAGTCTTCATCAAAATTCTGAGTAAAGTTTCATGTTGTAGTGTTGTAGGTGGTGTAAAATGTCATCAAAGAGCATAAAGTATAGCAAGTTAAAGAATTTAAATTGGAATTCAAGTGCGAGTCGTAGCAAGTTAATCAGAAGTAGCTGTCAAAAAGAAGCTACGTAAACGTAGCGTTTATTAAGTGGAACTTCGAAAAATAAGGTTAATTTTCGTTTAAAAGAGTTCGAAAAGGATTAATTTCGAAATTTTCTCTATTTTTCCCCACGTTAAACATTACAATACATATGAAACCTATATCTATCCATTTAATCTTTAGATGAAGAAACCGAAAACATATATATATATATTAGCAAAAGAGATGTCTGGTATCAGTCGATCACCTTGTATATAAAAAAAAGCAATCAAAAAAAATTTCAACTTCGTACTATTTAGGCAATAGACACAATTTTTTCAATTCCAGAAAATTAAGACACCTGTATAATGGACCAAGTGCTCCTTGCACATAGTGACATGCATATGAGCAATTTTTGAAAAATGGAAAGGTGATACTTTCTTTTTATGCATGATATGTTCGACACTATATTTAATGATAAAACAAATTGGACAGAATATATTCGATACTTAATCAATGCTGCGATTTTGATAATTTGAATAATATTATATGAGAAATTATATAATTACACTAACAGATGTTTGGGAATTTTTGTTCATCACTACCGAAATTTTAAATACGTTAAAATAATAAATTTGCCGGTTATTACAGCAACTGGTTTCCGCTAGTTACAACTCGCTTCAATAACAAATAGATCGCGTTATCAAAATATTATTTTAAATGTGGGAAGGTATATTTTGGTTGCATATAGGCTAAAATATTGCAATCTTTATCTGGCTCTACGATAATAAAATGTAAAATAATATTAATATTATTGTCCAACGGTTTAATTCGAAATTATTAAAAATGTGTATCTAATTATACAATTAAATAAAATTTAATAATTAATTAATTAAATTAATAACCAATTCTCTAATAAGACGGTGAAATCCATGAGTAGATCAAATAAAAAAAATAATAATCGACAAACTTTGATGGCATGTAGTGCACTAGCAAAGGAAAACATGGGCAATGCGAAATTACAGCACATTTTCTTTTAGCTTTCGGGTACAGCCCCCTCCAAAGATGTATACAATGATTATATCTGCTATACTTTCTAATAATAATTTACAAAAATTTAAATCGTGAAACATTTCTAAGACTGTATCCCCAAAATCAGGGGATTCAGCCGCCAAAAAAAATGGTGTTGTTCTTATGCCAATTCAATCTCTAGAGTTTCATCGAAATCACCATTTTTGGGTTGTTGGTGTCCTGGTGGCTGATCCCAACAATGTATCTTCTTAAGCCGCGTCATCTAAATAAATTTTTACATAACAGTAAAACGAACCAGATTGCATTCTAGAACAATATCATTGTCGCTACGCTATTTAACCGGAGTAAACCGTGGAATTCATTCGCTACACAAAAGAATATCTTTGGCACATAGCCGCCAGTTTAATCGATTTAAATTCCTACAAATAAATACATCGGTTCGAGTATATAAAGCACACGTTGCATCTTCACTGCGAGTTAACTGGATAAAATAAATTGCTTTATCACCCATCATAAAGGTGTTGTCCTAGATCTATGGTCTTGCGAGTGACACCGTTTCTTTAGATATCTTATATGGTTACACTTTCACAGAAATATAATACTAATCAATGGCTTAAACGATATTTTTTTTTTAATCAAATCCAATTAGCGATTTGGGGACTAGCTTTCTTGTTAATGAACAAGTTTTTCTGTATTGAAATAAGAAATAAATAAACAGGTTATTCCAACGCACAAATTACAAAATCACCGTTGTAAATAGATAAATATAAAATAGACGTGGACAACATGTTCGATTTAACTGGCGGATAGAGCAGGTATCGAGAAAGTAGAAATTATTGACCCCAGATTAAAATCTTTGTCCAGGATGAGTCATTTATAAGATACTCGAATAAAAAAGTGTGTTGTGTGTACTTCTTGCAGCCAGAGCATTGGAAACTTAAGGCCGCCCGACAAAATGTCAAATAGGCACTTTACAATTGGTTCCTACGAGGTTCTGTGTTAACCTGTACGTTAGGCTCGGCGTGCAGACCCGTTACTATTCGTAAATGGATCCGTAAAGATAATATTTTACTGCAAATATTTAAATCAAAGATCTACCTTATTAGGCTAAACAGTTAAACAAACGAATCTGACCTTTATGAACACAAAGTATAGCGAAACGTCTATCGACAATTCGCAATAGTTCACCGTAAATAATCGACGATATGCAAACGCCGTACGGTAAATTGTCGGCCAAGCTACAGACATACGCGGATTTATGTATATTTTCGGCTGTTTTTTAAGTTAAAAACTTTCAGGTGAAAGCGGCACGACTGTGGTGCGAACTGGACGTTCCGACCGAAATTTCACTAATTTATAAGGCAACTATCGCCGATAACGCAACGTCGGGCATTAGGGCGCGCAATAAACTGAAAAACTCACCCAAATAATCACCCTGGTCACTATAAAATCCTCCAAAACTATACACACACCTCAAAAAAGCATACTTTTAGGTTTTACAAGATGGCTGTTACCCCGTACACACACGCAGTCGACTACTGCGACCTACGCCTGACTGAGTCCAACTCGGATGCCAATAGATCGACGTCCGGAAGTTTGTCTTAGCTTGGCTCTTGGATTTATGACGTAATTGACAAGGTGACTGGTAGTGCGCATGTGTTCGCAGCTGTATAGCTGTAATTTCAGGGGTGCTCAAACTGTTACTACCTATTTGCCGAATGTGTTCAATTAGTTTCCTGGTTATAAAAAAAATCCTAATTGCACTTTAAATTTTAATTATCCAGTTCCGGCATCGTTTTATCTTCGAGAAATCTTGATTCCGCTGATTGTCTCATTATTTGCAAAACGATTAGATAATGAAGTAATCTTATCTATGCACTTATAAATAAAAGATCAGAAATTCTAGGATTACAGCGATTATTAGTGCTAATCTAGCACCTGTAAAGTACCTGCTATTACAAGCCCACCTCACTAAATTTCATTGAGAAATTTTCTAAATCTTGTATTACTGAAAGCTCGAGCGTTACAAATTCAAATATTGATGACGAAATTTAGGGAATCTATAACATTTCAATTAAATACTAAAATGTTCACGTCTGTGCCCTCTATTCATTAGTCCTCAAACTAGAAAATACTAGTGCTATTGGATATTGAGGATAATAAGATTTCTTACGCGTAACTCGCCTAGTTGGAACGAGAGGGCGCAACGTAATCGAAGGTTGCACAGCGAAAAAATCTATATTCAGTTTTGAAAATATCATAAATCATAATACATACTGCCAAAACATGTTATTTCTTTTATAAACACCCGGTCAAGTAATATTTAATCTCGTCAAAATTCTAAAAAAATATGAATTTTGTTAATTTTGTTAATTTTGTTAATTTTATGAAATAGACCTTTATACAAAATTCTAGATTCATTCCAAGAAGAATAATGTACCATTAAATTCACTAAACCAATCACTATTTTCTGTAGATTTTTGTTTATTTTTTAACATAATCTAGAGATTATGTTAAAAAATAAACAGTTAACAGAGTTAAATGGTTAACTCTAAACATTTTTCCAACCGTTTCCCCAGCTTTTTTAAGCCCTCCAAAAAGTAGGATCCTGAAAGCTCCTTAAATTTGTGCATTTGTTTGGGCGATGACATCCTGTTCGACGTGAACCGTTGTCCGTCGAGCCTTTTTTGCAAATTTGGAAATAAAGGAAAGTCACTGGGGGCCAAATCCGGTGAATACGGTAGATGTTGTACTAATTCGAACTCTATTTCCATAATTTTGGCCATCGAAACTGTGTAGGTGTGCTCCCGTGCATTGTCTTGATGGAAGGGGATCCTTTTTTTTCAAATGAGAACGTTTTCTTCTGAATTTCTTCGCCCAACTGGTCCAATAACGATGCATAATACTTTCCAGTTATTGTTTGAACTTTTTCAAATAACCGGCGTAGGCGGTTCCTTCTTCGCCTTCAAAAACCTATTGTTTTAATTGTTTCTTTGTCTCAGAAGTGTAGTATTGTATCCATGTTTCGTCTATTGTTATGTAGCAACGGACTCGTCAGGAAAAAGCGTCAAAACTGCCTCAGAGTCTATCACATCATGCGTTTATTCTCCACTGAGAGCAAACGCCGCACCCATCTTGCCGAGATTTTTCTCACCTAATTTTTCGTGCAAAATTGAAAACACTGTACCTCGCGATATGCCCGTGGCCTCAATTATTTTGCGCATTTTGATCATTCAAAACCATATCGTCGTTTTTGTCAATCATTTCGGGGGTAGTCACTTCCACTGGACGTCCAGAATGATGTTAAATAATTGCTAACATAGGACTTCATCCAACTCAGCTTTGATCTCTTTTGGTGTTAAGCCTTTTAAATATAAGTGTTTAATCGCCGCTCGAAACTAACTTTTTTCCATTTTTCTACATCAACAAAAATTGGATGGATATAATTGAGACTTTGACAGCTGTTTAATGACTAATGATCCTTACTAGAAATAAACCATTTTCGATACTACGAGCGCCGTCTTTTAGATTTTTTAAGGACTTTTTGAACCACCCTCGTGTTAAGCTAATTTAATTTAGGCACTACGGAAAATGCAGTATAAAGAAATTCGGCAAAGTTAGAAAAGGGAATTGTGGTGATATGTCTTGCAAACGCTAAAACAGAGAACTATATCAGTTGGTTGGAAAACGAAGTAAAGCTGCATGGGTACATATAAATTTTTGGGGGCTTTTATAGCTAGAATTACCAGTGCAAACTATAGAATTCCAACATAGGTGAAGGAAGTCATGCAATAAGGAACGAAAGCTTTTGCTGTTTCTTTATTTATTAAAAAAATAGTTAAAAGGTATGGCACGTTGGCTTTTTTTATTTGTACCGTCAATGAGGTACCCACCTTTTGCTTAGGGGGGAGGAAAAGGAGGCTAAAACATGACAGGTATTTTTCTATGCTCAACCTTTTACTTGTACAGTGAAAGATCTCATTAGGGACAGTTCTAATAAATGCACAACTCTATTATCCTACTTGGTTCTTGGAACCAAACTGGAGCCTATATTGTTATATGCAAAAATTATTCATCTGCGCGAGATGGCCAAAGTAACATGGGAACGCGGCAGTTTATCAAAGAATCTGCTGCTGGCGAAGATTCGCAGAACCAACCGTCATGTTGTCCGCATGGCAGATAGAATGGCAATGAAAGTGCATTCGAAAGGTAGACCTGCAATCGTCCAGGTTCCATAATTAGAATTGGTGGCAAGAAAGCGAGCCGTTGAGAAATTTTCATCTGTGTAGATCGTTTACTATTAACAAATTTCTAAGTTGATTTAATCTGATGTTTATTAATTTAAAAATAAAGTAGTCATGTCCTTCTCTGATATTCAACAAACATGCATTTCAGCAGCAAGCTTCAACGCCTTCTTTTTATGAGTAGTATTGATAACTTTCACGAGGGGAAAGCAAACGCAAATATAGCAAGTTTCTCTGTGTAAGCCTCGTTGGAAACCTTTGCATACATTTTGCATCAGCTATGGATCTGCCTTGCAATGGTTTTCCATTCATTTAAATCATGCCTAAGATGCACTTTAAGAAGTAAAATATTTAATTGAGATTATTGCCGAAATTTGCTTTTAATTTTACTAACATACATGGGATCATGGATCGGGTATATTCTGTTAAATAGTTCACAGACTTCTATTCTATTAATTTCTAATACGACGTATTAACGTCAATTGAATGAAGTTGACGAATTTCAGAAAAACAATGAACCCATTGTTTTTCTGAAATTTTGATCTTTATTCTGTTCATGGAGAAAAATTTTGGCGAAAATCACTAACGCACTAATTGCAACCAAACCTCGCATATGGTGTATTAGGATATCCCAAAAACAAAACTACGTTGGATTTCGATAACAAAAACGAGAGTTATCAATGGAAAAACGATGACGTCATAGCCCAATAACAAATAGTAAAATAGTTGTGGTCAAGCTTGGAATTAATTTCAAACTTCTGAATTATTCTGGTTACTACTATATAATATTAGACATCCCTTATGTACTTAGGTTTTACATCCTTCGATTAATACCTACGCTAAGAATTATTATCCGTCGAAGTCCATTAATAGCATTTCCATTCACCTGTGATATAAATAATTTCCTTCACATCTAATATAAGGTGAACGCGACCTGACCCGACTAGTAGCCGCCTACGCGAATCTCGCTCATTCAAAATTTTCCCGTCTACGTCCCGGAGAAAGAGGAAACCATCAACAAAACGAAGTTAAAGGAGAAGCAGGAGGTTGCGGCATACGAAAACCTATCGCCCACACGCCGTTCGGTCGTTCAGCTAAAGGAAGCGCAAGCGTACCTTTATTGACTTTACGGATGCTAAAACGTTCGACGCCCTGCGCGCAATCATCACTGAACGTATGGGTTTCATTCTGATAGCCAACAGCCCGTATATCCAACAACTATTTTTAATCTCGTGGTCTTCAGAGCGGTCAGTTCGTTCCAAGTTGCAAGACGTGCTAGGTCAAGAATTGGAGAAGAGCGGAGCGCGAGTTTGGAAGAAAGAAGGACGAAGCATCGGAAATTACGGATCGAGACCATGGCCAGACGAGATCTTGTCATCTCCTTCAAGCACATCGTTCTATTCTGTAAGTTAATCGTAAATAATAGATAGAGATTTACGTCTTTCGAGGATAAACTAATTGAATTATTTAAAGAGAGTAGGTAATTGTTGTAATGACACCGTTAACGCACGTTGCGCGATTATTTATCACGGTTTTCTTTGTATTAATAGATGTTCAAAAACACTTTGTTGATGTTTGTGAAACAAAACCAAAACATATATAAGGCCTTGACAATTAATGAAATAATCTATATGGTGATTCATCAATATAATTTTTGGAAAATAAAACTAAAGAAATTCTCTACATTTTTTTAGCAACGGAAAGCTATCAACAACCACCCCTTCGCGTGAGCATTGTTCTAATGTAATTAGAAACCCATTTAGGAAATTGGGTTTACGTGACATTCGATACACATGTACATACCCCCTGGTTCCAGGAAATTACATGTGATCGTATGTTTGCTTCACTGTTAAGACAGAATGAAACTTCAATTCCGTAATTTCCATCAATTAAATATTTCCCGGGACGCAAACGTATTACAGGGTGATCTAAATTAAGTGCATATCATTGGGTAACTTCTTCACTTTTACAATTATGTCATCGGTCAAATTATTAGCAAATTAGTAGCATTTTTTTCACCGATTATAAATGATGAAATCGGAACAACAATTGAACATCGCATTTTTGAGTTGGTAGATAAATTTGAAGAAACAAAGCAAATTTTTCAAATTATTTTACAGATAACGATAGCTATTCGAAGAGACTACCAGGAACAAAGTGAAGATCGCGTATCCTGCTTGTACAAGGCACAGTTGTTTTGAAGAACTGTTGGTCACCAATAACGTGCGCATCTTCCATTAGAATTAATTATTGCTTGGCATCTTGGAGACTAGCTTACGAATGCCTTCGTGGGGTGTATTCTCCCATTCTTCGATTAGGACATTTGTTAGCTGTTGGAGAGTCTGACGTAGGCCTGGGTGTCTTTAAATACGTCTGTCAATGAATTTTAAAGATGCTCAATTGGGTTCATACCGGGACTTATCTATGATTTGAATCCCGAGAATTGGTAATAGGCTATATAGGCCCTAACATCATCTTGTATTAACATACAATATGAGGCTATACCATAAGTGGTCGACATAACATAATCGCCCAGAGTATCAACGTATCGTTGGTTTTCTTGGAATTACCACCAGATCTTTCGAGGCTAATTCCGCCCCAAACTATCCACCAACAAATTTTTCGGTTTCTTTACTACTATTAGTTTTTTACCTATTTCTATGTATATTTGTATGTACAAATGTGTTTCAGCAATATAATTTCGCAAGATTTATATGTTGCATGCCTTATGCATTATTCAAACCCTATAGGAGCTCGGTCGTTTGGTTTTACGGAGGCAGTAGCTAATATAACCGAAGACAGCTGCCCAGACTTTCTCGAGTTAGAATCTGTACGCTATACAATATAAATCAGTTTACAAGAAATAACATAAATGAAATGGTTAATTTGCAAGGCGAGCAGAATATTAATTTTAAACAAAAGCAATTGGTCCTCTCTCTTACGCAAGGACGATAAACCGAAGGGACTAGCGGTATTGTTCTTCAAACCAGGAGAATGTAACATGAAATATAAAGATATTTTATCTACTTAGCTTTCATAAAAGCTTAATTTTAGCGTGAGCAGTTAACAAGTTTAAATCGTTGAATAAAATTAGAGCAGTTTATTCCGCATTGCAGAGCAATTTTTGCTCGAATTGTTTTAACTTGAAGTAATAGCACTCACGAGCAGTGCGGTTACTATAATTTAAACAGCACGTTTTGTTTGCTAGACCCAGCGATATAAAGTAGATATTTTAATTTAGTTTTTGCTTTTTGAATTATTTTTTACAATATCCGCTTGCGATTCTTATTAGTTATAGAATGTATTTAGGCTGTTCTCTATCTATCATCTTACTAATAAATCATTGATATAAATTGTAAAATAAATAAATATAAAATATAATATAAATAATATAATAAATGTACGGGGTGTCCCAGATTAAACAGGATTGCGAAGATGGGGATTTGATTAAACGGGCAACATGCTGATTTAAAATCTGTTTGAAGAAGTTCAAAATGTCGAGCCCGTCAGAAGTTAAAGAAACTAAAATCTCATCTTCCTATCTTCGCAGATATTAGGAATACGAAAAAAGTTTCATATGAAATTCACCGTTTTCGATAAGATCAATTTAAAATGTTAAAAAAGAAATGATGTTGAGCAAAAATTAAAAAAAAAATTGACGCTAACTTAGGGCGACCAAGAAATTCAATTTTTGAGAAGCAAATCTAATCATACGAAAAACTTCACTTAATTCGACATTAGATCTTAAAGAGGAACTAATATTATTAACGGCCTTCTTTTTGTTTTATGTTTGTATATTGATAACATATCCAGTGTATGTAATATGATAAACATCTAATTCTAAAGTGTCTTTATTTAATTTTCTCATATCAAAAGTTTATTTTTTCTTATCATTCTTACAACAATTCTACTTCATCTAACTTATGGAAACTGCGGTATCATAATTGATTTTTTTAACTTCTTATACAAAAGTTTTGCTTTACCGGTTTTCATAACAAAGTTTTCCAGGTTGCCCATAAATTTTGCCCAAATACGCAATACTTTAGCCTCCTCACGTCTGACCCTCCACAGTTAGTTCCGTAAGGAATTTATCAGGGAACTGTAACCTTATCGTTCTAGAATAAGATACTTATTGATCGACAAATACGCCGTTTCAATTATAAGCACCTATTGCTGATATAAACTTTTCTTTTTGTTTTGTACGGTCGACAATCTTGAATGAAAATGTACATAGAAATGTATCACCATTGTAGATACAAAAGTCTATTTGAAAGTTATTGTTCGGCTATTGCACAATAGATTTTCATTCGAGGCGTATTACTTTCCGTATTTTCTAAACTCTCTATGGATAATATCCCTTAGCTATACTAAATCGCTTTTATCCATCAAAATATTCTTTTTTAGGTTCAATATTATGCTTGGTTTCCTCGATAAATCTTCAAAACTTGGCAACGTTTAAACCCAGAACAACCAGACCCACTACAGCAGCTCCATCAACGAATACTTCCACTGCCGCAAGTATAGTTACGCCTGGCGAAGGGGTCGCACTTTATAGACTGACAACAAATAATGGCGCTACTTGTATTCTATTAAAAACGGACGCTCTTGTTGAGGTAGCAAAGAAATCCTAATAAATTTCTCAAAACAAAGATGTTCTATGGATACTTAGAATTATGTGAGAACGTTTTGTAGGTAAAATTCAAGGCGCATGGTATTGAAGAGACTGGTGACGCGTATATTCCCGAAAAGACTACAATAGATGGTAATTGTCAGTACGAAGATAGTGCTACTATGACGATAAGCTGGTCCGAATACGTTTTGTTCTGGGAATTTGCGAAAACTCCGGGTGGTGAACGTTGGTACGTTAATAACATAGAATTGACGGTTGGTACTAGCATCCCAGCATATCATAACATTAGAGCGCATGGTAAGTTGAAATTAATTACGAAATAGTGCTTGATTTTCTTTACCTTTAAGATTTTACAATGTTTGCACGTCTAAATTTGATAACTTTTGATTCGTTCAATTTTTACAAAATAATCGCCGCAGTCCGGGTAGCATTTTTTTTACTCTTCATAATTACCAAAATACACAAAGTGTAACGCTGGATAAATATGCTATGAATAAGAAAAGTATTGAATTTTGGCAGATTCTTTGTGATGTTTATGTCTAAAATTTTGGGAAGAGTTTTTGAAGGAAAGGCAATTTTAATTACATTTAATTATTCAGAAATAGATGTTTTATTTTTTGAGTTCACAGGGCTCACAACAAGCTCCACAGTTCACTGTAATCGATACATTAAACCCATAAAATTGAACCACCTCTATTCTTTAGGGGAATTGCTTAGATTGATTCCAGCTACTTTTTAATTTTTGCCTAAAGAAATGAGAAATCCTCAATGTTTTCTTTTACCTTTAGCCCGTTTATTTGTCCTTGTAGAGAAAGATAGTAGATAGTAAAATTCTATGTAAATGATGATAAATATTTTTGCCAGGATCACACTTCAAACTCGTTCACAACCAGATGCTATTCCCGACGCCGGTTGGTAAATCGTATTCCTGCGACGAATCCATCGTACAACTGGTCTCCAAAGATCCGCAGGGCCAAGCTCAAGGTTTGACGGGTACCTTATACCTCAGAGCATTCCAACTGCAACCTTTCATGTACAAAGGCTCTAATTTCGGCCAAGCTTTCGAATGCAACGCTCAACTAGGATTTAGGGATGAAACGGCTCCGATAGCCGTTGGTTCAACATTGGCCATAGCTGTACTGATGACAGTAACCGGATATGGTATATTTAGATATTTTAAGATCAAGAAAGTCCAATACAACACCATGGAATAAGCGTATCTCGATGAACGAGGTATGCTTACAGAAGGCGAGATGAACGGAATCATACGGACATTGATCGCCGCTCATACGAGGCAAGAGAGATTTTATTTCACAAAAATTAAATGGAAAAGGAAGTAATTTTCTACAGAGTTAAAGTAAAATTTAGAACTTAACATCATATTTGTATGTCGAGGCTACTTAAAGAATACATTTAGTAATGTTGAACTGTAAATAAGAAGTTTAGCAGCATTTCGTTAATGTTCGGAAATTTTTGCAAGTGCGACTAAAATTTACACGATTAGTCAAATGTTATCACGTGTAGATTAATCATCTGAGCAAGCTTTTTCAGTTTGATTTTTATATTAATACGTTCATGTGATATTTTGACTGGTTTCCATTATTAATCTTAATATTCTTATAGTTTTCTGGTATATGGGAACAACAAGTAAAAAAAAACTCTTCATTAGATTCACTAATTGATACTAGCGTCTATTTAATCAAACTATCCATTCCTTATTTATTGATAAATGACGAAAAAAAATAGAAATACAAGAATTTGAATGCATTACTTCTGGCAATGTTTTGGATGATATAAAATACGTATCCGTTTCCATCTACGTATCTAATTGATGAGAAGAATCTACATCTACTGTTTCTTAACATCTATCAAATTCTTTGTAGCAACATTGAGGAGGTCTTCGATTTTTAACACACTGGTTACAATTGTTTATTTCATAGCCCAAATTATATCCAACGTAATTGCTTAGTGAAAATAACAGAAAACGTGTGATGATTGATAGCTAGCTTTTAAGTGCGAAATACGTTATAAAAATCTAAAAATGTAAATTAATATCGTCCCCTTGAGCTTCAAATGACTTCCCGTATACCTTTAGTCATTGTAACCAGAAATCTTTCACAATGATGGGATATGTTGCCATATTTGTTTTATTTTGACTTCAAATAGTATCTGCTGAAGAGCGTTTGCGAGCCTTTAGTTACTTGTCTCTCTTTGAAGATTGGGCAGTCCACTCCAGAAGATGGAATCTATTTTTGTGTGTCTAATCTTTAGATTTTCGAGGTGTTGGTATTTTATTGCTAAATTATGAAATAACCATGCTGTCAACTACGTGCTTAAAGCACAGGGACGACGCAATCCTTGTGGAATTCCTCATCGCATCGCAGGGACGACGCATAAAGGGTCACTAAAAAGCTAAAAAAGAAACCATGGATGTCAAAAGCGATGATTATCTGCTTAAGATTGGCTTTATCGCGAATTTAAACGTCCTCTAACGGCTCTAGCCGAAATTTTTAAACCATCTTCTGCACTAATTTCTGCATTCAGCTGCAAAGAAGTTTTCTTCCTATCCTGAAGGAAGACTATCTAATAGACGGCTTTCTCTGGCTCTACCTATTTGCGGCTAACTAAACAGCACGTAAATTCTTCAATCTAATTTTGGTTTGCGAGATTCCGATAGAACTAAAAATCGCAATTTGTTCCCTTTTAATTTCAGTTGACGGTCGCTTTTTCGCCATAGCAATTCTGTGTAGTGCTAGTAATCTCGCCTTGCTGGAATCACCATTAAAATCATAAAATTCTTAGAGGGCAGAGCCAAATAATTCATGGATCATTTTTTTTTGTAAGTTTGTAAAGATTTTCAGGGGATTTTCTTACGACCAATAGCTACAATTTTGCTTTTTGAGGTAATTGTGACTCTTCAAAGAAGAAAATGCTGTTAAAATCGTCAAATCTTTCCAACGTCAATCTACAGTTGCTTCGGTTTATTGGCCAAGGCTGTATTTGCTTCATACAACCAATATTACTTGATAACGAGATAGCTCTCAGTGTTGAAGTGAGTTATTTGAGTTTGAATTAAGAAAACGGTATCATGAAACGAACGCTGGATAATTGTATTCAAGAATTCTAAATCAATGTCGTACCAATTTGGTTTTAAACTTATAAATAACTCATGTGTTTGGTGTTTAAAACTGATCCTATTAAAAATATTCCGGCTCCGTATCTTTATTAGCCAGTTTAAAAACTAAAATTACTAAAACTTTCAAAAGAATTAAATTTGGCTTATTCTATTTTGAAATGCGTTTTCTATATTTAAAAAAAATTGAAGATAAGTATAATAACAAAAATATGTCAAAATACGTATAAGTAAGTACTTATTAACTATACTATTTAAAAGAATATTCGCACCTTGAGATAGTTTTCACCAGATATATCACGTCTTGCTCATATCTAATTATATCGGCACGATTTTAAGAGTCAATACTATATAATTATTCTTATATTCTACCGGTGCTCTTTGGACATTTTAAAGAGCCGTCTAATTATGGATGATAGGTTTCAATATAATTTAAAATCAAAAGAAAAACGAATCATCGTAGAAAATCAAAAAGCCATCGTCTAGTCTCTTGTTAGATAATGTGCACTCGACATTTCTAATATCTTACCACTTACATCGTTAAATAGTTTCGAATAGTTAGTAAGCGATGAGAACTATAAAGCAAAAACAAGTTAAAAAAAATAACTTAAAAAAGAAGTTATGATTGTAAGAAAACGTTATAATCTTGTTAAACCTAAACTAAAACTTAACGAAGGTACGGCGCACTGCAAGATGTGTACTGCTAAAGATGTATAATGCTTGTATTTTGTAAGGGTCAGCGTTATTTTATGAAAAATACGCGTGGTTCACACATCAATATATGCAGCAAGCAAATGTTTAATAGCTATTTACAGTCAAGTAACATATATATTTAATTTATGTAAATATTAATAGTAAAACCTTTTAACTTTATTTGACATAAAATAACTCTGACGAAACATGCCATGGTCTGTCTTCCATAAAAATAATGCGTAAAAGCCATATCTGTATATTGTAAATTAAGTGTGATTTGTGAATATATACATATAGGTGCATACTACCTACTTATAATTAAATAAACACATGTACTGTAATAGTTAAAATAGTTGCAATGAATTATAATGTTAGTTATGAATAAAGTTATTTAAAATATAATCTATAATTTTTATTACAATTTATGGAAAGAAACAACAAAAATTAATTAGATTTTTTTTTATTGTTCTGAAACGAAAGTACTATCAAAACGCTAGAAACATTATTCCAAAATGTTGTTTTATTATATGAATAGGATGTTTCAGTATCACCTTTTATTTATTTTTTCGTAAAATAGAAACCAAAGTAATAAAGTCGATTTAAAATACAAGAGCCTATCTGGCAAACTGTTCCCAGAAAATTATGTAATTGAATAAAATGATCTTTTACAATTTGAAGCGTGGCTTAAGCTATAAAAAGAGTTTTGAGGAAATCAATCGAATGTTTGATGATAAGCCGTGTTGCTTAGTAATTTCAACGCGGTAGACTTTTCTTAAATGATAACTTCAAGCTCCTAAGCCAAAGACGGTAGCTACCGTAAAGAATATTAGTTATTGCCAAAGGCATTGAAACAGCTGTAAAGATTGGTGTGAAAATAACTGGCTGGATTCACCAAAATTGGACTCCAGTTCAAAAAGAAAACCATGTAGCGTGGTGCAGATCTATATTGGATCGCTTTCACAATGGGTCCTCCCATAAGGTGGAGAATATCATTACAGGCGCTGAAACGTGATACTGCTATAATCCCGAAAGAAAATCTTTGAGACACAACAAACAACAAATTGTCTTCAACAAATATTCGTGAAAAAGCTGAATTATAGGAAATGTTTCCAGTGTAGCACTTGAAGATTGTCGTACTGTCAATGCTGAATCACTATTGTTTACCTCAAAAATATTCACGATAAACGTCCAAGATGGAGGGATTATCTTATGCCAAAATAACGCTCGGACCCGCATGGCCGCTCTAGCGACTCAGTATTTGAATAGCCAAAATAGTGAAATAATGGGTCATTCGTTGTATAGTCCAACACAGCACCTAATGATTTCTTTTAATTTCCGCATGATTTCCGAACGAAAATATGTAAATAAGTTTTAAAAATGAAATTAAAAAAATGTGCTGAAGATTGATTTCCGCAGATCCAAAAATGCATTGATTGTGGAGAAAAATTATAAATAAATGTGCTTTGTCAGTAAATTGTGCATTATTTTACTAGCCTCGGCGAAAGGGAACAACCCTCGTAATTGCTTGTTATGGCAATATTAGAGAATTTACAAGTGTGGACTGTTGCAAAACGGTAAAACGTTGGTCTTAGATAAGGTTAAATGGGAATATTTATTTTTAGGCTACCTAGGCACTTAGCACGTACTCTAACATTTATTAAATAAGAAACAAAATGAACGCAGAAACCAAAAGATACTATGTTAAGCAGTAATAAAATAAATAAATTAAAAAAAAAAAACAGAACATGTGGCTAAATTGTAGGTAGAGCACAGTCGCTTGTCAAACAAGTCAAATGTTACATTTTTATTTCATCTTCTGCTAGGTAGGCACTTATTAGTAGGTAGATGGTACTAGAAAATTTAATTAACCTAATTAAAAAATGAAAAAGTTTTAAATGCTATTACTGCCACCATCACGAACCTATAGAAGTAAGCAAGTATTTTATTTAAAATAAGAAAGTTATCAACAATCTTTTGCGAATCTTCTATGTTCTGGTAATTTATTTAGAAGCATCAGGTCGTTCCATTGTGGTACTAATGATATCACATCACTTTAAGCTGTCATTCACACGGCATGCTATTAAAATAAAGATTCTTTAAAAATAGGTATAGAGAATACTAATATAGATCGAATATTGTTCGAAGCTGAATCTAATTCTACATCACAATACAAAATAAAGAGGAAGTTATTGTATTTAAGCAATTTAACCTCAGATGCCACATTGTAGATAATTGAAATATGGTTACAATTCTTAGCGATTGTTCTGAAAACAACAGTGCAAATTTCGATACTTACTTCCTTGAAACGACTATTATAGATGACTTCGGAAGTTGTGCTAATGGAAAAATACTTCAAAATTTTCAGAATAACTAAAATGGCAATTAGAAATGAAATATGTAAAAAGATTGCATAATTCCATTTACAATAAGAGAGCTTTTTGAAAATATTTTTATCGAGTAGGTCGTGGCTCGATTAACTTGAATTCAAATTTTGGGGAAAACAGCTTTCTACAACCTATAATACGGCAAACAAGAGTAAAGTATCGGCACACTTCGTACCACACCAGTACACAGTCCGGAACAGTTGTTTCGAGGGTGCGCGGGTCGCCACTATCGAATCGTATGACCGAATGATGTTAGAAGAAACTCTAGTCTTAACATGCCTGTCCTACCCCTACTCTAGAGTAGAGATAGAACAGGTGTTTGTTAAACTTGAGTGGTGCCGAGTGCGCCGATACTTTAGGGCTGTTTGCCATACTACGCCCCATACTTAACGAATGGTTTCATCAATCGTTGGTCCTATATACTGACGTAACAGTTAAACATAAAATGCTATAGCAATGAAAATGTATCCTTGCTGAATGTTTAATCTATTTTGAAAACAAGTTTGCTATTTTCTTTCATTTATCTGTACTTCAAAGCTTAAGGATTAAGGATTTTGAGACTTTAAGCGCCTATAACTCGCGAATGGTTAGTGGTAATGTTCCGTTTTGATCCACGTCAAAGGTGGGTCTGTTGGTATATAACTAAGCCTACAGAAACGAGTTACGCTTCACGAAATTATCAAACGCTAAACAGACTCGTGTTTATTCGTCTCATGAGAATGGGTTCGTGTTGCCTACTGGTTTTCCCGAGAGTTAACAAAACACGAATCTGTCTCTGCTAATTTCGTGAAGCCCAGGCAAAGTGTATTCGTTTCTGCAGGCTTATATATAACTCAACGCGATTCTGGCCATTGTTTTTTTCGCAGCTTGTGTATATTGCAAACTTTAAACGTCCATATCTCCTAAGCGGTTAGAGATGGCGGGTGAAAACTTTATTTCTCTAGTGTACGACGGTACCATTAGATCGGCGAAATTCCAACCTTTTTTTTTATGCTCTTCAAAAATTTCATCACGTTAGGTTGACATTTTTGACGGCTCTTTTATGTCTCAGCATCCGAACGAGCTAGCGGTTCCGTTCGAAAGATGTCGACGAACGGTTTATAACTAAAAAAAGCTCGAAGGGCCGTAGCTCCTAAACCAAAAGAACTAAAAGGTTCTGCTTGAACGTAATCGATTCAGCGGTTAATTTTCTATCAAAAACCATCAAATTCGTTCGACCAAAAATATGTACCTAGCGATAAAATCAACGAAAACTAGAGCGACGCCGGTTTGAGGCCTTGTTCTGGCGGCGTTTTTTGTTGAAAAATTCGGATATCCGTTTCTCGGATCTGGATCTGTTATCCGATTGTCGGATCAGGATGCGCTATCTGATTTTCGGATCCGGATCCGTTATAACTTTGCAATATAAAAAGTTTTTAACAAAGAAAACATCGAATTCATGTTATAATAATGATAATACTCGGTTTCCACGCACACAATTCAGTTTCTTTGCATTTCATCGGCTTTCAATAAATCTGATAATTATTACAGCAATAAATATTTGATAATTACTCGACTTAGTGCAGGAATTTGCTCGGAAAAGTTGTCAGAGAAAAGGACCGGATTCACGTTATCGGATAACGGATTTGATCGGACAAAAAAATCCGATTTCAAGATTTCGGATAGCGGATTCAGATCCGAGTTATCAGATATCGAATGCAGATCCGAGGATTCGGATCCGAATTTTCGAGTAATAGATCCGTACCCGAGGTTTCCGATAACGGATCCGGAGCTGAGATTTCGGATAATAGATCCGGATAACACGAAAATCCGGATATCCAAATATTAAAATATCCCGATCCAAAATTATCTAAATCCGGGTAACAGCTCTACCAAAAATGTCAAACGCCCGCAATTCAAAAATGGTTGGAGATGTGAGTGACACATGTCTTGAAAATTTGGAAATTGTAAGTCGATGGTTGGATCTGATGCATTTCCATAATGCATGAGCTATTAACTCAAATTAAATTGTTCGTCCAGTATAACATAATTAAAAAAATATATGTTGGAGAACACATCTTGACCATCTTACTTAAATATTAAAAGAAGTATTCAATTCATTCACAACTATTTAATAAACCTAACCACATATAATAAATTCTATAAGTTACGAGCTTGCAAGGTCTAGTGGAAATAATAAAAGACCATCAAAATAACAAAACGAGCAACTACAAATAACAAGCCGGCGACAAGCCATCGGCAACACCCAATACGAAACGGGGGATTTGCGATACCTCGAACTAACGCTTGCGTCTCTAACAATGTATTATTTGTGCGTCGCTCAAATTACAGGATTATCAACGTTACAGATGTACTCGGAAGAAGCGGAAAGCACCACTACGGACCATTATACAATTGATGCCGTGCCTCTTGCTATGATTGCGTTTGCATCCTGCAAATGGGGTTGTCACGTTATGAACATCGTGCCGTTCCATTACGACAGGGTTTACCGCGGTACTACTTGTAATAATAAATTGTACAAATCTGTATCTAAGGGGCGTGACGGGATCGATTGTTAAGCGCTTAGCAGAGGAGCTCATTGTCGCCTTGTCAACTACCGGTCTTTTGATCAGAGATTCTGTACAGATATATGTATTACATGCGTGTACAAAATAGTAGAGGTTCTTTAGATAAATGTACTGATAGAATTGTAAAGGTTTAAGTAACACGTGAATAGTAAAATATGAAATAAAAATGTTTAAATGCGCAATAAATAAAAGAGACGATTTTCACAGAATAAATATTAATAATATCATAATACAAAGATTCACTCTTAACTCGCGATCACGGTCATACCGCTACGTAAACTCAAACTTTTAATAAATTCTATTTAAACATTCAATTAAAGTAAACAGAGTTATTGCATTGGGCGTACGTTTATTAATATGAAGAAAATATCTTTATGTTTGTTATTATTCCTTTGCTATCTTCTGATTAACCTTCAATTTCTGTATACTAAATTTGTCAATTTGCCTGTACGAGAAATAAGAATCACGAGGGTAGTCTGAAGAGTTTCAAGTCTGAACATGAAGATAGCGTTACTAGTCAAAAATACTCTGGTAAAATAATTGCACATGCGTTGAAAGATACTTTTTAAAATTTCAGTCATGAAGGACGCTCAGTTGTTGCTTAACAGTCATTTTAAAAGGTGCACGTTGTTTACACGAACTCCACATTATCACTTGCCACGGTGATATTTTGGTTAGCTGAATTTAAACATGGTCGTACCAACTTGGTTGATGATGAATATTCGGGATGGCCAAAAACTGCCACCATTACTTATAACTTCGGACAAAATCACCAAACGTGTTAAACGACCGTTCAGTTAAAGTTAGTGGGACATCAGACGTTGTAGGCATTTCGAAAAAATATGCTTGTCATATATAGACTCAAGATTTGGGCATGAAAAGCTAACCGGGCGTTGGCTTACGCAGAACGAAAAGCACATTCAAAAGAACATTTCCAAAGCCCCGTTGAAACTGTTTAATCGAAATAAGAGTGAGTTTTGGCGTCGATTGGTACTGTAGATGATACATCAGTACCATTCTTAAAACCAAAGCACGATCGAAACGGCGGATTGGTAGGGACGACTCGTTCGTAAAAGATAAGGGCCAGAAAGCTAATGGAATAATCAGGAAGTGTTAATCGACTATCTTGAAAAAAGAAGAATAATAACGGTGGCAAACTGGGCATTATTATTTGGTATAAGCTAAAGGTGGAAATTCTGGAAAAATGTCCGCATTTGCATATCAAGTTTTGTTGGGGTTCGAATTAATAGAGCCTAGGGTGGCTCTATGCTAGACCTGGGACCCAGGGACTTTCCTAGGTTCAAAGTTTCGCTCGGAGAATAAATAAAAATTTTCAAGAACGAAGAAGTCATCATATTCATAAACACCGACATTGCAGAATAAGATGCCAACTACTATTTGGAGGGATTAAAGAGACGGGAGCATTGATGGAGAAGTGCATAGACTTACAAGGGTGGCTATGTTGTAAAGCACATGCACATGTGCAAAAATGGCAACTTATTAATTGTTGACATGTTTTTCGGTTTTTCATTTGTGTACGTCGCAATTAAGGGGTAAAATGTTAACCAACTGTGTATTTATTTGTATTATTTCCATTTATCTTGTTTTTTTATTTCTTTTGTAGTGCATTTTATCTTTGTATTTAGCCCTGCATATTATCCAGAATTCCTTCATCATCCATAATATCGTTTGAAATTTGCTGTTCAAGACCTACAAAATCTACACAATTCACGTTGTTGCAATTGTGGAGGCGGTAGCGGCTATGATTATATGCATTTTTTTTTATTAAATCTACGCTACAACCACATTTATCACGTAATATATTTTCAACGATTTTTTTTGTAAGTAAATTAAATACATGAGCAAAAACAATTTAGTAGTAGATGATACACCAGTACCATTCCTAAAACCATAGCACGATCGAAACGGCGGATTGGTAGGGACGACTCGTTCGTAAAAGTCAAAGGCCGGAAAGCTAATGGAATAATCAGGAAGTGTTAATCGACTATCTTGAAAAAGGAAGAATAATAACGTTGGCAAACTGGTGATCATTATTTGGTATAAGCTGAAGGCGGAAATTGTGGATCAAGTTTTGTTGGAGTTCGAATTAATAGAGTCACCCTATTTACTAGACCTGGGATTTTCCTTTCCTTTCCTCTGTTTCCTAAGTTCAAAGTTTCGCTCGGAGAATAAAAATTTTCAAGAACGAAAAAGCCAACATATTCATAAACACCGACATTGCAGAAAAAGATGCCAACTACTATTTGAAGGGAGCATTGCTGGAGAAGTGCATAGACTTACAAGGGTGGCTATGTTGTAAAGCATATGCACATGTGCAAAAATGGCAACTTATTAATTGTTGACATGTTTTTCGGTGATAACTCTTTTCATTTATGTACGTCGCAATTAAGGGGTAAAATGTTAACCAACTGTGTATTTATTTGTATTATTTCCATTTAACTTGTTTTTTTATTTCTTTTGTAGTGCATTTTATCTTTGTATTTAGCCCCGCGTATTATCCAGAATTCCTCCATCATCCATAATATCGTTTGAAATTTGCTGTTCAAGACCTACAAATCTACACAATTCACGTTGTTGCAATTGTGGAGGCGGTAGCGGCTATGATTATATGCATTTTTTTTATTAAATCTCTAATTTCACACCTATTTCTGTACGCTACAACCACATTTATCATGTATTTATTAATTTCTCGAGATTTTTTGGTAAATTAGACAAATCAGAGTTGCCATAGCAAAAATTGAGCTTATTGGATCAACACCTCACCTTCTTAAAGTCTAAAGGTTAATATATTTCCAATGTTTATCATTTTCTTACGCAAGTAGATTATTACAGAACTAGCGACACGTCATTTCATATACATACATATCTTTCCTACAGTATAATCTTATACAACGTGTAGCGTACTTTGAAAACATACCTTATGTAATAGTAATAAAGAACGCTGTAATTCAATGACTCCGGATCGTAGCTGTTACGCTATCGGACCTAGACGCCATGTCATATGAAGCTCTTACATATGTTTAGTGTAAGGTAGCGAAAAAGAGATATTTCCGTCTACCAGACTTCCGATGCGCCTCCGTATACAGATGCATATCTTTAAACTCTCTCCTTCATGCTATTTACCACGTCATCATTAATAAGACTTAGTTACCAAGAATTCCATTTTATCATCCGTCAGCGACTCTAGATACGAGGTAAAAGAATGTAACTGCATGGGATAAAGGAAGGGGAAACGTGAAAAATGGAAATTAAGAAACTGAAGAACCGGAACTGGAAGAATTACTTGAGTTTTTTTCAAAATATGAGATTCTATTATATCTGGTTGAAGAATATTTTGGAAAATATGCAAGCTGTATGTTATTTACTCTACAGTAAAACCATATTAAACTATACATGAAAAATAATATGTAAAATTTTAACGATTTCGAGATTAATAACCGAAAAAGCATTTGTGATGGCTGTGTATTGGCTAAATGAGAAACACTGGAACACATAATTTGGCAGATTGAGAAAAGTTGCGGTCATTTTAGATAATTTTTCCATTGTGTTAATTCCAATCGGCGCAAAGAGGTAATAACTATTGTGATATGTGCGATATGTGAGAACGATTATATATACCAACGCAAGCTATTATTAAGACAACTTAAAATCAACGCCATTACAATAACTAGAACTGCATGAAACCTCAGGATAAAACTCCATAGTTTTATCCTGAGGTAGATGCACAGTTTTCTCAATAAAATCTATAATTTCTAATATTTCTAATATTTGAGATTTTTTTGGTATTTAACCTGATGAAAGTTTCAAAAACAGTTGTGGTTTAAAGTATTTTGATTTCCTTTTTTTTTTTCATACACTTAACGTGATTTACAAGCAATAATTGACCAATCTCAGACAAAGTACAATTTATATTATTATATTTAATATCGCTCATTTCCTATATGCATTTTTAAATGTAAAAAAAGTATAAGTACAATGAAAAATTTTGAAAATCTATCCATTCAAGTAGTATTGGTCGTACCATTCTTAATGTAAACCAATATCGAATCCATTGGGCTACCTTTTGACAATAGGGGAGGCGTGATTGTAAAAAAATATGATAAACCCTTGCCTTTAGCTTGCAATGATCACAGCAGTAAGTATAATGTGCACGGTGATATTTATTTTTAATATGTGTCTGAACGTCGCCCATCCTTAATTCGTTTAAACCCCAAAACTGCTTCTGAATTCTGCAATTAAAGATATATCCAAATAGAATTACCATCCAACCCCAATTTTTTTACATCTGCCACGAATAAATCGGAATTTTGAATTTGACTTGAAGTTTCTATTCTGCAAACGCTAAGCATGCAGTCCAAAATCTCATCTTGCATTGTGTTTGAAGTTTCTTTAAAAACATCATTTAAAAAAACATGACTTAATTGTTCTCGAAGCGTCAGATTAATTAAATTAGCAGAAAAATCGATTAATTTCCTAAATATCCCAGGAAATTCGCAATTTTCGTGGCTATCATGACTTCTAACAATAAGAGACAGTTTAAAAGCTCAACGAAATTTGAAGAATTATTTGAGCTAATGACTAATTGAATTGGAATTTTTTGCTGATATTGTTAATTTTTGTCTGTTATTTGCTTCGAATGAAGAAAGTTATTTATCGAACCTGAGAATTATAATTAATAACATTACTGTTAATATATTTTTGTCTTTCAGATGGGACTACTAACTACTTCAGTAACTACTAACTATATATAAAACAAATACTTATTGTTTGTTGTCGGTAAGCAATCAAAATATTGGTTTTAGTTAGTAAAGCAAATGCCATGCCAGGCATTAAAGTAATCACGAGATTCTTAATGTTTCTTTATTATGGCGGTTAAGTGATTTTAGATTTTTAACAGCAATTCTAGCCTAGCTGATGTTCAAAGCACAGCATCATTAAGCAACATATACGAGAAGCAATATAATATATTCGAAGCATCACTTCCACATATCTATTTATTTTTTTTAATAATTTTCCATGTTATTTTAATTTTATCTTCCGGACGAAGTCTATTAGTCACTTTTTAAAATCACACTGATATTATTCATTTGAAACAGTGTTATTTGTCACTGTATAACACGGAAAAAATCTATATTGAACGACAACACTCCCGTTCGTAGTTAAATTAAAACTGGACGCAGAGAATGTGCGTCCCAAATGCGTATACCTCGTCTAGACTGTGATTGGTTGTGTGGCCATAGTAATCGGGGCCGCGCCCAAATATTTTATTTCGTACCTTTGTATGTTGTAAGTATTCATTTGACAATGCTGAAGACGGAATAAATAGGAAGCCTTACTTAAATTGTGTTTTCACAATAATTACGTGATATAAATTTGAATAATTTTAGTTATGAATTCAATTAAATTTTAAAAGGATATCAGGGAGGACGCGGGACTTCACTGCCTTATGGACCCATCGCCCTTGGCTGAATCTGTCGGTAAACTTCATCATAGGTTGCCCATGGTAAGGTACAAAATCCTTACCGACTTATACTGTTGGTCTACTCGATGTTAAATGACTTTTCATAATAATCCATGCCTCACCATCAGCCGGCCATGAGATTTTTTTTCTATATTTTGTAAATATTTCTTCTTATAAAGCATTAAGAAAATTTTTATTCGGCGATATTTTTAGAAAGAACCTATTTTCGCTCACATTCAGTAGTGCCAGGCAAATTTTACGTACTTGGTTTACACTTTCAATTCTTCCTAAATTAAGTAATATTCGGCTGTGGCCAAAATATAAAATATACAACATGCGCTTTTTTACTAATTAAATTAAATGTTGCTATAATTTATACTTAAAACATTTGAAATCGATTCCAAATTATTTCCTCTCCCTAAATCTTTGAATTAAGCGGACGTTTAACATTTTCAAATTTATTTGCATGATTCTCATTTAATGAAACTTCCTATACGACATTCCGTAATTCATACCAATTTGAAAACGACCTGCCTTATCATTGGGAAATTTTTACATTACTAGAAGGCGCAAAGGTGCAGATGATAGTAATGGATAATGTTTCATTTTCTCAGAACGTATTGTAGTACGATATGATATACGCATCCGTTTAATGTACGCGACGTAGGAATTCATTATTTTCATTACTCATCAAATTTCGTTCATTCATTACTTTATGTAACTTGTCAATTTATCATTTCTCCGCAGCATGCTCTACTTTTCAATGGTAATACTAAAATCATGTGATTTACATTTAAGTTGTAATTGCTGGTTATTTTTAGCAATTAAAACATATGTGACCGATTAATTAATATAATTCGTTCCAAGACGACCCTTTTTTACTCGAATTGTTCCCTACCCGATTATCGATTTCCCACAGATTTTTATGGGAAATTGATTAATTCGTTGTGAAGGTCCGAAAATTACACAAAATGTATAGTTCTTAGTTTATTTATTGCAAAAATAACGTATATTAAAAATGGGACAGAAAATTAAAAAAAAACTTTCTGATGACGTCAAAATCCAGTATGGCGCTCATAAAAAACAAGAAAGTTAATGATGGTCAGAGAGAATCGTCATATAAAAATTCCCACTATACCATTAGATAAAAGACCAAAGGTGGATTTAATAATGTGTTTATAGTTTTTCTCCAACTCCAAATAAAGGTACTAAAGGCAAAATCAGAAAACGAAAACTTTTTCCTTCTTTTTTTTTCAAATCTCGAGCGTCATTTGTCGTACGTTCATTTTCCCTTCGGGTATAAAATTTAACAACTATGCCAAATTTAAACCTACCCTCTATCTCTAATTATATGCAATATCCTTAATTAATAAGCACTTAATAAATTCTCTTTCAAAGAACTCTATCGAGGAAAATATAATCCGTTCCCCAACAGACCTTTAGTCCATCTCGCATTCTATACGCAACAGAAAATGTTTTGTAGTACATCTGACAATCTGATTTCGTCAAGTAGGCGAAACTAAATCCGGTAAGCATGCGATTCTATCTCAAAACGAGATATTTTCTACATAATCAAGCATAATGTACAATAGAATGTGTCCCTAATAGCACCTCTTGACATAAAAAGGACAATCTGAATTCAGGTAGCCGACACGTCCCCTTTTTACACCCTTGCGGTCTGTTAAGATAAATAATAATCTTTCTCCAGTAAGGGGCGATAATGCATCATACGTGTTACATATACGAAATCCCCCAAGACATACTTGTCGCCTATCTAGTTCTAGGAGATAAGTTCCAAGAAAAGGTCTTTCTGTACTGACATAAAGTGGTAGTGTGGAAGTTTAAACAAGATGGTTTATCGTTTGTCTTTTCTCTTTTTTTACTGTTTTATTTGATAAAGAGAATCCTTTATAATTGTTCAACATTTGTAAGATGTATGGATCGAAAATTATATACACATGGTGGAAATAAAAAATGGAAGCTTTGTTATTATAGAAACAAAAAAGTTGTTAGGATTTTCTGGATTTAAGAAATCTAGCTCTAATTTTGAATAAATTTACATTCACTTGTTTTTTTTTTGTCTTAAATAAGTCCTGAACAGACTACGCCTTTTTTCCTTTTCCGACCTGTTTTGACCATTGGAGGGCTGTTCCAACAACATCTACTCCTAAAGGACCAACCTCAGAACTTGAACGCTAGGAAACCAAGCTGATTCCAACCTGCGGATACTAACTTTGGATACACCAGATACTGCCGCATCACCATTTTCTTATTATAAGTCAATTATTATTATTTCTTTTTGTTGCTTGCTTTTATTTACTGTTAATATTTTTTTGCTTTGAAAAAGGTCAGCTTTTTTTTTGTCTTTGATCGAGGACAGCAAGTCTTGAGAACGGTTTGCTTCTTTATCTCTAAAAGAAAATGCCAGGCTCCCTTTCTTTTGCTAGTGATCTTCGTTTTTTTTTGAGATTCACTGGCTTTTTAAAAACAAAAATATTCAAGCATTGTTCCGTAACTCCGATTTCTTTTTACATTGGTACCAGAATGTTTTATACCGCGATGGAATCTGAAATTGAGTTTTTCTATTGCTGCTGAAATATAGCACCTAACGAGAAACTTTTCACACCATAACGGAGAAATTTCTAACTCAAACGGAGAAATTTTTCAGCGAAACGGAAAATTGTTCGTTGAAATGGTGAGATTTTTCCGTTCTTCTTCCAAAATAAACGTCAATATTATTGTGCACCTACACACAATTTGATAAATGTAATTGAATATTTAATTAATAAGAATTTGCAAATTTTTGGATTGGCAACAGGGTCCTACAATGTGGTCTGCAAGCGCCTGTAGCCTGCTATAAAAGATAAAAGTTTTTATAACGACTATTGCTACATTAAAAAGTATAAGGCAACCTGTGATTAAGTTAAATACAAAATAATGTAGACAACAATATGTTAAAAAGGCTTTATTAATTTGTGTAAGAGAGGGGCGGCAATTTTGAACAGTTTTTGTAGTTTAATATCAGCTACTTTGTATTTATAAGTGTTATTATGAGAATAAAATAATTTTTACATTGTTTTCAATAGTAATTTGTTCTCAGGGCACGCCCTATTTTGAAAAAGGACATTTTTCTTTTTTCTTTATTTAGAAGGAAAACCCCCTATATATTTTAAACAAAGATTATTTTCTATTAACTGATGTAAAAATACACAGGGTGCACCGTTCAAAAAAGTATTAAATTAGTAATATCTACTAAAATTTAACTTTCTTTTTACCAGATTTTTATGGATTCAGATAGCTTATTAGAAGTACTGAAAACTTTATATGAGCAATTTTTTTTGTACTTAAAATAACTTTGAAGAAAAACGGCGTCTTTATTTCCATCCCCTGCATAATATAAACAGTTAATTATGACTACTTTAAAATATGTTATTTAACCGATGATAATATTTTTTGTTATATTAAATGAAAATACGTGGAATTTAAATAAAGTGATAAATATATATCAAAGCAATGGCAAAAGGCTGAATAAAATTAGAGAATATGCAATTGTTGTTGATTTATGATTAAAAGCTAATTTACAAACATTGGAAAGAAGAGAAGACGAATAAATTAAAAAGAATTCAGAAATTTAGTGTAATGTACATATAAGAAAAAAATATCCCACATCTTTGTTTCTATCAAGAATATTCCTTTGTCACGAATTATTAATAAACTACATAATTTACTACTTTACTTTTTTGTAATCATCAACAAACTATTTTGCTCCAAATATCCGATGAATAAACAGAAAATAGGTAAATCTACTTAATATAGTGAAAGAACAACCTTGGGAAAATTAACCTCAATTGAACTACTACAATAGAAGGATGTAATCAAAAACAACAAAAATAACAAAGGTACACAATTTGGATTCCGGTCGATCTCAGCAATTTTCCAATAAACTGTCCACTACTGCCGTACACCGTAATGCGTTATCAATTGTGCGCTTCCATGCACATTGCAAAAATAATCGAGTAAATAAACGGTGTTGCATTTTTTGCAGTTTTTCTTTGGAACACCGGATATTCGAAGGTGTTTCCGGGCAATGTATAGTTCGAACCAATCAACTTGATAACCTTCAAGATTAATTAGTTTTTAAAATTATAATCATATAAAAAGGTTTATCTAATGTTCGTATCATTAAATCCATAATGTTACGTATTCAATTATTGGCTGATTATTATCATCGGATCTTTGGAATATCCATGATTACACGGAGAATAGACTCGTGCGTAATCAATCCCAATAACAATAACCACATAACTGAATTATTTCGAATTTGGCATCATTGTTCCCAAACAAACTGATGGACATGGATTCATTATTTTATAGTTGGGAAAGATTCAATAAAATTTTCAGTGCGAAGGTACATGCTACCCTGCCTCCTTGCCGAATTTCCGCATCCGTTTGCGGAATCATCCGTTAGTAAGAAGCTCTTGTTACAACGGACCAAATACATGGGCCCAAACTGTATGGTAAATTCTATAAGATTTTCAAAAGAGGGGTTCGAATTTTACACTATTTGAGTTACATGAGGACCATTTGCATTCTCAGTCAGAATCAGTGGTCTTTTTAAAAGTAAAAGGACAAATTTTCCACAGCGCACTCTGGCGTTTGGATTACTAACTGGTGGGTTGTTATCTCAATACACGGATGACACCAGCTGAGTTTTAAACCTCAGGTTGGGGTGCGGATAATGGGCTGATATTAAATGGCGATAAAACTGGAATAGTGCGGTTTAGATTGAGCATTGCCTAATCCAGTAATAGCATATGTCTTCCATTCAAAGGCAAATCTATACATGAAGCTTCATCGTGGCTTAATTGTAGGTCTTCATTTAAGATATGAAGACCATTGTGCTAGTCTGAACACTAAATTACAATTATGGTATAAGGAAGGTTTGGTAGAGTTGCAATCGATGCGTCAGTTTTATTTCGCTTATGTGGAGTCTGTGTTTTTGCTGATCTAAACTCAATAACTTTTGAATGCGTTGTAACATTTTTAAAAAATAACGTACAAGTTTTTAGCGTTGTTATAGGCAAAGCTGCAAAACGTATGGTTGTTTCTCCGTGAATCAATATTTTATGTACAGAAGCGGGCATGAAATACTAATTATATTCCTCAGCATATAGTTATGCGGTTTTGTAAGAATATTTTCCCAACTTACTTGCATCTACAGCTCTTGCAGTTGTTAATATTTGCAACACAATGTTTTTGATCGACACCTGTGATGTCACCGGTGCAAGATGGATTTGAAAATAATCTACTAGCCGTATTCCCATCGCTACAGTTCCGAGTTTCTTGTCAATCTCATTCCTAAATCGTTCTGGGACATATTTTCTCTTTGCCTCTTTGCCTCTTTCGCTGCTTTTTGTTCGATAGTTAAAGCAGTCCATATTGGAGATGGCAATAGCTTCACATGTTATCTAAGCATGTAAGGATGAAAAGCCAAATGTAGCACAATAACGTATTCTATTACACAAGCCCGAACCTGCTACTAAATCCAATGGTTTCTGTTTAATTAAGGAAACTTCCATACCAAAAACAGATTACTTTTCTATCGACGTATTCATCAAAACTATGATCATAATCGCTTGCCTTCTGCTCGCAGTCCCCGCAAAAACTCACAACAGATTTGCTGTAAACTTTCAGTTTGCAAGAAGCGTATTGAACGCTTTTAATTCGTTTCCTCATTCGCATCATCGAATGACTTACACGGACGACTGCCTTATGTGCTCGATTTAGACAATACATCTCAAGCTTCTTTTAAATTTAGAATGAAATTTTCACATTAAAGAGATTTTACTAATTAGTTATTTTCAAGTTGAATAATGAAAATATTAAAAAATTTTGGCGGTGTCTCCATAAAGCCGCAATGTGTTTTTTTGCGAAAATGCAGTCTTAATATCCCGCGGCTTTCTTTTTATTCCGTGGTCAGTATATGTTAGCTTACTATAAGACAGAAAATAGTAAGCCTGTGAGGCTGAGCATAACATCTGACGTTCCTCAGCGTTCCATTCTTGGTCCTCAACTCTTCGTCGTTCACACCAATGATGCATTTGCGCTATCAGCTTAGTCGATAATTAGGGCACTTACCCGAGATATTTACAATTTTAAGATTTACACCTCTCATGTTGAAATTAAATATTTGAGAATATAATGAAGATTAAGGTATTTTACGCAATTGCAATTGTTAACGTTATTAGGCCAAACACCAATGAGGTCAACTGGTTATCAGGAAATGTACATACTGCCAACCAGAATTTTGAATCCGTAGCGCCCGCAAGCCGCTGCACCGTGGGAAGTTGTTAACGTTGGCGAACAGAAATGGTACGCGTCGGGATCTAAACGTTGGTAAGCAAAAACCACGTAAAAAACTCGCTGACGCACTACGACAACGTAGGGCATTCCTTCGTCAAGTTTACTATCGGCAACGAACGCGTACCTCGAAGCAAATACATGCACGTACCGCGATTGTGTGCCATTACCACGCCAAATTTGACATATACGTATCAAAAACGAACGAGATAAACGCGTTTACCGCCTGGAAATAGGGGACATCTCGTCACGATCATGACTTAAGCGCTCGACATGTCCGAGTTGTTGTTTCTGATAAGGAAGATCGTGTTGACGTATTTTATTACCATAAGTTGTAAGATGCGAATTAAATGGTAGATGTTACAGATACTTGCATACAACAACTAACTAAACAAAATGTTAACGATTGTTTCTCAAAGATAACTTTTCCGAACTTTCCTTTCTTGCGCTGTTTGAAAATCTTTTTTGCATGTGTGAAGAATGCTATTAATGAGACAAGCTAATTATCTTTACCTTACATGATACAAGTGAACGTCCTAGAGGTTTTCTCGTATATGCGATGCAGTCTATTACTAACAATAAGAACGCACAAAATTAGTGTCTAGAGTGTAAAATAAAAATGCTGCCACTCTAAATGATGATTTCAAAAATGTTTCCGAGTAATGTTATATACAATTTATAACAAATGCTTTTTACGCCCAACGGAAACAAGTTTTGTTTTTGGCCTGTGTTCTTTCTTTTAACCTCGTCCAAGTTTCTTGAAATTGTAATTTTGCATGCAGTCTTTCTAGGTTCTTAATGGATCGCAACGAGTTCTTCCACCGCGATTTTAGAGTCGCGAATATAATGTTTTAGCCTCTTATTTAACAGTGCAATTTCGGTTTTATTAAAGTTCTCTGACCATTGTTGTGCTCTCCAGGAAACGTGCGGCTTTTTCGTTCTTTTTAGGACAAATTTTTCGGAATTTCTTGTTAAGACGGTAGAATTTTTAATTAAAATCACACCATTTTAGAAAATTGTTTTCGTCTGAAAAGCGCGTTATTTTAAGGTACAACTCACATAATTCTTTTTCCAAAATGACTACGCCTTGTGTACCAATATCTGATTCCGTTTAGTAACCTTTGCTTTTTAGTATGATTGATGACGTTTAGTTGTTTTCTTGCAATTACTGGAAATGTTGATTTTCATAAATTTTGTTTTTTACAACGTTTAAGAAATAAGATATCAGCTTGTATTATCTTAATTTTAGTACTCACAATACCAAAACGGTTCAATTCCTTGAGCTGCAGAACCATGAGCAATAGTGAGAGCAAGGACTTACTCCACAGTCCTTACTCTCACTATGGCAAACAAAAGTAGGTACTTGTAAATAATATTATTTCTCGAGAATAGGGATAGAATAGGCATGTTAGAAGAGTTTTCTCACATCAATCGGTCTACGATTGAATGTAAGGATCGACGAATCCTCGAAACAGCTGCCCCGGATTAATTAATGGAACTTGTGAGGTGCGGAGAGGACTTTTTGGCAGGTCCTTCAGGGAATATGACACGTTGGGGCTATCTATTTGGTTTTCTTAAGCAGCTCACTAACCAAAATAATGCTGTTAGTACAGGCGCTCATGGTATTGGTGGAATCACTCACGGCAAAAGCATTTTGAGGAGAGAAATCGCTAACCAATGCACGTGTTTCAGCCTAATCGGCATCATCAGCGTTCTTCAGAGCGTATTCTTCGCTTCACATTACCCCATTTTTAGAAGTGTTTTTTTTTGGTTTTTGGTTTCTTGGAAGAGGACTATTTTTTATATAATTAATGTTCGTAACGTATTCTATTCTTTACAAATATCAGGCTGATAGGATCTTGTAAGATCGCCAAATCTATTGCTCAGGCTCATCCCTAGCTTGTCGATATTAAAAAAGAAACATTTTCTTTTAACCAATATTGTACATTAACTTTATCTATGGTATTACATTTTCTTACTTTTGGTAATCCTTCATTATTTGCTTTCTTGTATCTATAAAGTTCAAACGTGTGTATCTTTAAATCTTCAGATTACTAATCTGTGATATCTCTAGGTTACATAAAATATTAGCTTCTTATTTTCTTTAAATCGAGTTCTTTAGGAGGTTATCTCAATTTCAACCAAAATACTCCAATTAATGTTGTAAAATCTCACAGCAAATGTGCAACATCTTCGTTATCACCGTCCAGACGCGAACAGATGCGCCCGATTTATCTAAAAACATGCCTCTTTCTATTCCATAAATATCTTCGGATCATTCGGCTCGTCCTTGTTAATATTACCAGCACGACTTAAAAAAATGGGAAAATACTTCTAAATTTCAAAACTAAATAATTTACGATCGTTCAGCGATCGAATAACAGTACCGATGTCGGACTAAAAACAAAAAAAAAAAACTAAACCAACTTAATCATCCGTTCGTAAAAAAATTAAATAACAACTACAGCGCACCCCAGACTTTTTATGTATAGGTTGTAACCCTCTGACACCAAAAATAATTGGCCGGCCATAAATTATGGAGAAATTTATGTCGTTCGAGTCGAAAACAGTCGGTTTATTTAATGGAAACTAGCCTCGGACGACAATTTTTATGCCAGATATATGAACTATAGAGGATATCATTCCAGCAGCAATACTCTATTAAATGTATAAAGAAATAATTAGCTCTTGTAGCGTAATTGGAGGATTAATAGAAAAATGATTTCTGGAATTAGTTATTAGGTGATAAACAACTGATATTACCTGGTTAATTGGTGACACACGACTGAAATAAAATCGTATCATTTTATCACTATATTAGATGTCATTTATTATATACCTAATTACAAAGTCTTGTGTTGTATGAATTTGATGGTGATGAAAGGTATAATATCATTAGGAAATTGTGTATCAAATAGAAAATTCTTAGTTATTACTATTATTTATGAAGCTTTTTTTCTTTTAATCAACAAAACAAAACATAACAAATTAAAAAGAAAATATTATAACGCTTACAATTAATCATGTCATCACAAAATACAACAGTCTGTGGAAATATTCCTCGAAACTATAAAAAGCACCCTCCGGTAAAAAATTTTTTTAGTTTGGTTTTGAAACTCTTTATGTCTTGTATACTTGTCTTGTTTCTGAAAGTAACGGATTCAAAGCTTTAATGGTTGAATAACGAGGACTTTTTTCAAACAAATTACTTTTATGTCGCGGAACAGATGAATTTAAGATTTTTTTTGAAGATAAAAATGTTTTCTGAGAGTGACCTCTGTCTCCAGGCTAATATATCATATTTCATTCGAGAATAGATATCCGCGAAATATATTGATACACGCTAGCGTTGTTAATGAACAAATGAAAATCGTTAACAAAAATGGGGACCCAGGATTGATCCCTGTGGTACACCTTGTTCAATATTTGTTCTTTAATATAACGTCGTGTTTATGTCTTTTAGCATGATTTCAAGACAAACTGTTTGGGAACGACCCGACAAATCTGAACGAATGATTTTTAACGCGTCTCCCCAATTTCATCATTTTTTGGGGTATACCATCTATTCCTGGTGATATTTTAGGGGCAAGTGCCTTAATTAGCGCTCTGTCTATTTATTGGAGTCCGCAATTGGCAAATAATTCTCGGGTCAGTTATTTTTCTTTTACCGACATAGAGAGCATGATTTATTCTGAACAAAAAAAAAAAACGAGGAGCAAATTTTATCACCCAAGTTCGAACTGTTGGAAACACCGTATTCTTAAGTACTGGTAAAAGTAGGAATCACAAGAATTTGAATTAAAATAAATATCGATTTAGAGGAATTTTGTTGTAACTCAAGATTGTAAAAGAGAAAA
>LR736865.1:1241572-1275091 GCA_902654985.2 Oryctes borbonicus
TGTAAAAGAGAAAATACGTTAACTTAGAATAACAAATATTCGATTTAAGGTGAATACCACATTATCCACCTCCAAATATTTCTCAAAATCTTCTAAATAAAATGTAGATGCAATTTTACCTACGGGTTTGCTACAAGACCCTCATCGTAGTTAACAATCTAGTAACCGTTAATAAGCTAAGCCCAACAACAGAATTAATAATATTACGTTTGCAAAATCTGATAATTAAGCGTTAAATCCGTAGAGTGTGTGATGATATATTGGAAAGAAGGATCATGTTGCATGTGTCCTGTAATTAACTCCATCGGGAGTAGCAATCATTCCAATTAGACTCACCGAGGGAGGCAGCCCTTGGCGAGCTACCCACACGAAAGGGACACTTTACGGTGCTACGTAACGGGGTGTAATGAGCTGATGAACAGGTGCGACTTCTGTGCTGTGAATTCGCTATTCTAGATGTTAGATTGTGAAACAAATATCAGATAGAAAATATAAATGAACTTGTTCCATACATATTTGGCCTTAGTAGATAGAAACATTTAGAAATTCCTAATTTTACCGAATAAAATTGTTGAAAGTTATTTTCAATTCTTCTTGTAACACTGGCCAATAAGTTTTTTGGAACAGATATAATTTCAACTGATTTGCAAGTACTAGCTAATAAACGGGCTGAATATGTGAGCAAAATTAAATACTTGTTTACCGAAACAAAGTTTTTTTTTGTTTGGTATGTTCCTTGGAACTCGTACAAAATCAAGTTATTTTTCAAGATTATTAAATTCTAGCAACTAGCACGATTACTTTCGATTTTCGCTCACAAGGCTAGCAGTGACACACGAGCATTAGTACTAGTACACTGAGAGAAGGACGGTTGTTGATTTAACAAAATTTGAACATTAACAAGTGGTCTCCTTTGTATACTGGGAAACAATTTTTTTTACTCTTTTTACAAAATTCAGCGAGTGAAGTACTTTTTTTGATGCAAGCAACTTAAAACCACAACAACAAAAATGCCACTGGAAACATTGCTGTTCTTCCAACAAAAAATAGAGTTGCGTTAACAATAAGATATTGTTGTTCATCTAAGCAAAAAATCTCAATGAAAATGTTTTGTTGATTTAACAAGCTTTCTTCTCTGTGTGTAGTACATTCTAGGGAAGCTTGTAACTGCCCTTTTTGCAGTATATGACGTTTTATTTTATTTTATTTTAATAACATTTATCTAAATTGCCATTAAAATAGTTCTGTCTATAGGTAATTTTAAACAATTTCTTTTGTACGAAAACATTATGAAAAGACAAAAACAAGGTTGTGCTAATGACTCAAAATTTTTGTTATATTTGCGGGTTATAAACATAACTGCTGCTCAGAAAAGGGCATTGTCGAAACCGGCGAAAATAGCTCACAAGCTATATTTTGGGTTTCCAGTAGAAAATCAAGAAAAATTATGGGTTCCCTATATCTGTCGCATAAGGTGTGCTATCTAACAATGGTTGAAAGGAAAAAACAGCGTTAAAATGGTGTGAACCACAATGATTGCTACGTTTGCCAAACAAATATTAAAGGTTTTACAACAAAAAATAAACACACAAACTGGATATTAAGTCAGTAAAAAAAAAACAAGAGATTCTGATGAGGATATATTGATATTTACCGGTATAGCTTCCTCATCTCATTAATCAAGTTGAATTAAATGATTTAATCCGCGATCTGCATTTTTCAAAAGAACAAGCGGAGTTACTCGATTCTCGTTTACAAGAATGGAACTTATTACCTGAATCCAGTAGGACGTCAATGTATCATCATAGGCGTAAATTATTTTCAAAATATTTTATCATGAACGACTCAATTTGTGCTTGTCCTGACGTGAGAGGCCTAAGGCAAGAACTCGTGGTAAAGAATAAAGTCGATGAACAACGTTTCTTCATCGATTCATACAAAAAAAAGTATTAAAGTAATTTTACTTCATAATGGAAACCAAAAGCCTTCTGCTCCAATTACATATGCTGCATATCTGAAGGAATCGTACAAGAATCTGGTCTAGATTTTACATTTAATTCATTATAATTACTATAAGTGGCATATACTTGGGGAGAAGCGCAAGAAATTTCTTTTTCCGTTTGCGTCTTTCTAATAAACCACCTATAATCAACAATAAAAATTAACCATCAATACTCAAGCATCTTATAGCTGAAATGGTTTTTCATAAAACATATTTACGTTGCTGGTTATTCGAGCACTTTAGTCCACGTTAATTTTTATATCAGTACTTTATTGTTTTTATTTAGAACGTTATCTTTGGTTCATACTTTTTCCCATTTTTACTCCGTTTTCTGATGAAGTAAAATTTAATTAGTCTCATTACACATTAACTACTGATGTAATTAATTAAACTGATGAGGTAAGACAATCATCGTTTGATATTGCCGTCGGATGAAGTAACTATTCTGGTATGGTGTGATACCGCCCAATGTCACTACTACAATATTGTTTTCTCCGTCAGGTGCATAGGTATTAAATTAGTTTTTGTTGGCAACCTATATACACATGCAAGCTCGTTCATCAGCCCCCCGTCAGTCTGTATACGAAAAGAGGTAAAATATTTGCAAAATATTTCTGTTAAGGATTATCTGGATTCGTTGGGAGCAATCTATAAAATGGTTTTGGTATATACTGGGTGACTCCATAAAACGTTACACACCAAAGTTGTGAAAACCTACTGTATATTATTGCATATTTTGATAATGCCGGTTAAATAAAGACAAGTTACTGTTATGTTTGCTATATCTAACTCAAGCTCAAGTTTTTGAAGCAATTAATTGTATTTAAGCCAGATATTTTTAATTAATTTATTTAACCTTCTATATTTTTTATTATTTATCTTATTAAATATCACCTATTTCAGCTTCGTCAAAGCCTGCTTTTGTAAAGTAAATGGCAATAAAAGAGAATTCGAAATTCAAAATGCTAAACTACGATAATTACAGAAAATCTTAAAACAATCAAGTACTAAATTATATCTCCTAAAAGAGGGCAAAACTCATTTCCCCTCTATAGATGAGGGTAAATCTCTTCTTTATTAGTAGACGTAAGCACATACAAAGTAGATGAAATCAAATAACTCCCTGCTTATTGTTAAATTTTAACGGGATAAGTGTCAGGTTACGAACTTGTATTTGCAAATTCCGAAGCCGCTTTTTTCCATCTCACCAGCTACCGCTTAAAGACCCTATGACTGATGATGGTGAGAGAGCGGCAGATCGAGAATAGAGCATCCCCGCGACGCTATTGGTCCTAGCAGAGGGTTACTATCACTACACTTCGACGCGGAGTATACCTGATTGGTCGGGAGACCGTGTAGGCGGTAACCGGGGTGCACGATGTCAAGAGCTTAGTGGAGCACATAACGAAATTACGTTTGCTTTGGTGAGCATATTATCTCTCAGGTGTAAATGAGCGTAAACAAACATTATTATTAAGCCAGAAACGATTTTAATTAGGCCGGTTAGGATTTCTTTTACGTAACGCAGAATGGATAGATTCAGATAATTCTGATGAAGATGGAAGTTGATGGTACCAGCACGTCAAGTGACTCAAGTTCCTTACAATACAGCAACATCAATACGAATTTCTACACGGAAAATATTTATTTACCTCAGGGTTCCAAACGGACCGAGTTCGATGGTTATTTCGGCAAGGATTTCTACGCTAAAAGTGATGTTAAAGGACGAGGTGATTTTTTCGCTAGTGCAAAGAAGGATAATTTTGTGGCAAATGCGAGTAATAATAACAATAACGCAAGTAATAATAGTAATATCGGCAACTTAAAAAATAAAAGTGAGGATTTTGTTAAGAAGAACGCCAATAATTACCCCTTCGCTAGTGGTTATAATAAAAAATTGGACGATTTCGTTGGCGGTATGAAGACGTTAGAATATTTCAACAAGAAGACTGAGACCAACAACAGTATACATTTAAATAGTGTGGATGGATTTGGAAAGAAATCAATTAGCTTCTCACCTGATCAGGTATTACATTATTATTAAGTATAAATGCTTAAAGTCGAATATTTGACAAAGTTAGTATTAAATTGCGTTATATACTAAAATTTTTAAAACTATGTATTTGAAATCAAGAAATTCTTCTTCAGCGGTATTTGTGTGTTTTAATAAAAATGTTCGAAAACTGTATTGCTTGTAGTTGAATTGTTCTATGAGAAGTAATTGAGAATGAAGAATATGCGCGCAGAAAACATTGCATGAATATTGCAATGACTTTTTGTTTAGCATTTGTACAGAAAACGCATTTCTTTAAAAATCCCAAAGTATCTATATGATCAAAATGCAAATGGTTAGAGTTTGGATGTATTGTAATCTCCGGAAAATTTATTTTTGACAAACAACAACAAGGATGGGCCTTTAGTCCTATAAAAAATTAAATCGCATTTTAGGAACTGCAAATAATAATATAAATAACAATTTTCTTAAAAAAAAGAACAATTGAGTTAAGATAAATTGTTTCTCTTTTAATACATCAATCTTAAAACAAAGTGAAACATGGTACTTAATTATTGCCTTCTGCCTTATGTCGTGATACGTCATACTTAAGAACATGCTGGGAATAAATAAGACGATAAATAAATACGTGCGTAATATCAAAGGCACAATTTGATTTTTCATTTAGACTCATGGTCATCCACCTGCTAAATACCCCGCATATTAATTATTACAAACGTATTTGAATTTCGATAAGTGTTACACGACATATCTAACACCCTGTAGATAGTTTTACATTGTTACATGTTAAATTCTAAATTGATAGCAAGACACACTGCAACTTCTCAGGGTAGGTCCTAAAACGTACAAAATTTGCAATATTTTCAAAACTAATTGTCCAAAGTACACATAACCATATATCATCAAAGATAATTTAAGTGGCTATCAAGATGATAAATAGAAAGTATAACAACAATAAAATAAAAAAGTTGAAGGCGGCTGTGGAAATTTGGAACACTCTGTATATTTGTAAATAATTTTAGAGAATACTATATACGTACAGCAAAATCTCATTTCTTCATCTTTCCTAGTTTTCATGATAAATTTCGCCAATATACTAATGCCACACCCGGTATAGTTAAGCGGGGTTGTTAAAACAAAGTCGAATGGATGAAAACCGTACCAATCAATGTACCTATAATTTCAGGGGATACGTTGCTTTCTGAAGTCCTCGGCGTTCTTCAGGTTTCGACTCTTGCGCCCTTGTTATTTTTCTATATATACCGGCGATTTTTTAAGTCAAATTATGTAATTTAATTCCCATGAATGGTAACTTGCAACGAACCTACTTAATTCTGATACAAATACAATTTACAAATAAAAAAAGGAAAAATTACCTCTGTGAATCTCGAGTATCTTCATTATTTTAATTATTATTGTTCCTCAGCGTTGTTTGGCGATAGATACAACAATTGAACGCCGATTTCAGAAAGTACAAAATTCAGGTCTTCGATACAATTTCGTCATAAGGAAATACGATAATGTGCCCCATAAACTATCTGACTGTGGATGGCTTAAAATGAAACATGTTTAACGTGACTTATTGTTCATGCTATTGAGCTAGTCTCAGTTTTATTGGCGCTGAAATTCTTATAAGAATTGTTATAAGTTAAATCATTCGATTCGATTCATAAATTTCGCTCTTATAAAAAAATCTAAACTGTTATCATTATAGAAATAAAGTTTTCCTCTTCACTATAAAGTACACGAAGAAAATAAGCACGTACTTTAGTTATGGCTTTTATTTTTCAACTCTCAATACTAGAGTTAACGTTATAATTTGTAACGTTCAAACAAAGTCTGCTTTATAACGTATAAAGCGGACTTTGTTTACAAAAATTTAAGACATTTGCATGGTCTTTTTACGCGATTCCCGATATTGTTCCAACTGAAACTTTGAAAGTGGCATACGACTTAAGGGAAATCAATCACTAACTACGGGATCTTGATTTGAGGTGGTGCGTCAATTGTTACATTTTAAAGTTACAGAGAACACAGGAAACACTTGATCCCAATAGCAATCGCCTGAGTGATGTGTACCAGTACGTGAGGTTGTGGGTGTCAGAAAGCTTTTTGTGTAGAAAATCATTCTAAACAACTACTTAAATGGGGCGAATTCGATCAAATAGATCATGTTTATGATGCGAGATCAAATATAGAAAGAGATTTGAAAATCCATAAATCAGGTAATAAATATGATGATAGAGCTAGAGGCGCTGAAAATACACAGATTTAAGAATTAAATAAAAGCTTAGTTGTTGGTTGTTAAGAAAGATGGAACTTTTGTCTTAACATGCATAGCATTGTTGAGTTTTGGAGCGAATATTTTTGTGTTTCACTGAGCTCAAAGATAATTACTGACAAGCTCAGGTTTGGTAGCTTAATGCTTGTTTTGGCAAAAGGCCGTTATCAGTGTCGGGGCCTACCGACGAATTCCGACTTTTTGGTGCACGTGTGGTAGGTGACCAGCATGTGGAGTGAAGGAGGAAGCTGGAGCATTAATAAAAAAAATATTATTATTACTATTATTATTATAATTTATACAGTATATCTATACGCTATGCTTTTGCAAAAAAGGTACCAGATAGAAAGAGGATTCTTTTTGAAAAGCAGCATTTATTAGAAAGACAAAATTTTCAAAGGCAATAAGAAAGTAATTTTCAATTTTTTCACCTCAATATTTGGATTTTGAATTTCAATAAATACCAATGTTATTCAGATTGTTATAGCAATTATTTTAACCAGCAGATTTTACAGAAATAATGTGCCACTAACAAGCACGTTTTTGGATGTTTAAAATACCCAGAAATTTTTTCCAGAAATTATTTAATGTAATTTAGTACATTACACACAATTGTTGTTTTTAAGTAACCCTTCAAATTTGCAATGCATAATATAATAAATTGTATGATTACAGTACACCGGATATAATTTCAAAAATTTAAGAAAACCAAAGCCAACCCCACTATTAGCAAAATTTAAGTCAGTACTTGTTCAGAAACTACAATAAAAATGTTTTGAGTGGAAATTAGACAATAGTCCTTGCAGAAATAATTTTGAGGATCAATCAATGTTTTCTGTGGACTATAAAGTAATTCTATGTTTATTAGTCTCTCCTAATACAAACATTAAACACTCTTGCAATTAATTCCTATTAATCTCTTCTTCATGAAATGATTTTTTTTTTTAATAGAAACAAAATTGTTTAACAATCAACGGTGCACTTACTGGTTTAAATAATTAGAATTAAATACATTCTGAGATCTATGTAAAAAGTATTTACTGTTATCCTTAGTTTAGATAAAAGAAGCGACCTAATATATCGATGTCACAAAAAAGTTAAACTTCCTGTCTTTTAAGATTAGGTGTACAATTATATAGCTACCTTCTTGTTTTGCCATTCTATATTGTTGTTAGAAATTGTTTTGATAATATGAGCATCACTATCGCGAGTTCTTTTAAGAACGATATCGTAGTTTTAGGAAGTGACATCCGAGTTGAAATTAATACTATATTCAATAGATACGTGCTATGTGATATACAAATAACGCTAGATTAGTCTTACCTAAACTTCTCGTTATAAATTTCGAGGGCCGATCTCTAAAACATTTCTCTTCAAACAAATAAACCTCAATTAATTTTTCGCGTTCTTTAAGTGAATCAAAATGATCTATTCTGTTCCTGTATCCTGTTTTGCCACTTTTGGCAAAAAAATACTGAATTGTTTATGGAATGCAGTTGGTTTATTTTATCAATTTTTTCAAATGTAAAAGGCGAGTGTAGTCATATATCGACGAACCTGTCTTTAAAAAGGTTATGAATTTATTTAGAAGAATATATGGAGCCATAACTCCATTAGATATGAAATACTACAAAAATGTAACAATTATAAAACATTAATGGACACTAATGTCCTACACCGACAAAAAAATATAGGACTATCTAACAGAATTGTATCATTCCGTGTTTAATTTAATTTAAACAAAATCTCTGTACAATATAGTAGAATTTACTACAAAAATGTGAATTCTAAGAATGTCATACTAATATTTGATGTAATCGTAGCACAAAGCACTACAATAATTTTATAGCAATAAACACGGTGTGCGTTTTTTTTTTTTTTTTTGAGAAGCGAACAAAACTATAAATAATATGCGTGCGTTTCAAAAGTAACACAGTGTATTTGTTTAATACTTCATGAGCATGAGCTTCCAATATAAACTTGGAGCAATAAGGAATGAATTAATTCTTCTACATGGAAACTTGCTTTGATTCTTACATCATTCGGTTTACGGCTGAAAATGAGGATCGCATCCTCGAAACAGCTGTCCAGGATTAATTAATTATACTTGTGTGGTACGGAGTGTGCCGATGCTTTTGTGTTGTTTACCATACCACTCCACATTCCTTGCTATCATTACAGTAAAATAAAAGTACAAGTAGAAAATTTATCCATACACCATCATTCTTAAAAAACAAATCAGTTATTTTTCCTATCAAAACTTTTAGAGTTTTGCCAAGAAGTTTGTTTTCGCCTCTGGCGTGGTTCACACGTTGAGTTACCGTGCTAACTGTTGCCATCACTCTCCTGAAGAAGCCCCATACGTGGGCAAAACCCGGAACACGTTTAGTTCCAACCGACTCTGGTCGTGGAAGCCTACGTTTTTATTTTAGAGATTTTATTGCGAATCTACACATTTTTCTTCTGCCCAATCAAACATTAAACCCCGTTACTGAGACTTTTTTCTCTAGTGTCACATTCATCATCTTCAGTTGAAGGAATCTGTAACAAAAGCTCATCTTAATGTATTCCCTTCTTAATTTCCAACTACGTAGGTGCTGTATTTAACAATTCAACAATGTTATGAATTCGTTTTCCAAACAACCTTCTTTGTTACCAGCGGCACTAGGATGATTATTCTGAATTTCTTTGCTTAAGATAGTTACGGGATCAAATCATCTACACCACTTTCTAATTCTGACTGAAATTATCGGATGTGTAGGATATATATTTACAAGTGATGAAGATACTTTCTCCCAACATCTGCGTATTTGGTATCCTAATGATTACGGATTTTAAACATTTACCAACATTTAGCTCCTGCGAAGATAACGGTGCTACTATTTTTCCAACATTACTAAGTTGTTCTCAGTTGCGTGGAAGGAGATGTTGTCAACGAGCAAATTTACAAACGAATTCAAAAACCATTGTTTGAATAAAGCAGTTGTTATCCAGACCCATTTATTGATCTATGTTCAGGAACTGGAATGCTTTTAAATTATTTAGGCTCTTGGGACTGATAATGATAAGTAATTTTAACTTGTGTGTTCCATGCACATGGTCAAAATGGTTATTCTTTCTCTCATAAGGCCTGGTATAGATTTTTCTTTTTCATGTGCCGATGTTTTGTGAAACTATATTTTCCGGAATAATCCCGACGCGACAGCATTGTTAGTTTGACTAATTGTAGGTGATATACTGAATTCTTTAATTTTATTATCCAATAAATGGCTTAACTGCTTCTCTTTCTTTTTTAATTTATCAACCGACCCTTGCTTGCGATAAAACGGTAATTACCATCATGGTTAATATACATTTGCTACGCATTTTCAGCCAAAACATCAGAAGTTATTATAAAATATCTTTGCCTTTGCTTTAAAAACCAGTCGAATGATTTCTCTTCCATTGCTGGATATTCAGCTTTATTTTCCCGAGTCCAGGGAATATGTAATTGAAATTAAATAAGTAAAAAGTGGAACCAAAATAACCATCTGCGTATTCTGTTAGCATCTTTTTATACCCGAAATTTGCAAAATCTTTCCGCACATCCTTTGGCGAGCTTTTCAAGTATTTCGTCCTTTTGTTTAATTGCCAAAGTAAAAGGTTTCCTTGTTGAACTTATGTATTACCAACCAACGTAATGCGGGCGAAAATGTCCAAACTTGGAAATAATTTTTTTTTGGGGTCCTCGATCTAATCAAATTTAATGAATGAAATAAAATTTGACTTCGTTAGGATTCGAACTTAGCTATCCATCCAAGTTTCATTGCGTTAATTAAATTGAATTAGTCCAGAAAAACAAAAGAAAACTGCGCTAATCGCCGACGGAAGCCATATATTAATGTCTAAACTTTCCTTAGTACCGTCGATATTATCAAAATATGGCGATTTCGAAACAAAAAAAAATTGTATTTGAAATTCGGATGATCGAGTCTCTACCGTACTGCAAGATACCATTATGACTCTGTGTGAGTTGTTCACAATTATAGGTTGGATTAATTTTAATTTCAAATTCTGCTTAAATTTTTATTGTTTTACTAAATTGTAAATATTTTTTTATTTTTAACTTAGATGTTATTATGTAATAAAAAATAATAATTTTAAATTCCAGATTAAAAATGAATAAATAATGTATGTCATGTACACTAAAGAATTGTTCAAGATACTATTGCCTTTTATATATCATAAATATATAAAAAACGATTATAGTAATATAAAATTTTGTAATTATATTTGGAATGTTTTGAGCTTGCCTGCGGATGTGCGAAACCATACGAAACCAGTAGCATTGTGTAAACTACATATAAAATTTTTTCAGTTAAGACATCTTTTATTTCAAACTTTAAAGGCCAGGTCGTAGTAAAGTTATACTACTATAATAAACAAAAACTAAGTCTGTCAAAACTCTTCAAATACAACATAAAAAAAGAATATTGTTGCATTTGAATTTTTAGAGATAATTGAGGAAAACCCTTACTGTGGGGGTAACATCAGGGGGTACATGTCTTAAACATTAATGGCTGACACAAATTGCCACATTTCAAACCTCGCTGAATGTCCTTTCAACAAGTCCACGTTTCTTCAATTTGGGTAAAAACACCGGCCCCCACTCTTAGCGGCATAGGAAGTATAGTTCACATTTTCAAATTCCTTCAATCTTTCGTAAAAAATTCGAGAAGCGGTTGATAGTGTTCTGGAGTTTAAGAATAAGCCTTCGATTCCCTCGTGTTTGTCGGTTTGATCAAGTATGGCAAAGAAAAATTCGTGTTGAATTTTTAGGCAAAGAATATTTTTAGAGCATTGATTTTTTGTTATAGGTCCAATGTATGTGTGATGCTCTTCATCAGCGAGGTGATATTGACCGGCTGGCTACATTTTTGTGGTCCCTACCTCCGTCCGAATTACTTAGAGGAAACGAAAGCATTCTACGAGCAAGAGCAGCTGTGGCTTTTCATCGAGGTTCCTACCACGAACTCTACGCTATACTTGAGTCCCATACGTTTCATCCGCGTTGGCACACGGATCTGCAGAATCTATGGTTCAAAGCACACTACCGAGAGGCGGAAAAAGTTCGCGGTAGGCCTTTAGGTAATATGCTAGTAAATCGTTAAAATATGACGAGGACTTTGTCCAAAAGATTGCTCTATGGAAAGTTAGAAGTTAAATCTCTTGGAATTTGTTTCGAATATCTTAAAGCATGGAACCATTCATAAAAATAATAGTTTCGTGTTTATATTTTATCTTGGGAGAGACTAATTCAGAAAAATTATTTCTTAAAACATGATTTTAGGAATAGTTCGTGGTCGCCGTTGAATAATCTTTTATAGTCTTAGCAATATAGTCTAAAACCTGTAAAATTTGAATATTTAAATGAACGTTTGTATCAGTAATATTTTGGAAAACTAAATTCGAAATATACAGCGTGTCCACCTTGTGCATGGACTTTCCTAAAGAATTAAAAAAAAACTTTTTCAATAAAAGTTATTCACAGAAAAATCTGTAGAAAACAAAATTATATTAAAATAGAGGCTATTCACTTTTTGATGCACGGGACACATGTTTAATTTCTTAACTGGTGGAACACAAGTTCCACCAGTTAAGAAACCCACCAGAAACGCGGTAATATACAAATATTATCGCGTTTTTCAATATCTCTCTTGAATTGAACTTTCTATATTCTTTCGGAATTCAATTGAAAAGCTTTAAATACGTAGAAAATACGGTGAGAAAATGCTCTAAACTTTGGTTTCTCTTAAGACATTCGCTAAAATAATTCCTCAACAACAAGGATGTAGCGTCATATAATGATTCAGAACTTCGACAATCATTTAAGAAAGTACTCTGCTCCAAATGGATGAACTTAACCTTAGCACGTAAGTCGGTCGGGTAGTTTGTTTACAGTGAGCAATTAAAAAATACAATTTTCGAAAAGATATAAATTTTACGGGAAGGTCTTCATTGGATTGTTGCACAACAACAATGCCTCGAATCGCTTCGTTCAACTTTTAGTTCAGAAAAGACTGCTTACAACTGCTTTGCAGATTTCGTCGTGGTCGTACGTCCGACAGTGATGAATTTTGAGAGTCGACCAAAGTCGATTTTGTTCTAAGAAATATCGACGATGCACGCCGGATGATTGAACAAGCTCGGCATGTGCCTTATTCCAAGATTAGAGGCATTCTGGGACATTTAGATTCGAAAAGGATTTGTCCCAGATGTATCCCGTATAATTTGACTGAAGCACTAGAAAGGCTCGTATCAATTGGTGTAAAGAAGTGCTTAAAAACTTCCCCCACAAGGCACTATTAAAGAAATAACCGCTTGTTTCTTTTTTCGTTGAACTGGGCAGTTTTCTATTCTTTAATTGTTTCCATATAGACTGTCCCTGTTATTGTAGTGCTTTTTATATACATGTATTCAATTAACAATATCCCTTGTGTATTACCACAACACCACAGTCGCCAGTTTTCCTAATAAAGATTGCGTTCTTGCTTTCATAGTATGGATTCTTATTTTGTCGGTGGGTCCCAGTGATACATCCGCGTATCATCCCGTTACAATTTTTAAAGAAAGATTTTTGTCGTTAGCCAGTGTTTTTCCTCACAATTTTGTTGCCGACATAGGAGTAAAGAATTTCAGAATTCAACGTGCTGACACCTTATTTATTCCTACTAAAAAAAAAGTTGTTGATGTTTTCGTTGGTTCTTGCTTCAACAGGTCTTCCGTTTCTCGGGTCATCTTGAATTAATTCCTTATTTCGTCGTTTCATTGTTTACACCAAAACTTTACCATAAAATATGACGGCGCATTAATCGATAAATAAGTCATAAGTAGTCTTGAATTACTACCTAGATCTTCCGATTTGACGCCGTTGGACTTCTTCTTGTGGGTCCACTTAAAAAGTAATGTGTACATAAACCTACCTAATACAATGCATGATTCGAAAACAAGGATACGATGGAAGCCGAAATTAGATTAACTCATGGTAACATTATTACGCACAATTGAAAGCGCTTGTTTGTGTCTCGGACACTGTTAACTTATGCATGGAGAGCAATTTCACCACTTGCTATAAAATTTTTTTCAAAATGTTTTATCAATAGCATTCATAAAGTTTATAAAAATAATTAATTATTAATTTTCTCTAATAATCGTCAATTTTTTTGCAACAAGTTCTTTGTGGTTGCAGATTTTAGTCACGTAAACAAACATACGGTTTCATTTAAAAATGACCGCCACAATTATTTTAAAATGGAGCTTTTTCAATTTTTCATCACTTATTCCTCAATTTTCCTTACTATAGCCACGCAAACCTTTATTTTAGATTTTGTGCGTTACTTTATTATAACCCTGTATAATATTATGTAAACATGAAAACAACTCGAGGAACCACGGAAATGGCTAAATAATTCCTCTTCACTTCATATTCTTCGTGTCCTAAATGTCGTAGCGGATCCACATGGAATTGTACAAGCTGCAATATGGTAATTTTGATTGATTGAAAATTGAAATTGTAACTGCAACATTTAACAAATGCTATTGATAACGAAGGAGTGAAGAGACGCCATTACAATCTGCTTCCTTCCTTCTCTCAAGAGCGACTCGAACTTCGCTCTTGGGTAAAGACGTATTTGGCCAAGTTACTAATTTTCAAAGCGAATTTAAGTATTGTAGTGTTAAAGTAATATTTCAAGACCAATGCTAGTTTCATTCCAACGAACGTCGACGTGGTCGAATTTTGAAGTTACCATTTTTATTCCATTGAATTAATTTTTGAAAACGTGCAGAAAGAATATCTAGGTTCACTCGACTACAACCGTGAAAATTATCTTTTATTTAGAAAGCAATAATCTCACAAATTTGAGTGTAATTAACGCTTAAATTTAGGGAATCTTATTCAAAGTAACTTAGTCTGTAGCAGAACCTTCGACATGGTTTTTGTAAAAAGACAATTTGTCAACAATGGCAGTTGTCAATGGTCGCACGTGTTTTTTTGTGTGGAACGTTAAATACTTTTTGTTTGAAGTCCTTATTTTAAGCTTAACTCAACTTGTTTTTGTTGAAAATGTAAATTATTGTTACTTACCATGTGTTAATAAAACTCATAGTGCCTGCAGAAGATGTGGCGTTGACGTCCGTTGCATGAGTAATGAATATTTTGAATATCCTATAACCAATAAGGAGAGAGTTGATATTATCGACGCGCATAACTTATTGCGGAACGAAATCGCTGCTGGTCGGAAATATTTCACTTTTCAGAAGATCACCATCGCTGACATGGAAACTATAGACTATAGTCTCGAATTGGAACGTTTGGCGTTGTGTTGGGTGAGACGTTGCACAAGCACCGCGGATCCATGTCCTAGAACAGAACGCTACCCGAATGTACAGCAAAACATTTACCAAACGAAGACAATGGGAATTTTTTGGCATTGCCGTTTCAAATCTGTGATGAGTATCGCAATGACGAATTGGTGGAATCAATTCCAGATGTCCCGCTTTAATCTCCTGAGTTGTATAGACGAACATAACTGCACCGGCGAATTAAACCAACTCCTTTGGTCTAGAACTACCAAAATAGGCTGCGCTATGGTCAAGTATGACGAGAGTAACCCAAAATGTCTTCTGGCCTGCAACTATGCGCCCGGATACATTAGCGGTCCTCTTTTTTTTTTAGGGCCAGTTGGGTTAAGGTGCAGAAAAAGAAATCGTGCATTCGATGCTTTATGTGGTCGTGCCTCTATATCAAATGGAGAAAAGAATTATCCTTGTACTATCATTACATTAATCTCGTTGTTGTTTTTATATTGCATTAAGAAGTATTGTGCCTTTATAGATCATTAAAGTTGATGTTATTGCGTTTGTAGCGAGTTTAGATGACGATATGAGGATTGCTTAAGAGAAACACATTGTAAACTAAAAAATTTTATTCAGTGAATTTGTACACGGAGTTCTTAGAAAGTCTGCAGACGATGTTCTAGCTTCGAATTGACTTCATTTATGAATTTAAGGATTTATATAGTTAATAATTAGTCCACCTAGCTGCATCGATGAATGTGATCCATTGTAGACTGGTCATGTAATCTTAACGTTCATCGAGCAGACCAGAAATTCACTCAGCGAAGTCTTTTCCAGGTTCTCTGGTATTGCAAGAGCTTCTCTTAACAGACAAAATCTGATTCTATAGACAGCAAGATAAATGTGCTCGCTTTCAAACACAGACGATACTCCTTTTTTGAAATGGATCGCCTTATGCGTAGGCGTTTCCTCAATCAAGCGTGACTGGTTCTGTCTCAATTGAGCAGCATAAATGCCCTCGCAGGAGACAGACTCACTAAAGTTCGAAGAAATTCCTGTTTGGTCCAGCGAGTAACATGCATTAAATTAATTGTTAACTAGAGTCTCTGCGGATTCTGTACAACTCCCGTACTGGCAAGGGCACCGACTATCCTATTATAATCAATGCCAGTGTGTCTTGGTGCTTAGATGAGGGTATTCTTAATATCCCTACTCAAAACATTCGAGTTATTCCTGCATTCAGCAACAACTTTGTTCAAAATAAATGAGCTTTTAATGGAAATGTTGCATATCCGAAATTCTTGTTAATTTCTCTTTATATAATATAGAGAACTCTAGTTTTACAAATTAAACCGCTTTCACCTTAAAGCTTCATCTTAAGACTTTTTGTCAACTCTGAATATTTCTTAGTGGTAAAATCTCTCTGATTGCGGAACTATTTCGCAGCAGTAAACTTTACCTCAGGAATCAAAAGTTCTAGCATTTTCCTCCTTTCCCACATGGAAATAGCATTGGGACAAGTGGGAACAGTAGAGTTTAGAGGTAGGGAGATTTTTGGAAGGTTCCAGAAGCATTTATTCTTGGTGCTGGTTGAAGTTTAAAGTGTTTGCTTATCATTCTGCTTAAGAACAATGTACCACCATTAACACTTCTTTCTGGAGGTTGAAATCGAGATTTTTTTCACCCTAACATATTCTGCACGATTTAATTAGTGTTTGAATCGATCTTCAGCAACAATTTGGTTTAAAAACATGTTGTTATTGAACACTTTAGTCGGAAACACAAGTTTTTATGGTCATCAGTAGACGTTTACAAAATCCACAGACAGTGAAGAGCAACTTTGCGACAATCACAGCTACGAACAATGTAATGCAACAGTTGCCACATGTAAATTTGTTTCATATTTTTATTCGATGCTCTAACATAAATATGTCCTGAGAAATCACCACGTACAGCTTGGTAATTTCTCAATTTTTCAATTTCAATATTCAATTTAGAAGAAGCGAAACAACAATTGTTCTTGACTGTTGAATTAAACGAATTTAGAATCTCAATTAATTGATCAAATAGGTTAGAGCATTTGCTTTTATCCAAACAACAGGGATCAGGCAAAATCGCCAAGGGGATGATGTTATAGGACAATAACTTTTGCCATAGTATCTATCTGTAAGAACTCATGCGTCTATTTTAGAAAGCAAGCCTTACAACAACGTGTTGGTTAATACAGTGGTATTTATTTTGGATACCAACCTTTTGTCCGTTATAAAAGAAAATAGAAAGGGTCTAGCGTGTTGCAAAATGATGATCCTAGTTCGTGCTATTTCTGTCATTAGTGCAATTTAGTGTTTGGATTATGAGATTTTATGTTTGGTAATACTTATCAGATGCTTTTTCCAAGGTTTATGCCTTCGTACACCTAAATGTTAATCCTATGTTTTAGCCATACACATCACATTACAGTACTACCAAAGCAACTGCGATAAGTTTTGATATTCCAGTTGAGTTCTCGAAGGTGATAGTAGAATAATTGCCAAAACATTAAATTACATCGTCGGAAATATTGCCTTAGTCTTATTTCATTTCTAACCCAAAGATCAGAATTCTAAATTGTAACTGTGCCCTAATTTTCAGGTGCAGTTGACAAATACAGATTGAGGAAAAAGTATCCTTTGCCCAAAACAATATGGGATGGAGAAGAAACGGTGTATTGCTTTAAGGAACGTAGTAGAAATGCCCTAAAAGAATGTTACGCTAGAAATAGGTATCCTACTCCTGATGAGAAAAGGAACTTGGCGAAACGAACAGGTTTAACACTGACGCAAGTCTCGAATTGGTTTAAGAATAGAAGGCAAAGAGATAGGACTCCACAACCTAGACCGTAAGTTTCTGTATTATGTCTTAAATTTGATAAGTAATTAATTCTTCTTCTTAACAGTTATTTGATAATTATTCATAACACAAAAAGAATTTTAATTCTCAAACGCATAATCTTATGTTGATAAATAGACTACTGTAGGAGGTTATTAGTAACCCTTTTATTTCGAAATGAGTAGAGCAATAAAATCCATCTACATATGTACAGAATAGGGTTGTAAATACGATACGTGACTATTTCGACATTTCTTCGTTCGTTATGCTCTGGTTTGCTACTCTGAATGGCATGGCATCGGCTAAAAAAAAGTAAAAAGACACCGCGTTGGAAACGGTCAGTCTTTCCGCTGATGGTAGCCATAACACTATTTTTGTTTTTTTTTACCTCAAAAAATCGTCTGGGTTTTTTAATGCAAGATGTACGTAGTATGTGGGCAGTCAAAATAATGCTTATATGAAACGTAATTGGTAAATCTACACTCTGCATTGAAGAAAACTCTTCTAGATAAAGACATTGTTTGTTTGGATACGTTAATAATGATGTTTATAATGATAGCAAGGATTGTGGGATATTATGGCAAACAGTAAAGTATTGACACACTCCGCACCACACAAATTATTGGAATAATTCGCAACAATTGCCAGGCTTTGTTCTATCCCTACTCTAAAAAAATATTTCCAAGTACCTATTTTTATCGCCTACATACTCTAAAACATGCGAAATATACGAAGCTAAAAAAAAAAGTTCTTGTCTGTACCACAAAACATATGTTCATTTTACACCAATAAATCTACAGAAGCGGCTAAGTGGTTTCCTTTCCCGGTTTAAAAATTTGAATTTTTTTCCATATAAGTGGTTTCACAAGCGTCTAATTCTCAAGTTCTTGGTTATGCCAGGTTTCGTTTATGTGTCGTGGTACACTTGATGGCACAGCACTAATGGGTCATATGTTCTTTGAATCTGGTGCATATCGTCTGTATCGTTTGTCCAATATAGAAGTAATCGCGTGGGCCTTTTTATCTTTTTGCCTGGAATGTATTTTACGCACTGAAACACACGTGTCCCCTAAAAACTTCACCAATATGTTTCAATTTTCAACAGTTTCACAAATTTCTTATCGCGGTTTTCCGTAAGAACTAAAGTCAAGGAATTTCTTACATAATGTCTATGTTGGACTTTCCTAAGGATTCGATCGACATATCCCACGAAGAATTCTGGAATAGAGCGTTTCATAGTACCAAAAATCGCGAAAATATTTCTCCGTACCCAAGCCAATCTCTAGGTAAACTTTATCAAGTCTAAACTTGGATGGTTTCAGTACGATAGCTTCATGGATAAAATTTTGTAACCATCAAGTCAATCCAATGTATTACTAAAGCATTGCAGTTTTAGTTCTACTTCAAGCAAGATAAAATTTGGTGAGAGCCAGGAACTTCTTGGTGGAAAATTCCGGAACCATTTGAATCTAGTAATATTTGCAGTACCACCTTGTATTGTAATTATTACAAAAAAATGTTAATATAAAAGCGACAGATACAGATAGCCAATTCCATGCTATTACTTGGACACACTTTTTTTGAGACGAAAACTTATTAATTTTGAGGCAAACCACTGATAGAAGCCGTGTTGACGTTGTGTTTTTGGGTCTCGGAGGTTTCAAATGTTTGCATTCCCATATTTCTGGTGTCTGGGGTCAAATCCGCTTTTAAAATCTTATCACACAGAGGAGAACGACAATTACTGAAAGAAATTAATAAAAAATATTGCATCAACTTTTGAACTTCAAATGGGTGGATACTGCACCCACATACATCTATCAATGGTAAAAGCTATTCCAACAAAATGAGGTCATGATGTGGAATTTTAAAGAATCGCAAAAGTGTAGTTTTAAATTAACATAATCTTTGTGTTAAGCCATTTATTGTTAATAACCATTTGCAGTCTATCCTATTGTTATTTTTTAGTTTATCTTAAACTTATTCGTAGCTTGACTTCTGGCTCCTTAAAGCGCATCTGTATGTTGAGGTTGACTATCTCTTTTCTTATAGTTTTATTACCAAGAAAAGTCAATACTGTGGATTAACGTCAGGGCAGCTGGAGGTTAAGAAATTGTATCTATATATGATAACAATCCGTTCCTTTAATCCTCCAATAATTCCGAACGTTGTCTTATTGAAAAATAAAATTGTTTTCAGGACCAAGGGCCAGCTGTACAATGTGCTGGTAAATCTGCTACCCGTAGTACTACCCGGCTGACATGTTTACCAGGAGGATAAGGCTGGATACCATAGATTAAACAATTTAACCATTGATATAGATAGGCAAACTCCCATTTTAACTAACTAGACTACAGATGTTGAACCAGTCAATCGTTTCTCCAGAACACTTAGATTTTGGAGGAACATACCGTACAATATATTTAGGCTAGTCTTTATAAATGGCAACAATTGAATTTGCTAGTTATGGGCTAGTTTGCGCAAGTTTATGGTATATGACGAGTGTGTCTTTTTAGCAAATACAAATTTTGATTTTTGATAAAAATTAGGGGGTGGGGCGCGGTTCCCTGAAAGAAACGAAGGAATGCGTACGAAATGGAGCACCTTGTATTCATTATCGTAATTAGACATAATTTAACATTTTCTGTTCTAAATACCTATTTATTGGCAACTTTTTTTTACCCATCCATTATCTCAAAACAATTTTAAAATTTGCTCTCAATTAAACTTAACAAAGGTAATATTAGAATAATTAGATAGCAACGAAACCCTTTGCATAAATTAAGCTTTTCCGCAACACTGTTTAACGCTGTAAATAATTTATGCATTTCGTTTGTTCCAGAGAACTCCTATTGGGCAACATATCTTTAGGACAGAATAATATGCTTGGCAACCACCAAAGCGGCTTAGATATGGCAGCATTCCAAGCAGCGTCCAAACTATTCGATTCCTCGTGCAATGTCACGCCCTGTTATGCTGATTATCAAGTACCTTAGTTAATATCTTAATGATTGTGATATGAAATTCCCGCACTATTAGTTAGTTGTATGTAGATAGCATTGTAATTGTATAATTGTAAATATTAGTATAATATTAATATTAATAAACTATTAAATTCGATGAGAGCAAACCACACACGATTTGTCTGTGCTACATAAGCTAGAATAATTGCAAAAAGAAATCGAGCAAAACCGCATAAAATAGTTTAATCATCTGGTGGATAATGAACCTTGCATTTGCTATTCCAAAAGTCTATATAGTACGGCGGTGGAGTCTTGGACGGCTTGCCCTGTTTGTGCACGAACAAATCAAACTCGGTGCTGATCTTAGAGAAGGTCCTCAGTAAAATTTCATCGTTGCGCGAATATTTGCCTGCGTTCAGTACGGATTTTTCGTAGGCTTTCGGTTTTGGTCGTTTGTATAAGTCGAAGCTGAAGCCAAGAATGTTAAGTTTTGAAAAATAATTGTTGATTTGGGAACTTACGGTTTCTCGTGTATGCTTTTATCTAGTACCACGGATTTTCTAACTTCGCGGGTCCTATCGCGAGTTTTGTAAAGGTATTCCATACGTTGATCTCGCTTATCGTTAAATATATAATCTATAAGTTGCTCATCTGTATAACTGTTGTTGTATATTTTTCTTAGGTCATCCATATACTTTTTGAAGGGCAAATGCTTCAACCAATATTCAATTGGCGACAACTGACTGAAATATATGTATTGTCCACTTACTTCAGCAGGTTATTAGAAAAAAAAATCAAGTGGAAGGGTGTAATAACAATCAAACTATTGCATTATGACTAGAGTGGCGACGTTGTGTGCAGTTTGTCATTGGCGTTACGTTCATGTGTGAACTCGCCACGTAGGGGGCGACGGCAGTACTGGCTGACTAACACTCGCTAGCAAACTGCACTGAACGTCCTCACTCTAATTATGACAAACAATTTTTAATAATTCACAGACTTACTCTGTTCCATGAAGGGAATATATGCCTTCCTTGCATTTGGTCCTTGTAAGATGGTGCGTTTTAAAAAGAATGAATAGAACCCATCTTCTACATTCAACTTCTAATTTGCTTTTATCGACATCGGGAAATGTACCAGCCCTTTTGCCATCGTTTTCCTGCAGATCCCTGTATGTTCTCCGAAATGAATTTTTCATATTTCTACTACGTTCTTCTATTAGCCGCCTTTTCTCCACCATTTCCCGTATGGATTTTGTCATATTTTTTCTAATCTAAACAATACTGTGTTATTTTTTGCCTTTAACATTGACTTACACGACAGAGTACGAATTCAAATTTTGTTACCATATCTCGTTAACCAGCAGCATAGATGGCCAAAAATAAGAGCCCATGTGGAGTCTCTAGTTAAGTGCTGAACGATGAACCATGAAGAAAGATGAACTTTCGACGAACAAAAATATATTGTAGCGTATTGCATTGGTTTGCACTAGAGCGCACTAGAAGATTGCAATTCTAATTCAAAAATTTTGGACCGAGCAGTCCTAGTATTCTGCCGTCGAGCGCTTGAAGCTTGCCATCTTTCATTGGGAGAAGCTAAGTAGGCTATTGTTCCTATAGCAGGAGCAATAAGAATTGCTTCGAGTGCAATTCTGACTGCTCTGACCTTACCAATGGAACATTATTATTGCTCTCAAATTGCTCTCAAATTTTCAACGGAACATGCAACTCGTGCTCTCAGTGTTCTAGAATTACCAGTGGAATACGCTATTAACGTTAAAGGAAGTTGGACTGTTTGTGAGAATTCTTTAAATTGGTACTGCAATTTGAGATTAAAATCCTCCCCCAAAAGTACCTACTCTATAGCCTTTCCAATATGCTTGTATTTTTGTTGCACAATTGTTCAGATCACGTTTTTCTATTCTTGCCAGATACTCTTTTAAGTAGTCCACTTTGTGCCATCTGACGAGCCAACCACGAGCGACTTTTTGAATAATTATCGCCTGCCTATTCCATTCTTGGACCATACGACGAACCCTGTGACCTCGATAGCACCTCTGAATTGTGAGCGCGGCAAAGTACCTCCTTTTGATGGGTAATTCCAAACGTCTGGCGAACGATTTTCAATTATATTTCATGGGATCATATCACGGGATTTACACATTACTTACGCGTTTTCCTTGATAATTTCATTCGGTAGAGTATTCGCATGTCCGATTAAATTGTACACTGAAGCCATTTCTTACGGTTAATGTTGAGAGTTAAGACTCAATTTGAAAGGTATTGAAAAATTAAATGTCACTGGAAATAATTCTAATTTGTTATCATATGTCTGCGTCAATCTTCAGCCAATTTGACATTGTATTTTTGATTAAAATAAAAGTGGAATCCTTAATGTTTAAAAAGCTTAAGTGATTTTCGTTTCGAATGGCTAAAGTTGGATTACCTAAGACTCCATATTTTAACTATCTGCGTCTATGTTTGACTTTTATAATTCATTTAAACGCATAAATGTAACTGCATTTTGCTATGCTTCCTGAACAAGAAGCGTATAACTTTTTTCTTCACAATGCAAAAAAATGCAACTTTGTTGTTGCTTTTTGTGTGACGAAGTTCACTGCTTCACTGTGACGAAGTGAAACACGTCGTATCGCAATTGGGTAGGCAAAAACTGTTGTGTTTTGATAATCTAATCTATCTGCTCTAATCTATATGCGTGAAGCAAACCAAAGCTTCTTTGTTTCTAGGTGTGCCCTCAAGTTCAAGAGAATACTATGAATTATAGTTGAAATGGAATCTACATTAATCCAACCTTCTAACTGCCAAGTGAACATTAGATACGTCTCAACCACGTATACGTACGACCAAACAGGAAGTATTTAATTATAGAATTAAAATCAATCTGATATATACGTATATTTAAAATTACTAGGATGGAACTCATATAACTCTCTTAAGTACGAGGGTGTCCTTATTTCACAATGAGGAATCTCCTTGTGTATTGTTGTTGCACCATCATTATTACTCAATGAATGCCATGAATGTTAAATTAGCCAGAAAAAACGAAATATTATGCTATTTTCTATTATTTTTTAGAATATTTTTTTTTCTTAGACCGTTAAGAGGGTATTTCGAAGAATAGGTTAGAATAGGTTTCTCCCGAAAAATGTGTAATAGAGATTATTTTTCTCATACTGGAAGTACGTTATAGAAATTGAAATTATACTTCAGAATATAACGGCAAAGCCGAGAGGCAGGTATCGACTTGTAGACGCCCTACTTATTCAAATTGATTCACTAGGCAAGTGATATCGTAGCAATATGTTATTCCTTGTTCAACTCAGTTAGGTTTTTGGCTCCTAGGCTTTCCCTGGCATCCTAATTAAGGCTGTAATAATAGGATCGTAAAGAATAAGCTGAATAAATAATCATAGCATAAGAAAATAGTTGTCAAAGGCTACTATTTTCAGCATGAGCATTGTTTATTCATGTATGAAACTATCAGCATAATTTAGCGCGTATAATCAAAAGAACTTAAGATGCTATTTTGAATAAGAAAAGTAGAGCAACTACAGTAAAATAAGTTTTTCTTTTCCTCAAGGTAGTGTTTTGAATTCCAGTGTGTAATATTGGTTGCATAACTTCCAGCTCGATCAGTAACATGTATAATTATCAATTATACAGAGCATATACTATATTTAGAAATAAAACGTAATCTCTGACGTAACAAGGTCTAAATAATACGTTGATAACGAATTAAACATGCCTAATATTTCTAATAGAAAGCCACAAAGACAATATTTGGCAGTAATAGTTTAGTGTTATATTGTGCTGTCTGTTCTCGTCTTTATTTTATTTCTACGTTTTCCTTAATTAAAACATCTACTAAGAAATAATATTGTTTGTGCTTGGTAAGCTAATGACGTAGTTAGTGGCGTAGTCAGAATTTGGTCAAGGGAGGGTGCATTCACAGTTGACATTTTGGAGACTTTTGTATTATCGGCAATAACGAAAGTGAAATTACTTCAAAAATTTAGAGGTGGCCCCCCGTCCACCTCTAAATTAAATTAAAGCGGAGGCGCTTGGCCCCTCCCCGGTCTCTCTAGCCACGCCGACGCATAAAATATTTCAGGTTTTTTTCAATAATGTTCCAGAGCATGGTACCTTTATGTTTAAAGGCTCATTACGCAAGTGGTACACAAGATAATAATGGGAATCACAATTATTGTTTTCAAAGTTGTATAGGGCAGTTCACTGAGGCTTTCCCTGATTTTGATTTTGATATAGACTACGATGCACTGAAACATGCCAGATTTGCCCATAATTCATCGATTTGAAGAGACATTGCATTTGCAAAAAGAACCTACAATTAATCGAAGATATTTTAGATGGTATTCGGGAACAAATAGGACATAGCCCTTTTAAATCTGTCTCAAAATTAGCTAACCAGGGAGGCTAAAGGTAGGGGTCAAAGTTTCCCAACATTCTAAAACTTATAGCTCGCTTACGGTAAGAGATAGAAAATCGGGGTAACTTTTAATAGACTTTTAACAGATCCAGATGATAAAAATCTCTAAAGGGTGCTCCTTTGGAAATTCAGACGATTTGACGGTTTTAAAATACTTGGTTCCTTATGCAGTTTGACCTGATTACAGGGATTCCTTTAGGTCGCGGGCGATAATATGCTTAACAGTACAGGGATAGAATTGAATCTCTTTTAGTGTTCTATTGACATGATTGGGTACAATTTTTTCCTCTAAGATTTTTTTGAAGGTTGTTCAGTTTCGCCGTTAGGGTGTTGGATTCTACCTTTAGGTCACGAGCAATAATATCGTTAAAGGTTGGGATAGAACTTTGATTTTTTTTTAACGTTCTATTGACATGATTTGCTACAACTTTATCCTCTAACATATTTTTGTTGGTTACATGCCCCCTCCTTGCCCCTTCGTTTCTACCTCAACAGGATGAGACCAGATACACATGTGAACATAAACTTGCATTTGGCTAACATAATAATTTTGTTTGCATGATAAATCTCAAACTAGTCAGAGGATTTTAGCTGTAGATTTCTCTTCAACAATCAAGTTACATCTGATTAATTGCTGATTGTTCTGCAGAGGTAAGAAATTACCTAAAATTTGTTAAATAATGACAATGTAAGCAACTTATTTTACAGATCCGTAAAATGAGTTGCCTATATAGTCACCGAGTGTTTTCAAAGCTTCTTGCAGTATTGTGAAAACGAAAACGATTTTTTTTATATATTTATTATTAATTTTAAAAATGACAGAATCTTTTTTCTTTTTTTTCGTCTTTCTATTAATCCGTAACTGCTGTGGTACTCTCTGCGCGATGACGTACGTAAGTATGTCCATACTTACGGATTCAACAGTTGATTTTTCTGAATATAGATTATATAATGTAAGAAGATTCATTGATAAAACTTTTTCTATGTATTTCTAAAAGATGAACTAGATTTTCGAAACAGACAGTTATATGGATTATATTTCCTCCCGTATACAGCTTATAAGCAAAATGGTTCTTTTATGTCGAGGTTCTGCCAAATTGCAAATTTGTATTTTAATAAAACACTGAGATTCAAGTAATTCGATTTAATTTAATCGAAATATAACATACATTCAGATATTATATATATTACTCCTCTTAAAATTGGAAAGATAAAATTCACTATGGTATATAATATATTATTATAAAACTTCATCACTGCAAATAAACTATATAATCAGATAAAAGCAAATTTTATTTATTCATATTTATTATTTAATTTAACACTTACACTGTAAAGAGTATAGTGCTTAATAAAGTAAGAAATACTTTCTGCACAACAATACTGAAAACTAACTTAACAATTACAATTAAAATAAGGATCATTATAAGTAATCATTTCTATAAAATCTAAGAGATATATACAAGTCTTATGTAGGAACAAATATTTCGTAATGATCTTGAATTTATATTTGCCTCCGAAACAGATAAAAATTCAAGATCAATACGCGTCACTAAGTAATATAAAAATAAATACAAAATAAACATGTAATAATAAATATTTTGTTCTTATTAGTTTTATGTTTTTACAATTAATACTACTAATAGATGTAAACAGAATTTGGATTTAAATAATAATTGAACATGTTTTTTTATATGTACATCATCATACACATATAAAACCCTGCAAAACCGAAACTATATGGAGTACAATACACATAAAGCGGATATCATGTGAGATTTTCTTTTTTCATATACAGGGAGTATTCGATATGAGAATTACAAGTTATTGTCTCCAGCATAAAACAATTAACACCATACACATATTGTTACGTTTTTCATATCCGGTGGATGAACAAATATGATATTCATAATTTCCGTTAGTATACACGTTCTCTTATATAGAATCGCTTACAGTTCCACTATTTTATAGTCTTTTAGTTTTACATGTAAAAATCAGAAGCCCTAATATTTATATCGAATTTATATTACAATGCATAAAGCAAAGCATATCTGTATCACATTTATTAATATTACTTTATTGGTACGTTCAAGTGTTCAGCGGACTTTTTTCGCTAATATATTTGATGTCTCCTTGTAACGGCAAGTTGTTGTTGTCCATGGGCTTCGATACCGGACTGTAATTATATGTGCATTTCTTCTTACATACTGTATATCCGTAGTAGGATACGGCACCTATGATAAATGCCAACAGGCCTACTAAGTATACGGACCACGGATGCGTACGTTCTGAAAAATGAAAAAAAAAAATAATTAGTATTGACGAATATACTTTATCTTCATGCAACATTAGTAAAACATATAATTTTGAATAAAATTCTTGCATTTGAAAAGCAATCCGCTTACGCAAACTAAAGATGAGATGCACGCCGTTTACGGGGACTTGCCACAGTGAAATTTTAGGTAGCTGAATTTAAATGTGATACCAGCTTGTTTGACGATGAATTGCCAAAAATTGCAAGCACTGTTGATAACATCGGAAAAGTTTACCAAATTGTGCTAGATTGCTATCGAATAAAAGAAATTGTAGCATCTTGGAAGAATGTCTTTGTTACATATGACTGAAAGTTTGGGATTGAGAAAGCAAAATTCGTTTGCTCACTCAGGACCAAAAGCATTTGCAAAGTTCTGAAGCAGTTTATACCAGCTACAGTTGAAACAGTGGTCTGCTAAGGGTGAATCGCCTCCGAAGAATGCGAAAAAGAAAATGACGAGAGTCTACTGTGCATCATTGCTTGACAAGGTGAAGGTAGAAATTACGAAAACATGGCCTCATTTGAATAAAAAGATAACATTTGAGTGGTTGTCAGGGCAAAAATTCACGAATTGGGGTTCGAATTAAGAGACCACCCACCCTATTCGCCGGGTCTAGCCCCCATCGACTTTTCTTGTTTCCTAGGCCCAAAGTTTCGTTCGAAAGATAGAGATTTTCATTGAATAAGGAAGTTGTCAAATTCATAAACATTTTTTTGCAAAACAATTTGTCGACTACTATTGAAGCTACAATGATATAAAAAAAAAGGATGTTACACAATAGAGAGCCTAGTGTACTTAATTAAAATTATGAACAAATGTATTAATGAGATAAAAACTATGTTATAATATAATTAAATTATTATTATTATTTATTAATGTAAAATTAAGGGATTTTTATTTTGTTGAATTAATATTTTATTTTATAACAACGAAACAAGACAAATCCCATGTTTCTTAAAAAAATATCAGAATCGAAGAATAAAATGCCAAAGATAGGGTTCTTTCCTCTTGGTAACATGAGTTATTGTATAAATTTTTTTTTTTGTGGGCACAAGCCAAACATCCCCACAAACAATTGTGGGGATTTTTCTCTGTAAGTAACCCAAACATAATAAAGTAAAAGAAATAGGTTTCTAACATGAAGACTAATTTTACTTTCGTAAAAAAAAGAATGTATTTTGGACTTTACGAAATATAAGCTTTCCGTCAATGTGCATATAAATCGCTAAATCTATGGGTAGTATTCAGAAGCACAGCCTAAAATATTACCGACAAAAAATAACTACCCATAAAATTTATTAAAGTAATAAAAAAAAACAGACTCGTCATACTTTACAACCCTTCGTGCACATATATTGTAGAATTGATATTAATAGTAAATAAATAACTGCTATCTAAATTATTGCTCATTAGTTCCTCGTTATATCATTTCTAAAAGCGACAGCAATAATGTATTTTGGCTCCTGTTGCTACTAACACTGGGAGATTGTACGTTAGCTCACGTTGTTAATGGAAATTGGGACTTTCGCACATAGCTGGAGAAAAGGTTATAAAATAAATAATATACCTTTATTTAGTCCAGGAGTTATTTTTGGTATCATGTCTTCAACAGGTTTCTCCTTCCTTTCACTTTTCTCATTTAACAATTCAAGAATATCGTTTACTGATAAATTATGATCTTTCATGTACGTATCCAAAAGCGAATCCTTCTCAACTACACTTGCTACGATTCTACATTTACATACAGCGCATCCTCTTCTGTTGACCTTGTAACCATTTTTACAAGATCGTTTACAATTGTCTAACGGAAGACAATCTTTTCTTGTATCTGTTGAAGTACTGCTGCAATTATGGGGTTCGCATCTTAATTCACCATTATAGCAGTTGCATTTTAGGCATTCTTTTGTTACCCATGATTCCAGATGTTGATACGAATGATCTTCATATTGGCATTCTTTATATTTTTTAACTACGCTTTCGGTTACATTACATAAATGCGCAATACATTTTGGTATTCCATGGAGGCATGTACAGTTTGTACATGTATCTTCTGTCCACGAAGCTAAATGGGGGTAGGAGGTGTCATTGTGTAAGCAATGCTTGACAAGTACATCGGCTGTAAGAGGCTCGTTGCACAATGCAACACCGTTGTGACAAGTGCAATTCTGTTTATCATCCGTCACCCACCATTCGCCATCCTCGTAAACAAGTTCATTAACGACACATTGTTGACTTGAAGTGTCTTTCGGTACGCATTCATATAAGTCGCAACATTGTGTTGGTACATTCCTACCTCTTTGAAGAATGTGAGGTACGTGAGTTTCATTGCATTGTGTATCTGGACACGGAAAACAAATACATTTATCTTCGATCTCATCGCTCTGAAAATTCTTTGGATAACTGTCTTCGGGGCAGGGACGGCACACTGTTTGAACGCAGCAGCCCTTTATAACTTTTACCTCCACTGAATGCGTATCACATAACAGGGGCAATTCACATTTAGCAGGGTCACAAACGCAAACATCGCCAACAATGGTTTTGTGCGGATCTATGCATTCGCAGACCTCTTCTTCGTTCAGAAAAGCACCTTCACCGCAGGCGCAAGTGCCGTTAGGATAGGCTTCCGCTGTACAGTTATCGCATGTGTAAAGGGGACAACAGTTCCCTGGATTATCGGTACCGTTACGGACGATGGTAAGAAACTTATCGCAAGAGGGCAGCGGGCACAAATCTACGTTGCATTTGCAAATATCGTCAATTAATTCACTATCCGGTGGACAGATGTCGTCGGAATTCAGTACGTATGTCGATCCAGAGGAACTCACTGCAAAATAAGAAAATAAAATTAAATAAATAATGTGAGGGGGCGGAAATTGTATTGAGGGTACAAAAAAGAAGAATAAGGATTAAACAAAAACATTTGTATTGCTCAATGAATGTAGTTTGAATAGAACACAAAAATTTCTTCTTATTCATTATTATTATCCATATGTAAAACCTTGTTTCTCCTTTTGTTTTTGCTTAAAAAATCAGTTAAATAACATGCACATGAACAAACACAAAATATTTTTTAGTTGAGTGTAGGCTTTCACGACCGTAATCCATGGTAGAAATGTCTTTCGGGTGATGTCGTGTAGTTAATATTTTACTTGACGTTTCGCTGACCATCCTGCTATGTATGGAATCCATACATAGCCGGAGTCACCGACAGGCTAAAAAAGACCCTAGGGGAGAAAAACATCACCACACGTTTCAACACGGTGACCAAAATCGACCAGCTACTCCCTCCAAACAAGGACGTGTTACCAAAACTACGAGCAAAAGGCATATATGAACTGAAATGCCAATGTGGAAAAAGCTACATCGGTCAAACAGGACGGAGTATTCAGTGCAGAGTGAAAGAACATGAGAGAGACGCACGCCTTAGGCATATTGAAGCATTTGCAGTAGCAGAACACCTGCACCAACAAGGAGACCACCGCATTAGCTACAGCGACGTTAAGGTATTAGCCAGGACCAGCCACTACTACCCGAGGATAATACGCGAATCCATAGAAATAATGAACACCAACAACTTCAATCGCGAAGATGGATACAAGATCAGCAACACGTGGAGGTTAGCGCTACGGAGTCGTCATACAACGAACGACGCGGTTCAGCGGAACGGAACGGTTGTGGATCAGCAAAGCAGAACGGTTATGGATCAGCAAAGCGGAACAGAAATAGGATATATAACGAGGAGCAAAAGACAACAACAGCAGTCTTCTGAAGAAGATAACAGGATGGTCAGCGAAACGTTAAGTAAAATATTAACTACACATCACCCGAAAGACATTTCTACTAAAGATATTTTTTAACCACCAAATTTTGATATTTTCTCAAAAAAAATTACAGAAATCTGGCTATTTTAAAACATTTTTCTACAATATTGAAGGAAAAAGTTGTTTGTTTTCAAATTTTTTATAATTTACAAATTTTGAACACTCTAGGACAAGATTAATTTTCTTAATTTCTTTTAATGCGCATACTACCAGAATTTTTTTTGTGGCGCCTAATACCAGTGACTCCAAAACTTTCTATTAAATAAAATCACAATATTTGCAAAAAAAAAATATTTTAGTACATATTAAATTTGTTAAACATGTTCAAACGTTTTAAATATAATTGCAATAAGAAAATTATTAAAATTCAGTTATTTACATTCGAGGCAAATTATTGTTACAAATAATCTATTGCAAATTTCTGTGGCATTTCCAGCATCTGCCACGTTTTATTCTTTGATTTTTGTGCGGATGACTCTGTGATGTCGATGCTTTTTCTGATGTCGAAGCGTAACAAATTCTTTTCCTAGCTGCTTCAAAAATTCGCGTCTTCTGTAACCAGTTTTTTCTTCCATTCACCCTTTAGATGAATCTACATATTTAATGTAAGCGTTCAATGCACTAATATCTACTACGTTATAAAAAACAGAAGAAAATGAACAAATCGATCCCGACGCTGCCAACTATATGGACATGGGCAGAGAAATTGCCACGCAGCTCCTGGCTGTGTCAAATGCGCGGGGAACCACGAAGCAAACAATTGCACCTGACTAGTTGAAAATCCACCCACCTGCGAACTGTGCGGAGGCGACCATCCGGCCAACGTCAGATGTCCCAACGCACACCACAACAAAGCATCCCCTCAACCGATACGACAGCCATGACTACTAAGCGAATAAATCACCACAGTATTGTATGAATACAAGGAAAAGTAGGAAAAACAAGTATTCCCTGTAAAAGAACCCAAACAACGAGGAAGCACCGTACAAACACAGAGGGGATTTCCAGTAAAAAATACAAAACTACCGGTATACAATCCGGGGAAGCGCTGTACAAATAGAAATTCTTTACAAAACAACTCTTTGTCAAGAAATGTTTAGACTTATAATATCGAAAAAATTAAGAAATAAAAAAAGATAGTAAAATAGCATATTTAATAAGTGACCCAATGGTGTGACTTACACTCCCCGACAAAAACTTAGACGCGATAAGATGTTTTACGAGTTTTAAGGGTTACGACATTTCTTTGCGAAACTAGCAAGATATCTAATTAAGTTTTTATTCATAAAAGTAAAATAAACTTAAAAATATCTCCTCCAGTAATATATGAACTAAATAATAAATTATTACTCCAATGTTTAAACAATTTCTGCGACAAAAATTTAGACGCTCTGTTCCAAATGTAAAACAAAAATAAACAAATGAGTGATCAGTAATGCGTAGATCCTCCATTGTTCTTAATCACTTCCAATAGGCCCGTTATTAATAGATTTATATAAATTTAACACATAATTTTGAGGGATATTCTGCCATTCGGTCAGTATTGAAGTTTTCAGTTCCTGTACCGTGAAATATTGACGGCCTCCACCATAAACGCGACATGCCAATTCACCCCACGTTTTCAATAATGTTTAAGTCTGGTGACCGTGCCGGCCACTGTAAAGTTTTAATCTTTTTCTCTTTAAACCATTCAGTAATGGTTTCTGCTTTATGAATTGGCGCGTTATCTTGCTGAAAAACAAAATTGCGCCCGGCCCATTGGTTTCCAAAACGTAGAAGATTATCACGCAATAAGTCTTTATACGTCACAGATGTAATTTTGTTTGTGCAAAACACTATCCCATTTTTATCGCGAAATCCAATCGCTATCATTACAGATCCACCCCCTAATTGTCTGGTCATTTTCACTTTTGGTTCCTTTCTCAGATCATAATAATAATGCGAATACTCATCCGGTCCGTCCAAATTAAAACGTTTCTCATCGGAAAATATAACTTTTTCCCATTGTTTCTTCCAGGATACGTGTTCTTCAGCAAATCTCAACTTCGCTTCTTTGTGTTTCGCCGAAAGTGGCGGTTTTCTCAACATTTTCTTCCGTGATATTACCGGTGACGCCTTTAAAATCCTTTGAACATTACGCACGTGCGTTTGTACCCCCGCCTGTTCTGCAATAACTCTCGCAGACGTAGAAGAATTGGATGCACACCGCAATATCATGCGTTTATCCCTCTCACTTACACCTTTCGGTCGCCCCTGGCCTTTTGGTTTGCCGTAATTTTCCGGATCTTTTAGGAAATTTCTAACGCAATGGTTGCTTCTTCGTAACCGACGAGCAATTTCCTTCTTACTAACACCATCCTGGTGCCAGGCTAGAACTTTACCGCTTTCTATCAAGGATAATTGCTTTTTTCTACCCATATTGCAAACACTTTATAAAATATAATTTCTCGT
>LR736865.1:1280091-1373526 GCA_902654985.2 Oryctes borbonicus
ACTAATGACGTGCCGATTGCCTACGGCCTCCAATATTAGAATGTAATTATCGCGCCTTTGATAATGTGGCATCTTCGTTTCGGGAAGCTGAATAGCTCGTTCGCCCAAAATCCTGACAGAGAACCGTATTACATTCCCGATTGCCTTGCTCGTCTGACGGAGTTTCACTTTCAGGGCCGCGGGCTTTCCTCGAGCTGCTTACACGCCCTGCACATGAACGACGCTTTGACAATTCGAAGTTAAGGGCTCGTTCGAGACGAAGCAGTTACGTGGAAAACATTATTATCTATGCACACGTACGATATGGTGCTATGTGCTGAAGAAAATTTTATGCTTTAACTTGTAATCCTAATTTTTCCTACGATTATTTATTATTTAATTAATATTATTAAATAACACAATAGAGCTGTTGTAAACAAATTTTTTTATTAAATTGTATCTTTGCGCGATGCTCTGTTTCAGATATAAAGCTTCCGTTTTGAAACCTACGCCGCGTGTACACGTTAAAATTGGCCCTTACAATGTGATCAAAGATCATTCGTTTCTCATTTACGACTTCCCCGATACATCCGGCAGCCTACAATCCAGTACACCGGAGATACTTGAACGTATCAAAGAAAATGGTACCGTAACAATTACGAAAGCGAACTCGTAAATTCGGCGGAATATAGTATTACGTGCTAGATCCCTGCCTCTATACCGTCGACTGCTACCCGAACCTGACTTATCTTTTATTACGTTCCGACGCTTCCGGCTGTTCCGGAGTTTTACAATAAAGGACGCCGAGTATGGAACGCCGCGCCGTAATACGTAGCCAGAAGATCCCATGTATATATTTGCTACAATGTATAAGGGAAGATACGTACACGGATTATCTTGGTTCTGTTTATTTCTTATTGACGGTGGAATATGAATTACTACCTCTGTTTTCTCGAATACATGATTACAACTTCGCATTGGACAAAGTTTGTGCGGGTAGTTGATATTAAATTTCCCGGTAAGATAGATTTTTCCATAGATTCTAGCATTTTCTTGAAGGAGGTTAGGATACGGAAATACGGAATCTTCCTGAATATTGTTGAAAAAAGGTGGGGTGTAGCATATACAGGGTATGCCATTATGAAGAGATTTTAATTATACATTATTTGAAGATTTCTATTTGACATACGTCACTTACAAAGCTGTAAGTTTCGTGATCCAGCGCTTCACACGAAGAAAAAAAAATTGCCAAACTTATTACGAAAAAGCGACTTCGTGTCGTTAATTACAAAATTTTAGCGAACTGGTTTTGTTCTTGATACCAAGAGACCATTATGAGAAATAATATTCGTTCAATATCGCTAAGTATGGACGAAAGTCCAAAGTCGCAGCAATTGAGCCTTCAAAAGCCGCCCCTACAACGAGTTAAGGCAAAAGATCTTCATCTACATGCATGCAAGATTCAGTTAGCTTAAGAACTGAAGCCTGTGGACCATCAATCAAAACCGCCTTGTGTTTGGAAATTGTATCTTAGAAGAGACTGGAACTGGAGTTGATGATGGATGAATTTCGTTTGCTCTTGGTTACTACTTTAATAGTTGGAATTTTTTTAATCCTGTAGAACCATTGTTGAAATAGAGCCGCTGTCCATTCTAATCGGACACTTGGTATACTAAATTATGAAAGTAGTTAGTATACGTTGGAGTTCACAAATGATAGTTTTACGATTATTTTTCAGCAGGAGAAATTCATCGGTGTTACTTGAACCAAATTAAACAATTTAGAAACGGTTTGGTGGAGATGTAGTGAGTGTCTTCGCAACGTTACCTGTAACTACAAGCAACTCTACACTTACCAAGTCAATTTTTATCAATCTTTACTAAAAGCAAAAAAAAAAAATGGTTAATAAGATGATTGATGCACTCGTAACAGAAAAGATTCAAATTCATTTTGTATATATTTTGATGAACCCAACCGCCGCCTTTAAAAGCAAGTAGAAAAAGTTGATATTTAATCAACTTTGGTTCCAGTAAGTTCAGCTTATATATACCGATGAATAACTGATGACATCATGCCTGCATCCGGTCCGATAGATGTCCTTTATTGGTGTTTTTTCTCTAATTTACTGTACACAACAATATACCGCTTGATAATGTTTTGCTTTATATTTCTCAATTGCTATAAATGAGTATATTTTTGCTCACGTAATCATTATCGAGCAAACCAAGAGCTCCGAAGTGATGATATCAAAAATACAAACGATTTATCCAGATTAATAAAGATATTAAATTACTAACGATCTACGTGGTTTTTGTCATTTTGGATTCGACCATTATCCAGCTACCGAGTAATATCTATTCATTTCTCGTCCAGCCTAAAAGAAATTTAATCATCGTCTAAGAACAGAATAGCGAGTTATCCAACTTCGACAAAGAGAAAACTTTATCTTTCAACTAAATCGTCCGCTTCGTGGGATTATAATTCATTACTACCAAGAAGACGTTAATCTATTGTCGACACGGTCTCTGCCGCTTCATTTTCAATCCCAAACTAATTAATCGGACATCCGTCCCGGTTCAAATGTTCCATATAACGACCGCTCCTAGAGGAGTCCTTTGTGTCCCTTCTTATCGCCATAACCCCAAAATATTCATATAGTTCTGCGAGCTGTGTGTACGACGGCAATGGCGTCGCGTTAAGAACACAATCTACTCTCTAAATATGTACATTAGCCCCCGGCTTGTTTCAGTTTCGGAGAGCACTACAGCCCGGGATCGCCGCCATCAGGACCTCAACGACGATAATCTCAACTATCGTCAACATGGTCAACATAAACATATTAGTAATTCCTGCGAGATGGAGGAGCTTCCGCCGTAATCACTTTGTAACATATATTTCACATGTTAAACAACGTAAGCTCTAACGCTACATGGTCGATGGTAGAAGTCGGAAAAAATTACGACCTTCTCTTTAGATGACATCGAGTTTGTGGACATCCAAACAAGCTTAAAACATTAATGGACGCACAAACATTTACTTGAGTTAAATTGGAAACTTAGTTTGCTTTTAAGGGTTGAAAACATGGGTTAAACAACTTTCGGCCATTATTAAAAGGATTTATTTTTAATGAGTGTCATTTAGTATCCCATTTTACCATCTCCATGCTGATTAAGTGAATTTCATTATGTTGACAATACCAAAAAAAGACTCACAAGAACATTAAAAGCTACACTTTCCGTGTAGAACTTACTAAAGAAATCATAAAATAATACAAAAAAATTTAAGAAATGCCGTCGAAATTCTGACAATTTGACGATGTTAAAAATGTTTTAAAATATTTATTTTGATGATGGTTCTTTATGCAGTTTGACCTGCTGATTACAGTGATTTCGACCATTTTGCGGTATCTGCAATACTTTTTGAGAACATTGAGTTTGCACGGCTACGAGTGGTAGAAAGTATAGATAGATACATCGTCTAAGAGGGAGACAAAAAAAAAATAAAAATGCCACTGTACCACTTATGATTTGGTCGACTTATGCCGTCTGATTTAAATAGATTAAATTTGTTTTCCTAATTGAAAAGCATTTTTTTACCAAACATTTCTCATCTAAATAATACGAACGACTGCATTTATTGCATTAAGAAAAGGACCTCATTGTGTGAAATTCTTGCTAAGTTTTTCATGACATGACCTATATAGGATGCTTCCCAGACTTCTTTTGAATAGAAAATGTGAATAGGCAGACAGAGACATGGATAATTTATATACGGCGTGTATGTGTATCTACGCTGTACTCGCACACGGACGCATATTCTCCTGTTTATCTTAATTGCTTTCTTGGATTCACTTCTCACGTAGTTGCTTTCGAGATGGAGAGAGCATTACGACGAAATTTGCGCTCTCTGCAGGCGGGTCGTTAACAGCCTCCCGTCTGCTCGTTTGTTTGTTACTTTCGCCAGTTGTTGTATCGTATTATTTTTGCGTTTTTGCGTTTATTGTATTGAGATAGAATGCTTGTTGTATTATGTTAGAAGAGCACGTTAATATTATTCATAACTTTGCGTTGTACTATTTTGGTAAGATATGAAAACAAATGGAAGGGCTGCTACGAGAGGAGTTTAAATTTGACTCGATGTAACTTCAGAAAAGCATGAGATATTCGCTTTTCTTTTTTTGTTAATTGGAACTTGTTGGATTTAACTAAAAAAAAATGGGGAAAAATTAAACTAAAATTAACTAAATTATTGTAGTCCGACTACCCGAGATGGACGCTGTTTACAGGGATGCTGAACCATCATTCACCACTGTGAAATTTTGGCCAGCTGAATTTAAGCGTGGTTCCACCAGCTTGGTCGACGTTCGGGATGGTCAAAAACAACAACTACTTCTGACAACATCGGAAACATTCACCTAAAAGGTGCTAAACGGTCGTCGGAATAAAAATAAGGAGACAGCACAGGCTGTGAGCATCTCGAAGGAACGTATTTTATCATATATTGACTGTAGATTTGGGTATGAAAAAAACTATTGTTGGGTGTCTCGCTCACGACCAAAAATGCAGAGTTTTGGAGCAAACTTGCGTACACCAGTTCATTGTTGAAGCCAAGACACGGTCGAAACAATGGACTGAATTGAAAAATTACATATTAATAAGAAGGATTAATGCTCTACTTATAAACTGGTACCTGCTAGCGAGTCTCCCTTGTCACATAAGTACCTTTCTATTGGAAGACCAACCCGTGACAATAGTCATGAAATTGTGTTAATTGACTACCTTGAAGAAGGAAAAACATACAAGTTGAAGGCAGAAATTACGGAAAAGTGGTCGCAATTATAGGAAAAGGAAGTTTTGCTCGGTTATTCGGTCTATTTGAACGGTTTAAAGAGGCGAGAGCATCGTTGGGAAAGACAGATAGACTATGTTGAGTTTGACACAGAAAATACTTATTTCTCTGTTAGGTTGGAAACCTTTTAGACCACCTTCGTAACATAGCTACTTTAATATTTTTGAAAGTTTGTTTGGGAACTGTTTAGTAGCCAAGTAATTTTTTTTTTGCCAAAAACCTTGGCAAAGCACAATAGGATTGATATAATCCATGTTTACTGTACAGCCCCGGATAAACAACCACTTGCTAACAATTGTTAAATTCTTCGTATGTACGAAAATTAGCTGCGTACTACCCGCTGTATAAATCCGATAGGTTAAAGCGATAACGATTTTTCGTTTCATTTACATGTACGTACTTCACCGTGTCACAGGTACTCGCAACGAGTTGTTTATCGAGTTGCTCTCCTGAATGGAAACATAAACAGCGGTTGTGAGGAGACCCATTGTGTTCCGCTGGTTGTAACGATTGTGTTTACACTCGGGACGTATAAGGTCCTCATGTAATCCCCGGCACATGTTCCGAAACGTATTGTGCCATTTTGTTCTGCCGTGACGGCCTGTTAAAATTTGTCGACCCAAATAACATACTGATTTGTCGCCGCATAAAGCGGATCTGTATTGGACTAACTCCAATTATAAAACGCAAAAGTAAAAAAAAACCCTTTCATTTATTTTTATTTTACGGAGGGATGTTAAAAGGGTTTTCTTTTTTGAAAACGTTTCGTTGTATTGATTATAAATGTTATCAACTTTTGTTGAAAATTAATTCTACTAGCAAATTTCATTTCAATTTTTTTTCGGTTTTTACCAAATAAAGTATTATATTGGTTCTAACAATTTTAATTTGCATAAATGTTAGCTTTTGTCTTTCAGTTCAATTAATATTACTAGTAACTTCCTGCAAATGTGCACTGATGAGCCGCTACACAGCGAAACGCGTACGCGATGAGTTTTTAGACGTCCAGTAGAAGTGACCACTCCCGAAATGATTGACAAAATCCACGATACGGTTTTGATTAACCGACGAATCAAATAGTTGAGGCCACAAGCATATCGCAAGGTACAATGTTTTAAATTTTGCACGAAAAATTGGGTGCGGAAGAAACCTCGGCAAGATGGGTGTCGCGTTGCCCTCAGTAAAGAATAAACGCAATGGTGTAGTCGACTCTGTTTTGACGCTTATCCGTCGCAATCCTGACGAGTTTCTCCATCGATACATAAATATGGACGAAACATGGATACACTACTACACTCCGGAGTCAAAGGAACGGTCAAAACAGTGGTTTCTTTAAGGCGAACGGGTTCCGAAGAAGGCCAAGACGGCGAAATCGGCCGGTAAGATGATGGCCTCTGTGTTTTTGGGATGCACGCGGAATCATCTACACCAATTACTTGGAACAACGACAAACAATAACTGAAAAGTATTATGCGTCGTTAGCGGACCGCTTGAGCGAAGAAATCGGGAAAAAAGCCTGCTCATTTGGAAAAGAAAGAGATCCTCTTCCATCTCGATAATGCACATCTGTGCGGTTTCGATGGCCAAAATTATAGAACTAGAGTTCGAACTAATACAACACCCACCGTATTCACCGAATTTGGTCCCCTGTGACTTATTTTTATTTTCAAATTTGAGAAAATGTCCCGGCGGACAACGGTTCACGTCAAATGAGGAAGTCATCGACCAAACAGATGTACAGGGTTAAATGGGGATTATGTTTTGAAAAATAAATAAAAATCTACAGAGAATACTTTGTTTTTCTATTTTTCTCTAAGGACTTATTGTACTCTCACCGATATGTTTCTACGCCATCCGTATTTAGTCGATTGACTACCACAATTATGCGCTGATGAGTTGTTAGCGAAATGCGTGTCTATAGTGGTTAGATGCTAGTCTAACTTTATTACATACAAGGCGTTAAATTAAAGCTTCCTGTATACTGAGATTCAAACTTGTAGTTTGAATGAAATTAAACTCATCTTGTTTCCATCTATGAACATTGTAAATACGTTTTGATCAGTCGTCTGAGGTAAACCCTTCTTTAAATTCACATTGGCTGCTTTTCACTTCGAGTTCTTAGATTCTGAACAATTCTAAACTCCTTTAGCTGTTGATTTTTAAATACTTTAATCAGAAACTGTCTTCTGCTAAGAAAAATTCTATTCTGTATATTTATTTGCACGTGGTCACAGGAAAGCCAATCCAAGGATTTCCATATTTTAATGGTTGGTCCATCGATGATTCCATGCGATGTTATAATGCCCTTTATTATGGATTTTGATGACCAGATTCCACATGAATATAAGCATTTCGACTGATTTTTGTGTGCTTTTGACAAAAATTATTACCAAGCGGTAGATTCTTGAAAATAACTTGTCTTTAAATCAAATTTCAAGGCAGTGCTAAATGAAACTCTAGGTCTTACTATTTTTTCGTGGGCTTTTGTGTCTTTTGCAATTAAAAATTATCGATTTTTTAATAATACGAGGCTTGGCAATTTAATTCCCGGATTGACGCAGCAATACTGGAGTCACCTGAAATCGAACTAAAAATTGTTTTTCACAGTCTCACCAAAGATGCTGGTGAAGCGTTTCTACGTGGGATGCTAACGCGCACACCGTTTTTCTGCCAATCATAATGGAGCAACGAGCAAGTATTAAATTAGGTAAAACAGAAGCTTTCGGGATGTTGAAATCTGTGCACGGTGACCCTAAGTCGTACTGCTACATTTGAGTGGTTTAGGCGATTTAAAAATGGATATGAAAGTGTACAAGATGACGCTAAAACTGGACGTTCCTCAATGCAGATTCCGTCGCAAAAGTGCGTGAACTTGTGACACGAGATCGACGAATGACCCTTCGAATGGTGCCAGAAGAGTTAAAGATGAATAAGGAGACGATTCGACAAGTTACATCGTGCGAAGACTGTTCAGAATTATCGGAAATTTTCTTAACTGCATTGTCATCGGTACTGAGTCATGGATGTTACAGCACGATCCTCAGATGAAGCGCCAAAGTACGCAGTGTGCTGGAAAAACATCACCAAGACCTGAAAGATTCGTTTGCAATAATCTAGAATCAAAACCCATAAAGGATTTGTATCGGAAGGACAATCAGTTGCTGGTGCATACTACCTTGAAGTTCGAGAAAATGGTTTATTTGGTTCTTGTTACATGACAATCCACCGCCGCATTCTTCATTAATTGTTTTCTCGCGAAACCAGGAGTTGCTGAGATTAACCCACCCTATTCACCAGACTTGATTACCGAATTTTTTTCTCCTTTTTAAGATGAAAACTGTCTGCGAAAGGAAACGATTTCAAGGCGTAGATGATATTAAAAAAATGTAACCGCCGAATTGAACATTATTTCTTCGAATGCATTCGCTGATCGTTTCCAAAAACTTCTAGAATGTTGCAATAAGTGTATTAATGTTAACGGAAATTTCTCTGATTAAATATCAAACATATTTCATATTACTTTAATTGTGTTCTTGTACTTTGTGCCTCGTATAATTGTAAAAAGTTGAGTGCTGTTTGTATCGAGCTTAATTTGAAGAAACTCTTTATTTTCTACTTACATGTAATTGCTATTATAAAGAAACCATTTATTATTAAGAATCTGCACGTGTGGTTACATATCGTATTTCGATCTAAACTTCTGTTGCTCGTTAACTTTGTGCAAGTACTAAACAATCCCCTGAGGTATCAAAGCAGACAACGATTGACATGCTTCAGGCGTACTTTTGTCGTCCCGATGAATCGACTTACTTTCGCATTATAGCGAAACTATCTTAATTGTCAGTAAACAATCGTTACGTCTATACTAGATCGTAAATACGTAACGTAGAGCGCGCTATAGATAACCGACGAACGCTAACAGTACAAAACGGAAACGACTTCGCGGAACATAATCATCGCCTCAACGTCGCCGAAAGCGCTGGAAATTGAAACGAGCAGTCGATTACGTAGAAAATTACTTACCAGAGGGCGTACTCGTCTAAATAACGATCGTTGCATCGGCATCTCGTTAGAAATCAATATTGAGGCAAAACGGTATCGGTGCATTTAAATTGTAAGTAATGACGTACGTATAATATACATAGTATGTTGTATTAGTGCCCAGGCACGCCGCGGTGTACTGTTGGCGCGCTCGACGGTCGGTTGTTTGTTTTTATTAGCGTTCGTTCGCATAATGAGTAGGAGACTTTGCTCGCTCTCTCGTAGCGAACTAGGTCAGGGGACGGGTGGTTAAAGACAGACGTCGTGTTTCACGCCGAAATGATGACAGCTTCGCCGTGCGATCCCTCATGTGAATCTGACCTTGCTTGATACTCAAGCATTTTTGTAATACGTTTAAAAGCTTTCGTATGTTCTATGCCAGGTTCACACCGCGACGAATCTTCATTCTTGAACATTTTAAAAACAACTGAAGAACAAAATGTAAACAATGTCTGCTCTGAACAGTTTTCGACGGATGTGCAGGATGTAATTAATTACATGCGGTTAATGTAATTAATTACGTCGGAAAATCCTAGCTTCTCATAATTTACCGGTAAAAGCCAGATTATATTACGTCTTTAATTTGTTTGGATTTTTGCGAAATCTGTCTATCTGGTCTGACCGGTCTCATATTGAGAAGCAAGGCCTAATCCATAACTCTTCCAAAGTGTATGGATTAACATTCTACAGATACTTCTTGAGCTCTTTCATAAATCGTTGGTTCCAATGTTTCACAGATATTCAGGCGATCTGTTAGTTTGTGTCAATTTGTTCTGTGTTCTGAAAATATGCTATTGATAATTTTAAAACCAGTATTGGATGTCCTTAAAAAATGTTTGAAGCCGGATCGCAATTCAGCGTTTAAGCCAATGACATTATCTCATTAAATCTCTTAATAAACGTTTATTATTATTAAACGTTTATTGGCACTGTTTATTTCCCGTTTATGTAAAGTGGACCTTGCCCAAAATCCGACAAGGACGGTTATTATTGTTATATAAAAAAAAAATTAATAAATAAAAATAAAAATAGGTAACCGCCAAAAGCAACAAATTTCTTTCCTTTCAATGTCTTTTTATTCGCCATATTTTTTTAACATCCAATTTTCACCAAAACAACTAAATAACTGACCTGGCCCAACTGACAACATGTGGACTGCTTTGTCTTTATGGATTCGTTGGGCTAGTTTGTGTTTCTCGTATTTTCGGAGAATGTTTTGTTTATCATTAAATTAAGTAACGAGTTGACGTAAATGTGAAATCTCAAATCACTTTCAGGCTCATTTAAATAATCAAGTTGGTTTAACACGTAGCTAGAATGTAATCAGGCTTGAAGAAAGGCGCTGCCCTAATGTCTAGAACATTTTCAATTTCCTTGTATAGATATTTGTGTAACATTTTTAGCATTGGCTATAGTTTATTACTACCAAAAAATAAGTTTCATCAGACGTTTTAAAGGACGAATTCAAGTTTTAAAAACGAGTGGCGAAGGCGAAAGCTTTTTAATGAACGAGTGCTTTAATTCCTCATGAGACGTGCTTTTTAGGCAATTCTTTGCAATTACCTTTTGCAACGTCTCTTTTTTTATAGAAAAGAAAAAATTTGATAGTGCAGGGAAATTAAATAAAATTACCATTTGTACCATTTTAGGGACATTCTAATAATGTCGCAAAATGTCTATTTTTACGTTGTACTATTATAAGTAGAACTCAAAATTATTTGCAATTACTAAAAAAGTTCACTATGTTGGCGACACCGAAAGGGTTAGTCCGATGCGGCTATTCCGTACCGCCTTTTTCTAATCTAACAGTTTTCAGTCCCACAATACGATTTTGCGGTTACTGCTGAACACACATGGTGCTATGATCAACGTAAATTAATCACGCGGGAGTCATTTCGCCGTACTATACATCAAAATTATATATCGTGTACGATGTTAAGAGGCATATATTCAGGCGGGCCTTTCATATGACAACGTTAATTCGGAAATTTATTTTCTCCGTTCGGTCGCCGTGTTAAATAACCGGCGCGGAAAATTATTTTGCATCCACGGTGTGCCGAATCAAATTTCAGGCAGATTGGCGCGCGTGAATGGCGGTACCGGGATGCGGTGATCGATTGAATACGACCTATTGGGCGTGTGTGTATGTTATTATCCTCCGCAAACGCGTGGACGTATTAATACGGCCGACGTACGTACTCACGCACATTTCTGTCGACGCATAGAACGGAATGTATTTGCTCAATTCGTTTGAATAATTTTTTATGACGGTACTCGTTGGCTTTTCTGTTCCTGATGAAGGGAATATACAGAATGGGTGCTGTAACCCATTTCCTGCAGATAATTAGCATTTATAGACGAATTAAAACGTTAATAAATGTAAAATATGTCAGCGTACCGGCGCATCCGCCAAATTTATCATATCGGAGTTGGTGTAAAATTTTAGTGTATTTGCCAGAAATATTGCCTGTGGCATTATTTTGTACAACATTTATTACTTTGGGTTGGACTACAGAAGCAGATTTGATCTAGCTTCAGTTGTACGCTAACTTTTTATTCCTTTTCGTTTCTTTGACCTCAAGCCGTAACTCCCCCGGCACATACAACTTTTGATCCACAACACAAGTGGCATCGTAGCAATATGTTTCTCTTTGTTTTACGCAGTTCGGTTTGTGGCATTTATCCTTATCACCCTAATTAAAACTTCACGATTGTTGTTTCCAATAAAAATTAAAAAAAAAAAAAATTAAAAATTATGCCGCCAATGTGCCAGAAAATTATGCATTTAAGGTTATGCATTATTCAATTCAATTCAATTCCGTATTGAGGATGAATACCGTTGCTTTTGAGACCAATTGGTGTTCGAATTGATAGAGCACCCACCCTATTCAACAGATCTGACCTAAGCTTAAGACCTATGCTTAAAGTTTCGGACGATAGGAGTGTTGAGGTCATCACATTCGTTAACATCTATTTTGGAGAATGGCAAATGCTATTTGGACGAATTAAAGACATTTTATCGTCGCTGGGAAAAGCGAATAGACTTGCAAGGAAACTCGTAACGGACTATCCTCATTGTTGCATATTTATTTATTTTTTTTTTGCCAATACTTCCATCAATAATTGTTCTTTAACACCAATTGTACATGTTATACAAACAACGATATTTATAACTAACTAATACGGAATTATTTATAAAATTGTTCAATGTGCCCTCTAATACAATTTTACTTTACTTGAGACGGAACAGCGGAATAAAGCTTCGACATAATTCAATAAATGAAACACAAGATGTATGCAGTACATTCAAAAAACGACCTCTATGACCTTGGATCATAAAACAATAGCGAAAATAGAGAGGAGGGATTTTAAGATAACAATTCCCTGTTCTCAAGGTAACAATATATTCTTCCGCTCACGTCATTCTATCACGATTTACGTTACGTACCTCCATCTTACCGATTATAGTGTTTTTTTATTTATTTTATGCCTTCTAAAATATTCCCTTACACGAAGAGAAGTATATAGTTACAAGTTTTGCCGCATGACTTCACTTGGATAGCTATTCCGCACGCTTACCGTTCCTTTTGGACAATAAAAGCGATTTCTGTACTTCCATCTTTATAACTTCATTGTATACGTTGCGCATAGGTATATGGGCTTATGTACCTTAAGCATAGAAAATGTTCGTATGTAGGCACGTTAAGCCATAAAAGTTAAGAAAGTGCTTGTGCTTAATGTACTAGTCGGTGCTCTCCGACGAGTTGATAGTCAATTGTTCGCCGGCTGTAATATAATACCTTATGCATGGCCATCCGTTAGTCGTTCTGACGTCGCACGACGACGTAGCGCTGCGTTTCCTGGTTACTATTTCAGTCGCCCCGCTGGGAACAATGGTCCGCGAGACATAAATTTTAGAATTGGTTGCCTGGCGTCGGGTAGGTGTGACCGTATAGTCGGACTCATGCGGGTCGTCTGACGGCGAAAGAATATCGCACGAGATCGTGCGTATACTTTAATATTTTTATTGGTAATCCTGGGAAGAGTTCGTTTCGTTATTGAATCTTTACCTATTACAACATTCTCTTATATATACAGTTTGATCAATAAGAATGAGGTTATTACAAAACAAAAATAAATCAGTCCCTAGCAATCATTCTAGGCACTTTGTAGTTTATTTCAGGTATCAATGTTGAACAGTCGTAAATATTATATAAGAATGTAATCGAAGATTATATATAATTATAAATGTGTAAGATGCGTACAGTGAATCTGGAACACACGACCAGCGGACATCCGTGTGATCTAGTCACTCTTTTTTTTTTTCTTCCGTTCACCTCATTCCAAACATTAAAATTCTTTTATTGATTTTTAACATTTAAATTTTGTTATTACTGACGATAATGTGATCACTGTTTTTCAATTACAATTTTTTGTCGAAATCGATAGCAATCTTTAAAATAAGCGATTTCGTATTGAAAACATCCTTTGTATTATTCCATCCTACATATCTGGAGCAATTTAGTAAAGCGTCTTTGTACTACAGTTTCTACAATTTCCATCAGCTCCATTAAATTGTTCTCACTCCCAGCACCCGATGGACCACCAATAGTTTGCTCCATTGATCTTCTTGGCATTGTTTTCTTTGCCTTTGCTTTATCTCTTATTAACCTTATTGATAAAATTTTCTCCCATTTGGAGTGGGTTTTCTTGCATTCTCGCAAGTATATTTTGTAAAAATCAGATCGAAATTCTACCCAATGATGTGAGTTATGAGTTCACTCTGAATCGAGCAACAACCTTAAGGTAAAGTTTAACCTGTATAAAGTGCACTTTTTCTCATCCTTAACCATGAACACCAGAGAAAAATCCCTATGTTTTCCTCCAGTATAGACTGTTCCCGCGTCCTTTAGTGAGAGTGACCACGTTAAAGCAAATTAAAACTTTCTAACGCAATACCATGTACAGTGAACATTTAGTTGCTTTAGTACAAGATAATTTTGACGAGAAAGTGATGGAGCACTTCATTTCTATGAAAGAGTGTAGAAAGATTCCATCATAGTATTCCTGCAATTGCGCCTACCTTCGTCAAAAAGTCACGCTCCGCCACTGCGGATGTGTGAAGATTGCAAGCAAGATTTATTAATATATCCATTCTGTTGGCTTCAGTTCTTGCGGTTCTCCTTCGATTTTCACATCTACCTTCAGGATGATAATTACACATTTTGATGTGTTTTATTCCCATGAGTGTCTATTCAGTTTTAATAAATCAATCTTTCCAATTATGAATGATTAACAAATTTTTAATTTATTTGAGAACATAGTCGTATTATTTAGGTATCATTTGTTTTATATCTACAAAACACAATTTTTTATCATTGATTTGATATAAAATTTATTAATTTATCTTCATCAATTCGAATTTTATAAACGTTTATGGACACTGCCGTTCAGTGAAGTTCGGTCATACAATAAAAATCATACATAAATTATTATGTAAAGTAGAAATATTGCGACAACCACAATAAAGTCCCTTTTATTATCATTCTAAGAATTTCTCGGAAGTACCGATCTTTTGAAACGGGTCGTTTGGAGATTATTAACGAACAATACATTTAGGAAATATACCGCAGCATCACTCTTGTTTATTTATCGCAGGCGTAAAGATATAAATTTGTTTCATTTTACTGTTAAACGTGTGTTGGTGTGCATCTGTCGTTTTTGCGCGAAAGTTTTAAGAAAATTTACTTCAAAATGGCACGTGGCAAGCCTACCAGTGTAGAAAAACGTTCACGCATTATTACGCTGTTCGAAGAAGGATATTCGGGGCGACAAATTGCTGAAAAAATAAATATGAGAAGTTCAACAGTAAATGACATCATAAAGCGATATCGGACAACTGGAACTATAGAAAATCGTGTTCGTCCTGGAGCATCTAGGAAAACAACAAAAGCTGAAGATTTGAAAATTGTATTATTAAGCAAACGCAATAGAAAATTAACAGCGCCACAAATAGCAGCCGAAGTCAATCGCGGCCGTGAAGAACAAGTTTCGGCGAGTACGGTAAAACGTCGACTTCAACAAGCGGACCTTCATGGACGCATTGCCATTCGAAAACCCTTATTACGTCGGGGCAACAGAGCAAAACGACTACAATGGGCCCGTTCTCATCTAGATTGGTCGTTAGATGATCGGAAACACGTGCTTTGGAGTGACGAGTCAAAGTTTGAGGTTTTTAGGCAAAATCGACGAGTTTATGTCCGAAGATCTAAAAGCGAAAAGTGATGCCGAACTGCATTGTGCCTACAGTGAAGCAAGGGCGTAGTTCTGTGTTAGTGTGGGGATGTTTCTCCTTTGCTAGGACGGAAGATTTATGCAGAGTGCAGGGTGTAACGAGGACGGAAAATTATTTTGCAATACTCCAGAATCATGCAGTGCCATCAGGATTGCGTATAATAGGCCGTAACTTTACATTCATGCATGACAACGACCCAAAACACACTGCGTTAGGGTGTAACAACTATCTAAAGGAGCAAGAAGAACAGCACACCCTGAAAGTAATGACATGACCCCCACAAAGCCCAGATTTGAACCCTATAGAGTTGTTGTTGGATGAACTGGACAGGAGGATCCGAAAAATATGCCCAACTTCACAAGAACATTTACGGAATATTCTGCAACATGAATGGATTAACATTCCACAATCCGTTTTAACAAAACTTATCGAAAGAATGCCTAGAATAGTTCGAGCGGTGATTAACAGCAAAGGAGTTTTTTTCAATGAAAAAAAAAATAATGTTCAGTACGTTATATTAGGCCAGAATAACTTTTTATTTATTTATTTTTGTCTTTTTTACCTGTACATACAATAAAATTGCATTTTGTTTTTAGTTTCGTTTGTTTCTGTAACCTTTTCATGTTTTTTACTAACCGACCGAACTTCTCTGAACGGCAGTGTAGGTATCTAGGTAAATCTTCGCCTTAAATTTAAATCGGAAGCAAAATATTTGACTGTCGCTTCGCTGTTTATTTTCCAACAAACCAAATCACTATTTTTCTCAATTGAAGTAGACTATACGTAGTGTCTATTAATAGCTCGATTAAAGATTTTTATAGCGGGATTATCACGCTTTAATATTCAATTTTGAGCAACTTTATCGTTGTTGACATTTTTATGAAGAGGTTTTTTTGATGTATGTGTGTGTGACGGCAGGCAGTCCCAATAAAATTTAAAAAAGTAGTCATACTTTCATTATCAACAACTGACAGAAGCTATGAATCGGTTATTCATTTAATTAGTACGTATATACTTATTCGAAAATATGTGTTTCCTACTATCCATTTAATTGACCATAAATGAAGTCATTATTTTTTACGACTATATTAATTACACTCTCTAACTTACGCGTTACATTGTATTATATATTTACGTATGTGGATTGTGTGAGTTTATTTATAGACACACAAACAATGCTAGAATAAGTTCTAGAATTGTGGCGAATGCCACTACAAATGGCTATAGCATCCATGACGCGGGCAACTTGTAGCAATTGAGGAAGTAATACTGCCGGAGGCAAAGTTTGTAAAGTTTGCTACGATAAACTTACATATTTTTCAACAATTGTGCAAATTGCAATAATTATTCGAATAATTGAAACATTCTATATTAAACTACGCAGCGCTCTTACAATTAGGACGGTTGAAAGAGCAAGTAAACGAATACAATAATTATTCCACGTTTTCGCATCTTCAACAGCCTCGCTATTTACAGGGAAACATCGGTAGCATAAAAGTATTAAACACCCGTGCTCGTAGATGTGCGATCACCCCTCCAAACAAGCAAATTTGGAGAAGTAAGGTGAACTATGGAAGACCTTCCAATTTGTTAAGTTGCGAACTCGAGGCTCGATCCGAGTCTGATAGATTGATGCGCTAGACATTGTGCGAGCTGGGTCACCAGTGAGGAAAATGTTTTGAGTACATAAACAGATCTTTTACTATAAAACAATGCTGTTCTTCCTCGAGACATTAGTTAGTTAATAAGCAATACTATTCGTGGGTGTGGTCGCGAGGCAAGCCTACCGCATTTAGGTAGGCTTTAATAATTAAAGTTATTTTAAGGTAACGTGATCTAATGACAAATGAAATTCTGGAGGCTATTAAAGCAATTGAAAAATAGAAATGGATCGAACGTCAACGAAGTTCCTACTAAGGCTATCAATAATAAATGTGTGATAAATCATCTATTGGAGCCTTTTACGTAGTTCGAGGAGCAGAAATCTATCATATCTATAGTCAATGAATTCTCTAAAATCTTCGAGCGATTACTATATAAGGACGTAATTGAATACGCTAAAAAAATTAGAGTTTCCACAAAAAAATCAGTGGCTTCCGGGCTAATCGCTCAACTGCTATTGCTAGCTACAATTTTGTTAACAATACGCACTTATTAATAAGGGATATTATATTGTTGGAATGTTCTTTGCTTCCACTGCTGCGTTCGACACTGTTAAATGCGACTTCTTAATAGAAAAGGTGTATACAGTTGACATTCATGGTCTGTTCTTGATTATACATGGATGGTAGATAAATGCCTGCCAGGATTGGCGAGGATGGCTCTTTGGAATCTTCTCTACGCGTGCCTCAGGAATCAGTACTGGGACGTCTGCTTTTTAACCTCTTTCTGAACGATTTGCCAAATTACATTTTGTCTGAAGGTATTGTTATATTTGTCAGTTTTGATAAGTGCGAGCATTGAAGAGGATCTTGGTAGCTGTGGTTAATTTGTTTGGTGAGTGGCCCCGTAACAATTGTTTTGGCGTGTGTCAACTTCCACAAACGCAGATCGTTGACCTTTTAATATTTACAATGCTTACAGTGAAAATTATTAACTATTTCTCGGTGTGCAGATTGATGAACATTTGACATGGAATGACCAGGTGGATTTGCGGAAGACCTAATAGTGCTTATTGAAATCAAGGGATGCGCTGGTAAACGTATTTTATTGTTTAGCTTGTTCGGCACTGCCTTACAATGTACTGGTGTTGGCTGAGTCTGTTCAATCTTATTGTGTTTTTGCCCTGCATTTCGTTTGTTTTGTTTCTAGTTTGAAACCCAGCGATTCGTCTAAACCTATTGGCAACCACGAGTTTTTAACTCCGTTTACATTTACAAGAGTGTTGATTATTTAATCTAGTGGTTTGGTGAGCGGAGTTTAGCGGCGCATCTTTATAGTACAAGAAATTACTTAGTGCTTCGTCAGGACTCATATACCTTGTCTTGTTTTAAAAAAATATCCCACTTACGCTTGCTGGAAACTATATAATAAACAGCCAAGTCATATTAAAAATATTTGACAATAACAACATAAAAAAGCTTTAAAAAAATTATAATGCAGTAAGGCCTATTATGCAGTGAAGGAGTTTCTGGATGATAGAAATATTTAAATGTTGTAAATGTTTGTAACTACAACACTATTGTGTCGACATGAATAAAAAAAAAAATAGTACAAAACTCCTAAGTTTTAGAGGCAATGATTTGCTCAATACGTGATTGTGCAGGCATGATCCAATGACGCAGTTCTATTCGCCGGTTTTTTTTATGATTTCACACATTTTTGTAAATTGTAAAGCAGAAAAAAATGAAAATTAGCAGCTTTCAACAATTAAGTGAATTTTCAACACAAAATAGTTGCTACAACGTTATTGCAATTACATTCATATGATTTTTTCCTGTACATATAACAAATAAGGTGATCAAATAAAAATTTATTCTTGTAAATACTTTACTTCTTAGTTCTCAACTGAAAAATTCCGCATAGCGCATAAAAAGAAGAAAACAAAGCTAGCGCAGCGTAACAGAAATGGTGCATATTTCACACTACGGTAAACAAAAATCCCGCGGAAAATGTGTCTGTTTACCGTGCAAGTTCACATACGGTGAATGGTACACGTTAATACGCTTCTGTTTATTTAGAGTGTAAGAGGTTGCACTTGAAAACGGCTTCGTTCCAGACTTATTTGGTCCTTACACGTGTCGGTTGCTTCTAGACGACCTCGCTTCATCGTAGATACGATGCACGGCACATGTTCGAAGCACACGATAGAACTAAACGAGATAGTGACGCTTGCTGATGAATGGAAGAGACTTTACGAGCGAAAATATTCGTCATGGGATGCTGCTTAGACATTGATGGGAATTGGCTTGCATGCGAGAAAGTCGCGAAAGCTATAAACGAGGAAAGTGATGATAAATGTTGATCGTTGTTGTTTTTCGTGATTTAATGACATCGCTATTCATGTAGAAGATGCAGATGCTTGGCAATCATTGTATATCGCGACGCTGTGATCTGCCGAAGTTTTGTGTATATCTACGACGTGCGTAATCATATTATGCATTGTTTCTCGGCATGGATTCTTTAAAGGCGTCACTACCGTTTTTAGGCTGAAAAGTGAACGTCTTCTCCGATTCTATTCAGTTGATTTTTTTCTTTTTAGTCTCATTTTATTTAGAAATATTTTCGATAGATTTTCTACAAAAATGTACTTTTTAAATAAAGGAATTAAGTTTTAGTGGGCTCTAGTAGTGCTGTTGACGTTACCATCGGTACCGTTTTCTGTGAAACTCGGCAGATTTCACTAATTTTTTTTTTCATTCTACTTCTCTAAACTAGTTTTATATTTGCAGCCCGTGATTTGTTAATATAAGCAGTCCTCATTTTTTTTATGAAAGAAGAGGTGAATGCTGAAACAAACAATTATTTTGGTGCGTTTGATTCGTCGTATTAGTGGTGGGATTAGGCCGCTTGAATATCGTTGAAACACGTGTATTGAGCTCAAAAAGGACTTTGTCGTAAAAAAACTAGAAAAAATGATCTTCCTCAATGATAGTTATCCCACTCTTGAGGCCGCACTCGTATTTCCATTTCATTTTTGTAACGTTTGGTCATGCATTATAGCATTTTAAGGGAAATACTAGGAATAGTTAATTTGTTCTTGGCAGTGGTTCGGTTCAAAGTTATTTTGAATGATGGTCCATTAGTTTATATCAATGATGTCGCTACTATCGCATACTTAAGGCTTTTAGTAAGATAGCCAATTACTACGTGCTATGAACTTGTACGTCTTCTCAAAGGCAGAGGAGTAGTTTTAGTTATATGGTGGTATCTCTTGCATACTATAAATTCATCAGTATTGGTGGAATACGGTCCTACTAAAGGGTTTTTAAAGCCGACGCATCTTGTTAAAAAAAAAGCACAGGTTTCCCAAAAAATTTATATTATTTTGAATTCAGCGTAAAGTATATTTAATACCATTATTTACGAAATACATAATTCATACGTCCTCCTCAGAAGCGCCAGCAAGAACGAATGACTTCTTACATTCAACGGGCGACACGGAATCTCAGAAATGACACGTTGCTGGGCTGTTGACGTAACATGACTCCACAAAAAGAAGTATAGCTGAAGCTGAAACCACATGTCCTCTTAGTTTCCAGCATCCAATTCGGGTCAAAAAAATTTAGTCGACATTAAGCGACAATTTCCATTCACAGTAACGGAGCCACCAGCATCGTTAACAAAAAAGTAAGGACTAATGCCTTTTCCAATATGAAATGCACAGCAGACAGTCTAAGACAATGTAATACTTTTTCATAATTTGCTTCGAGTTGATTTTCAGACCAAATGCAGCAGTTTTGCTTACTCACGAAATCGCTAAAGCCACAAGTAAACTTCTGTCCTCACTCAAGATGAGGTTCGGGATATTTAAGTTTCTCTCAAGCCCAATCACTGAGTCTGCGCCGCAATAAATGATCGTTTGGCTCTCAAGCTAAAGCAATCTTGTAGGTACGTAGGGCAGGATCTTTTCGCAAAATTTACCACAAATCGGTGTTGGCAATGTCCAACGCCTAAAATTGCCGAGGATTTGACACATTTAGATCTTCATACAGTTGAAAATGTTCTCTTCGCTCCTTGCACTTCTCTTTCTTAGTGACACGAAAACGTTAGAAAGTGAATGTGTTGATTCGAATTTTTCCACCAGCTTTTTTCTTCAAATCTTCAATGATCGTTCCTTAACTTCTTCAACTCATTTCGACAGAAGATTAACCAGCGAAAAAATTTTAAAGCACATATCATTGTATCTTCGTTTTTTTTTTGAAACGCATGGGACAAATTTTCCTCTGAATCTGTTATAAATTGTTTTAAAAGGAGTAGGTTTAAATACCAAGTTAATAAAAGATTGGGCGTGGATTGACCCTTTGAAGGATATGTTTCAGATCAGGAACGAAATTTTTAATTAAGTGTTCATTTATGAATATGTTACTTCTATTGGTACGACATTCCTGATAAAATTTTTGGTAGGTACGATGTCTGGTTATGAGAAATATCACTGTACACAGTTGTCACGTTTAAAATTATGGCTTGATACATTTATTTCTATTACCAAGAGCGACTCTTTTCAACAGATGTAACCGTATATTGCATAAACACATTATTCATGTCAGTCTGTGAAATTCTTATCTCGTTGTACTTATGCCGTCATTGCAGTATGCTCTTCCCTATTCCTTAGCGCTTTCGTCTAACGTGCACGTACACGGGAATGGCAAAAACAAGCCTCGTTAGTGCTTACAAGTTCAAATGCGTCAGCGACTGTTCGAGTTTTCAGAATGCAACGAGGTGTATGTGAAGGTGATGACATTGTCTTCCTTCTTGATAACCCCTTTCGTTCGTAAGATACCCGACTCGCGCGGTAGACTATTGTCGGTATACGACTGCATAGAGAAGAAATGATGAGCACGTTAAGAAACTTTAATGACTTGGGCGTTCATCGCGTTTGCTCGCGCGGTGTTTGCGGATTGGGTTCTGAGTGTTATGATGTTAGAATAAAGGGTAAAAATAATTTTTTGCAAAGTGAGAATTCAGGATATGTTAATAAGTATCCTTCGTCGATGCTTTTTTTGTACATTTCGGATAACATTAACATTTTATCTGCTGTAAAATATGTCTAGCGTACCATGTAATTTAAGGCCCATTTCGTTAAATTTGCGAATTTATATTTTTTCCAAAGAGAACATTTGGACGATTTCTTAGAAGAATACCTAATTAAAGGATAGACAGGGTGGAGTAATAAAGGGTTGTATGTTCGACTAATACGATTTAATTGTTCTATTTTCACATTATTTATGACGGTGTTTTAGAAGAAGATTCGCGTTTCAGGTTTCCCTACCTCTTTACAGCGAATTTGAGAATAAATTCAACACAATGTGTTGATGCTGTATTGAGCAGAAAAAGCCCATAAAGATTTAAGGACATTTAGAAGGAACATTGGTCAGCATGGTTTTATAGCGCTCGTGGTGGTTTTTTAAAAACAAAATATTTCCTAAATAGAATAAATATATTAAGAGCTTTTGAAGAAATTAATAGTAACGTGTTTAAAAGGACTTTAAAAAATGTATTTTTCACGAATACTTTATTAACAAATTTATGTATGTACAGTTCGTGTAGCCCGCACATCCTCAGCACTATACTTTAGTAAAGAATTTGCGAAGAAAACATTTTTGGAAGTTCTTTTAAACTCGTTACTAAACAGAATAAAACTGTTAAGCTGCTAGTGATAATAATATACAATGGCAGTTGAGCAAATTAAGAACAGAACTAAGCAAAAGTACCAATTCTCAAATGTCTAGTATGTGAATTTTTTTTTTTTTTTTGCAGAGCAGTGAAAAGCGTAGTAACAAATCACTTAATTCTTATTAAGTGATTTGTCACTATGTACACATGATGTTATGCAACAGCAAGGTGTTGTGCAACTTCAATTTTATAAAGTACTGTCCTTAGCTTATCTTTCAATTTTGTTAAAATGTTGCGTTTCACGATTCTTGCATTATTCTATGTCAGCACCAGTCTTTACTGAAATTTTAAGGAAACTGACAGTATGATTTGCAAAATTTGCCGTAAAAGGTTTAATCGAATGAGAAACATATGGGCCTTAGGAACTTTTAAAATATTTACGAAGTTCCTTTAAATATAAAAATGTCCGAAAGTAATTAGAGGATAGATCAATTTTCCTGGAATCATCGTTTCGACTATATAAGCTTCTTCAGAGTCGAAAAATTCGCCGGGAAAGCGTCACTTTGAAAGATATTGCCGACGCTCATGACGTCTATTTTAACCGAGGTATTTTTATCATTGGAATAGGTAAGAGAAACGCAGATTTTGTTTATTATGTTTAGTTTAACAAATTGACAAGTTTTTCTATGTTCTACCATAGTCTACTATGACGATATCAATGCCGAAATTTTTTCAGATAGCTTTGTTTTGGGACTTAAGCTTGCCATAGATCAAAAATCGATTCATAACGATGAAAGAAAAACAGTATCAAGCAGTATTACTTGCAAAATTGCGCATAGTTTCGATTGATTTTCTATTTGTCGGAGTATAAATTTTTGCTTTGTTTGCAACTTGTTAAGTCAGAGTTGTATACATGACCGTATATTTCCATTGGAATTGTAGCCGCCTTTAAGGGCTCTAATGATTAATTCGGTGACAGTGTACGTCACTCCATTTCACTTAATTCTTCGTGCCTTTCAGATTGTTGTTTTTCTTTGCTTCATTTACTATTTTCTCTCAATATCTTTTGATTTTGATTTTCTTTAGATCTTCCTTCATTTGTCGCTACCATCTCAGCTTTGGTTTTCTTCTCGTTATCCTTTACAGCTTTCATTTAGTTATTGGTGTCACAACAGCTTCCTCGCTCATTTGGTTTATGTGGCCGTACAATTTTATTCTTTTTTACCCAATTTCTTTTAGTACATTATCGTTTATTGTGTTTATAGTGTTGGTCTTCATTAATTTTCTTGCTTCGAAATACCTTTATTACTGAAATCCAATATAGGCTTCCACGGTTAGAGTCAGTTAAAACTAAACGTGTTACGGGTTGGGTTACCATGCTGTGGTCTACCATTTTTTTTTCTCCTGAAGAAACGCCATAAACGGAGTTTTCGATTACCTGCCACGACACAGTCCAAGCGTGAAACAAGTTTACTTTTAACTATTCCGTATTACTTTTCTTTCAAAACGTTCAATTTTTCTTCAACTTTGGCTGATAAACACATATTTTCCGCCACATACGTTACCATTGGTCTTATTGTAGTTTATACAGTATTAATTTCGTTACTTACTTATCCTTATATTCTTCATTATTGTTTCATGTTTACGATATGCTTTGTATCCATCTTGTGTCCCCCCTCTTCATTTCTGTGGCTTTTCTCATTTACTATAGTTCTCAGATAATTGAAACTTTCTACTACTTTTATATAGTTTTATTTTATAGTTTTGTAGTTCCCAATCTCTTAATTTATTTCTAACCCTCTTTCTTTTGCTTCTTTACTTATCATCTATATTGACAAAATTTTTTCTATTTCTATATTTTGTGTTATATTTTTTATATTCCCTTCTCTTGTTCTCCTGCTTCCACTTTCTATTTTATGATTTTTTGTTCACTTTTTCTTAGTATAACATGTTCAATCTGATTGCCATCCGTTTGTTTAGATAGCAGCCATGTAATTCTTGTGCTCTTTTTTATGTTGAAACATTGTAGTAGATATATTCTCTTGAGAGGCAACTCAGCCCTGATTTTCATAAAATGCTATTTTTGTTAATTATAAGGTTTTGCATTGGATATTCGTTATTTAGATTTCTGTACCGCACTTCTAAATCGCTTTCCAGCTTAGGCTGTAAATACGTTTAGTTGCAACTCTTTTTATGGGTTAAAGTAAATAAAAAAATAAAAGATGGGGGCGTCAGATATTATAAATATCTCTACAGCTTTGATATAGGGTGATATTGTGACGCCCTCGTCTTTTATTTACTTATTATTATTTATAGAAAAAGGTTTTTTTTTGTATGGGTAATTTTTATCAAACAAATAAAGAGCCCATTGGCGTGCGTAAGTCACGCGATTCTTTCTTTCTTCTAATATGTTCCATTTCTCTGATTACGAACACATAGTGGTTTCTTTTTCAAATAACAAAGGCGAAAGTTTTACAATTACTATAAAAGAGTTTTTATTTGACGCCTTGTTAACGTTGTGACACAAACGAAAAGAAATATAAATCGCAATAAAAGCAATTGAATAAGCCATCCGTACCTCCGCAACTCCCCACAACAGAGGACTCTATTTATGCGACACACGGTTATAGCTGTCGCAAGTTTCATTCGCTAAATCTGAATATCATACAATTAATTACATCTATTTGACAAAAATGGCATGTGCTGAAACTGAAAAAGTAGAAATTTTTTTCTCCGTACGTACAGAATAATAATAATAACCGTGCTGCGATGGTTTGCATGCAATTAGCCTGGCTTCTAATTTGAATTCATTTTTAAATGTTGTCGTGCAGTGAATAAAAACTTCAATAAACTTGGTTCCCTGCTTCGCATTTGCAATTTTACTGACGCCTATGTAGTGCATGGATTTTTTATTAAAGTGGCAAATTGTAAAAACAAACATACGAAACAATATGTTCCTAATTAAAGAAATAGGGATCCACGAAGGGAAAAAGGACGTTCTTTGAAAAATTAATTTTAAAATTCAACCAAGTTGTATCTATCATGTGATCTATGGTGCCACAGGATTTTAGGTACATTCGTACAAATTTTATTTGAAACTTCTTTATGTATCGCTAATATTAAAATAAATAATGTGGAGGTGAGAATGTAACCCTATACTTACTCCTCTATACCTTAAGACAACGCTTTAACTATATTTAATGGCGTTTCGAACATAAAAACTTCACATATTTCTTAGATAAAACGGCCTGTCGGTAAACGAGCGAAAAGATATCGGCCAGTTCCTTCTAAACTCCCCAGCAGCTTCGCATTTGGAAGATATTTTAACGATGTCCGGAAAGTATCGAATTAGCATAGCTATCGTAAAAGTCGCGGCGAGATCAAAGTGAACATGAGCGTTAAGGACAGACGCTATTAAAATACCGGAACGTCGTCATCGATGATGCGATAAAACCTCTGCGAGGAAGATTCAGCAGCGCAACAATAAGAAGCAGCTAAATCAGTACGGTACAACGGCGATCTTTTAACGGGCAATCGTGCTGCAGCATTCTAATGTCCTACAAAGGTAGCCAGACTGCGCGCCTTTCGCGTTAAGTGACGGAGGTTACTTGTTTAATGCTCGCGTAAAAAGGTTATAAAAATATTAATCGAATTTAGAAGAGCTAAAAGCCTTTTACGCGAAACATAAAAACAGGATAGGAAGTGTTATCGGTTTATTACGTTCTAATTTGAAGGTTACGCATAAATTTGAAAAATATTGATGAATTCGCGTACCACGCGCTACACGTTGAAAAAAAGTTAGAATAACTCCTAAAATTGTAGCAAGCGCTACTACAAACAGTTATAGGATAATATTTGAGGAACTAAGAATAGCACTTAGATAAATACGTTTTCAATTGTTTTCCCAAAAAAATCATAATAAAACCTGATTTTTTGCTCCTCTCTAATAGCTGGTATCTTCTTGGAGACTTCTGCTTCGTAGTCACTGAGTATAAATGCTTGCCGAACGGTTCCGTAGCAAACGTGTGCTTCTTGTTTTCTAGAAAATCTATTACCGAATTTTCGGAATCCCGGACCGGGATTTTTCCGACCCAATTGCACCACCAAAACGACCATATTTTGTCTCCGTATCTTGCGTGGTCTTCCAGAAACTAATTCCCGTTCCATTCTTTATTTGTTTTAAACCAACGTATACAGCCGACTTCGCACATTCCTGCCAATCTAACAAATTCGGCTACTTCCTGAACGCCTTTTTTGAATAAATATTGAAGTAGACGCCATTTTGCGGATTGGTTCATTGCCAAGATTGCTTTTAAGGAATCTTAGACGTAGTAAAATACAAGAACCTAACGTGTTTGTTAAAACTACGTTAGCCAAGTGCCAGTTAAGAGCTTCTTCTAAAAGATTTTATTGGGTTGCAAAAAGCATAAAGGTTGTAACCTTTTATTAGCGTAGTTGTTCCGTTCAATTATGGTATTAAGCAGATTCAAGATGCTGTAATGAAAAGTGTTTATTTCGTCATTATCTGTGGCAAGAAGCTTGCCAAAGCGCAGATTTTGGCTTATCGGCTGCGATTTTCAAAGCTATCGAAAACATTAACTGAGAAGGAATACATATAATAGCCACCAGCTCTATATTTATTAGTAATATTTTTTTCTACACAATTGATTCTATCTTCCCATTAAAATTTTTCACAAAGTAGTCAAAATAATTAAACGATCCTTTTATCTCCAAAAACAAACTTTTTCGTAAAATTTATTCCATCATTTTTCCAGCAAATTTTCTCTTATTTAAAATACAATGTTCTGTAAATAATTGAAGGATAAAGAGACGTCGCCGGAAGCACATCTTCGGGATAGCGGGCGGCGGCGTACCGGTGCGGTGTAACGATCGTCCGGACTCTTTCCTTGGGGATGGAAACAGAGTGGCGCCGGAAAGTGAGAAAAAAATTACCCGTAATCGCGCGATAAAAAGACGCGAGGAATCGGCGCCGTCCTCCTCCATCGCAATACGGTCTTCTATTCGGTCTGGTTTCTTTATTTCCGCAATTCCATCATTCGGATGATGTTAAGGGGTGACGCGACGGGATCAGTGCTTTCGCCGTTATGGACCATTTCGAAAAATTGAGTCTTCTCCGCCGCTTTACAAAGTCGCATTTTAAAAAGTTCCATTTCAAGTTGGATGTTGAGTTTTAAACGGAGATGGAGCCGTATATTTTTGCATAGGGTGGATAGGTTCAGTGTTGGTGTTAATTGGGCATGGGAGAAATTTTGAATTTTATATGGAGTCCGGATAATTTGCATATTTTTTTCAGAGTTTTTCGTTTGTTAAAAAATATATATTAAGTAGGCATATACAATTGTTGCTCACATTTTGGCTTCATGATTGTGTGAAGATGTTATTGAAATTTAATCCGGGTTAAGCACTTCGACATTAGCACTCCACTGTTTTGTTGGACATGCACTTACAATTGTTTCCATGTTTATGGCTATTAATGTATACTCTGCTTTAACATCTGGAAAGTAACATTTCGGGATTTTAAGGATGATTCTCTGTCCAATACTAGAGTTCGTTATTTCATTTCTGGAGTGGGCTTTGTCCGAGCGATGCTGAAAATTTAGCATCATCGAACAATAAAGTATCGCAATCCAAAAGAAAACTTCAATGGTGCAGCTATTATATGCTCATGGATTTGCAATATGGAAAAATGTAGCAAACAATTGCATTGCCGCCACATTTTGAAAATCTTGTGAGCATAAAAAGTTTTGCTTCAACTAGCAAGTCCTAAGCCACTACTAAAACTTCGAAATAACATACAGCCTGGATAGAAAACGAGAGAAACGTGAAATTTGGTTAAAAGTAAAGTACCTTCTATTTGAAAGGAAAGTAACAGCATTACTGGAAGTAAATGGAAGCTCAAATATTTAATCTGAACGTTCCACCTCAAAGCTCAAAGCTAATACCATGAGCAGTTGTATTAGCAACATTTATGTATTTGTGAACACTTCTTCAACAAAATTTACTATTTGAGCAATCAGTTCTAAGTTGTACTTGCTGTCACAATCAAACCATTGCGACTACTTCTTTGGTTAACAATGTGACATTTTTCAAAAACTCAATTTCTTAAAGTGAAACAATTAGATTTGTTGTTTTAATGATATAATTGGTGTCGATTTGTTTAATTCAAACATACATTTTGTTATTTAAAATATCAAGTTTTGTAGATATTAGTGTCCAATTTTTTTTTGAGTTAAAAAAGAGTTTAAAGAGTTAAAGAAGAGTTAAAAAAAGAAGAGTTTAAAGAGTTAAAGAAATAATATAAAAAAAAATTTCTTTGGTAGAATGAAGGAGATTTTTTTTCATTCTATCTTTGCTCATATTGAAAAAGTGTTCCTTGAATCAACAAATCTTTTTTCTCAGGGTATAAATCCTTTATGTCCTTATCCATATGATTTTTGGGGTTAAGCATTATACATATAAGGTTATGATCGTTGAATGCAATAAAACATATTACATTAAGGCTTCGTAAAGCTTTCTCCCTTGGCCAAAATTCCGAGGACGGTAGTGTAGGTAGACACATACAGCTTATCTAAATTTGTGTCCAGTTTAAAACATTGGAAAGTGATATATTTTATTGAGTTCCTCTATTTCCACACTGTCATATAAATAAATACGAACAGTATGAATAGTACTATCCGTCTAGACGTACGTACTATAAATTTACTCTATATATACACGGGTCGCAGTTAAACGGACAAACTCTTGTATCACGGGGTACAGTGTTGCAATGCAATGCTTGTCCATAAAATTATGACCGCTTTCTCAATGTTTACTTTTTATCACGGCCGGGTTATATCTGATCTAAAGATTTACTATTATGCGGCTGTAAAATCGTAATGGCTTTGTTTACATAGTCCATATTTGATCGAATCAGTTCGTAAGAACCGGGCCGACCTGAACCCGAACGTTAAGCCCGATAACTGACGCACAATGAATGAGAGAGCAATACACACATAAGTAATCAACGGAGAAATACAGCCTCTAACGTGCGTACAAAGGAGCAGATCACGTTCGATAGCAATTAGTATGCAAAGTGATGTAACGACGACTTCGAATATACGGCATAAACGGTTATGACAGTTGAATCGGTAATAATTTACGCATCATTAACATTTTAAATACATACCTACATGTGTTCGTTGAGTAGGCTGTCAGGTTACATAAATCCTCCCAGTTCGAGATTTACTGTCAACGTAATTCAAAACAACATTAAAACGTTTATATTCGAAAGAATGCATAAATAAATCTACTTCGCTCTCACGAAAAGATATATTGTTGGCCGTACGATCTGGCCAACGGCAATCGCTTGTTGGCGATCGGGTAATATATTAGCTTAGGTACGCGAGGCTTGCTGTCAAAAAAAGATCGAAATACGCTCGGATGTTACGGTTGCAGGGCAGATTCCTCGTTAATCTTCGACGGTTGACCTAATTTTTGCACGATAATATAGTATGATCGGCGAAGTGACATTTGACTGACGCATGGAATTCGGTGAAATGCGTTGTAGTTGAGTACGTCGTAAAATATCTCGAATAGTAGCTATTGCATTTGAAATTTGTGAGATGGAACCTGCCGCAGCACTAAAAACCATTAACTTCTGTTTCAAAATGGACAGCTTTCATTTCTCTAATAATGAATAATGAAATAACTTCTGACTCGCAGTTCGTTGTTTATGCCTCTATCATACCTCCCTATTATTCATGCCTTTAAATAAAGATTAGCTTTAGAGGAATCTGGACAATCTTACTACTCTACTTACGATATTATAGAAGCATATTAAAACAATTTCGAGTAGTTCACATATAATGAAGGATTTTTAACTGTGCTACTAGAGCTATAAATATATTGTCAGAAAATAATAACAAAAAAAAAACAGGTTAATTAAACAACACCATTTAACTCTAGAATTAGACATCTTTTGAAAATAGGATACAAAAAAAGATAATCGTTGATCGTTTTAAGAATTCGTCGTACATTCTTGGAACCGTGTATACATATATGTACACTACCGTCCATATTAGTTCGGACACACAAATAAATGTTAAAAAAACGAGAAAATATTCAAAACTTAATAAATAAAAAAATAAATAATAAAACTTAAATAATGCGACAATGAATCTAAGGTTGTAGCTATTCCTAGTGCTATTATCACAAATTTTATTTGTTATGTCAAAAGTAATTTTACTAAGTTGCATTCTTCTAAATACTTTAGACAAGAGTCAGGCAGACTCTGGCATTCTCATGAAATTACGACACGGATTCTACCCGGAAACCTAAATTTTTTAAAAGAAAACAACGACCGCGGAAGCCTACAATATTTACTCTAAGTTGTACTAAGAGACTTTGCTAATGGAATATTTTTGCCCCTCGCACAATGTGATATCTAATTGGTTGTTATATTTAGTCAATACAAGAATTTTCAAAGTAGTTTTTTTCCATGTCATGAGATCTGATTGGGCGCATGGTTTAAAATGATATTGGAGCCTACAGAGTGTCTCATAACTTAGTTGCTACCTAAAGTTGTATTTTTTCAAATGGAGAATGCTAAAGCTGAAATATATTGTTGCATTCCTGCTCTATGTTGTGCGCATGACTTAACAATTATAAGGATGTGGATACATAATACTCTAAATTATAAGCATGTATGTAATATTAATAGCTTTAGTAATGCTATGAAAAGCCAAAAAAACTATTGGAAAACAGCATTAAAAACAATCATCAAAAGCTTTAACATGGTTAAATAATTCGACGAACAAATTTCAGAATCTTTGCGGAAATATCCACCAATTCCATTCCTAAATCGCAAATGCAGTAGAGATTACAAGATACCTGGTAGTGACTTGGTAATCGAAAAGGGAACATCGGTAATGATCAGTTTGTCTGGCCTGCACATGGATCCCGAATACTTTCCAGAGCCGGATAAATTCGACCCAGAAAGATTTTCAAAGGAAAACAAGTCTAAAATTAAACCGTTCACGTTTTTATCGTTTGGAAATGGACCCAGAGTTTGCATAGGTAATTTAACTCTTTGGTAATCATTCCGATGCTACATTCAATTCGATACTTGTTGCGTTTTAGGTCAGAGATTCGCACTACTACAGAATAAACTTGGGTTGTGCTTGATATTGAAAAACTTCAAGATTTCCGCATTGGAAACAACACCTGAAAAGATTGTAGCAAACCCTCGAGGTTTAACAACTGTATCTATAGAACCAATATCACTTCGATCGGAAGCTCTTCCAATTGGTGAAAAGTAAAATAAAAAAATAGCAACTAACAAAACATATGTAAACAAGAATATAATATTGAGAATCAAGAACGAATGTAAGAAAATTCGGAATATAATAGCAATAAACATGATTGTCCGAACACCTCAAACTTTGACTCATCAGTCCATAGCACCCTGTTCCAGTCATCCACTGTCCAATTTCTATGTGTTTCTGCCCACTGTAGCCGTTTTTGCCTGTTTCCCCGTCGAAGTAGGGGTTTTTTTGTTGCAATGCGGCCGTGAAGATTTGCAGCTTTTAATCTTCTTTTCACTGTAGTAACAGAAATTTTTCTTGCACGGTCGCGATTCATTTCAGCGGCGATTTCTGGTGCTGTCAGTCTTCTATTTCGCTTGCTCAGCAATTTTATACGCACATCGTCGGCGTGAGTTGTTATTCTCTTACGACGTGAACGCGCCCTATCTCTTAAACTGCCCTCGCGTTGATGTCTCCGAATGATATCACTAACAGTCGATTTATTATTATTATTTTTTCGGAAATTTGACGCACTGAATAACCTTCTTGATGAAAAGCAACAATTACACAGCGCTTTTCTAAACTTGTCGGTTTTCCTCTCGGGATTTTAATAACTTTAATACGCTATTAACACTAACGCACGCACAAGCAGGTTTATTTAGAAACGAAAGCATTTATCAATAGACAATAAACTTTCAGGTGGCCTGCTCCCTCCCCAAAGAGTATTGTAAATTTATTACCTGCAGTATTGACCCAAAAATAATCCTATTTGTGCCAATGAGGATCATTCTGAAAATTACTATATTGGGTCATAAAATATAATAGGTTTTTAACCATTCTCTAATCGATATTCTTGGAAGTTTGCCTGTACAATTGGTTATAAACTTCATAAAGGACCTAATATAAATATGTTATTTATATATAAACGCAATTATATTATCTTTTAGTAGAGTTTACAACATTTTACTAGGTGTCCGAACTAATATGGACGATAGTGTACGTAGAGGGACGTTTGCATGGCACAAGATATGCAGAAAAGTCTCAATGAACAGAGACGTCCTTTTAAATATTATTCTTGGTATTCGATTAAACTTAATACCTTCAATAAATTAAAAAGAAAACGCCATATTTATAACTGCATTTTGTTGATCTTCTTGTAATTTATTAATGCAAACGTTACACAGAAGCGGCACGGCGGTGCCTAATTTTAGATAATTATAGGCAACCGTGATCGGAATTGTTAATTATTGGTTAATGACGTATGCCTGCTAATTGACATTAGTTATTCAATGTTTATACACAAGAACAAATTGCTATTGAAATATCGTCTGTTAATTGAGAAAGTCTGCTGCAAATAGATTGAATTACATAGTCACATAAATATGTGTATGCAAAATAGGTTCGATGATTATGAAAGAGACAATTTGTTTCTTGCCTGGATAACTGTAGCTGTTAGTTAATCGAACAAAAACATGTTTTATAAGTGGGCATTGCATCAATTAAGTATTCTGTTACTTACATATATTGGTCTTTAGTGCTATTTGTAACCGTTAACCATGGAATGTTGATTCAAACAATTGTTTCGTGAGGCTTTATGGGGATTTAGTTAGGTAGCTTAACTTCTTTGTATTTCTTCAACCCTTGGATTAGATAGCCAAGAAGAAATAAGGTGTTACTTATTCTAATCTCTTTAAATGTTTTGTCCGCTCATCGAATGGGCTGTTGTTTACATATTTTTTAAATACTCGAATATCATATTTAGACCCCATTTTAAACGAATTCCGAAAGAAACCAGTATTGATGTGGATTTTCGAGCGGACGATCTCTCACATACATACATATTTATCGTTTCTTTTTTCGGCGACGAACATATTTTTGCTCAGACTTCGAACCCTACGACGTCAAGGATTACCGACTATCTCGCTGGCAAGCAGAAAATTATCATCCCACATGTAAATATGCGACGATTTATGGTGCGAGACGGCCACCTCTGAGCTTTTATTCGGTAAAATACCGATCCGGCGTTTTAATCTGAATAAACGCTCTTCAGTTCGAGTCGATTTTTTTTTGAGAGATAATTACCGTTTATCTTTTTTACTATCGCTTCGATTTTTTTTCTATTCTAGATTTACGATTTTTCGATTCCAGAAGGTATTTTTTGCAGTCGTATTAAATTAGGATTTTCAACGGTCGCAGAGGCGTAGTTTTAAGCTTAGGACTTATATATACTGTAATGTTACAAATTACAGTATCGAACGAACATAGCCATTAGCGCCATGTATAATGCCTTCTGCCAACTTCCAATGTCCACTCGTTCAACGCCAAAGTTCCTCTGTCATCAACAGTTTATATTATAAATTGAATTATATCTTTAGCATAATTTTGTGAATTAATTTAATTCAGTTCGTAAGTTCGTTAGGTACTTTTTCCTTTCTCTATGTATACTTTGCATTCTTCTAGTTCCAATGGATGGCCCTTATTTTTGTTTTTTGCAATTTACAGTTTACTATATTTACGATACTGGGATTCATATCAATCTTATCATCAAATAGGAATTCCTTTATTGAACAAAAACAAACAGAAAGTGTGTATTTGAAGCTTATATACCTTCAGGTAGTAACTAGATAGAAAGAAGAGTGTATCCTGATGTAGATGGAAATTCTCGAGATGTAATTTGTGTCAATAGGATGGCAATAAAGTACGGCATAAGTGCTTTATACTTATATTTATCCAAACAAATGAATTACTTCAGATACCTGTTCTAACCAGTTTATGAATACAATAATCTTTGAATTTCAATTGGTCATTCGGTTGATGGAGAAAATAAGGGAAAAATTCAACTTTAGCAAACTTGAAACCAATAAATAATAACTAATAATAGATAAAGTTTTTAATAGTAATAATAATAAAACTTTATAATAACTTTGGAATACGGAATAATTGGAAGATGAGATTGAAAATTGATGATATCTATGACGTAGATGTGGTTGAATATGGGCATTTAGGGCGCTGTCTAATAAAGAAACTTATTCCATGTGGAAAACCGCCAAATACGGTAGCCTATTATTCTTGGATGTATTAACGAAATTACCTTCAACATACATGGGCAAAATAATAGAGACCACTAGATTAGCTTGGACAACCTAAAAAAATCTTGATTAGAATCACTCAATGCTAGAAAATATTATGAATGTTGCTTGAGGATAATTCTGCTTCTGCTAACTACAGCCGAGATAATGGTTTGGCAAGACTTGAAGGATAATATCGTTAAATGGAATTACTAAACCAGAGGAATGAATAAAAGGGTAAGATGCCACCAGGGGAATGTCCAAAAAGTGCCTTTGCAAGACAATAAATTAATGATCAAGTAGCAGATATAAATACTGTACTTACTCTTCCGAAAAAACCACGTTAAATAGTTATAACAAAAATCAGTTTTGGAGCAAAGAGTCAAGAATCAACAGATCATTGTTATAATAAAATCAATTGAAGGTAATGGCCATCAAAGGGGACACTATAAGGTAGGTAATAGTGAGCTACTACTGCAGGGATTCTTCAACTCGAGCTTTACACTTTTTTAGCCTAGCTTTCAACAAGTAGAAACGTTTAAAGATTGCCTTTTCAAGTTATTATGACCTTCCATAACATTAATGATACAACGCTTTGCTCTTCCGGAAGACCGTTTCAGAAGAACGGTTTTACATACGGTTTGGTCCTATAGGAAGAGACCATGTAAAAACGCATTTTCAGTAGCGCCAGGTCTGAGGCAGGTTTTCTTTTGTACTACGGTTGTATTTTGGCTTTTAAGCCTGTATTACATTTGCACCGCCATAACTCAAGATCCTCCATAAATGAATAAAATCAAATGAATCACCTGCTTGTTTCTGGCTGCGCTAATAGACAAAAGTGTTGTTTCGTGTATAATTGGGGTTTCTAGTTGGACTAGAAGCCTTTTAAAATTGACCGTGAAGGTGGTAGGACCAAGAGTACATTCTGTCTTTCTGGTAAGAGTCTGTAAAATCTTATTACAAAGTACATTGAAAGAAATGAAGCTCGACTCAAACCAAAGAACTAATAGGAAACGGAGATACTAAGTTTTCTGTTAACCTAATTAGTCGTAGCAAAGAAGAGATCAAGTCCATTAGTGGGTTGATGACTGCACACTGCTTCCTGAAAAAGCTCTTATGTACCGGAGGCCGAGTAAGCGAACCTTGGTGTAGAACAAGAGGAAACGAGTTTGCATGTAATCTGCACACGTGAGGAACTAAAGGTACCAAGGCAGAAACGTTTTGTAGGGGATAGAGTCTTCGAAACTACTCAAATATACCTTGGGCAAGAACTGCTTATGTGGATATAAGGGTTAGATTGGGGATCTTACAAAGAGCATTAAGATCAACTGGACAGAGTACTGGCGGCCAACTCAAAAGTATCGATGAATGAATGAATAAGTTCATTGGAAACAACTCTTATGCAATAAAGAATTAATTAGTTAGAGAAAATATATGTTATCATTAGGCTTAGAGTCATTTGGGGACACCTGAGAAAATTGTCAGGTATTAGCCCGTATTTGCATTGCACGCGTAAATTCTGCATTGCTTTTTAGTATTGTTTAACACTCCCTTTAGCAAATTGGGTTTGGCGTTGAATGGAAGCAATTATCTTCCAGAATCAACCTATTCAATATAAGAAATTAGCCATTTTTGGAATACCCTTTCGAGCACCTCACTCATTTTCATTTAATTTTGTAATTATTAATTCGATTTGAATCTCGCCAGGGTGCGGTGCATATGCGAACGATACAGCCGCGAGAATAATTGATAATCGATTTATTGATGTCGTAAATTAATCGCAGATGGCCATTCGGTGTTACAGAGACGTGTAATTATGATCAGCACGAGCTATTGTGAAGAGAAGAGCCCAGACAACTAACTATCGCTTTGCGCAAAGCGCGACAGGTTATTAATGGTCAAGCGATCAGCGTACAATATCGAATAATGATACGAAAAACAATAATAATAATACTGTAAGTATTATTGTAATAAAGTTGGCGAAAAGTATTTACGATTGGCCATTGTTTTGCGACGCATGAGATTACAATGAAATTACACCGCCCTCATAGGATACAATGCAATGAACGTAAGACGTATTATTACGGTTGTCACTGTTGGTGTGATAAATCAATATCGGGAATGTGTGCCGTATGTGTTTCATATTGAATATAGGTGTCAGGTGATGCAGAGTCACTATTACTAATGTTCGAGTTGATGTTTGATTTTTGGTATTTAATTAACTTGATTTTTTGCAACATCATTCCCAAATCCGTTGTGGTTTTACCAAATATACACTTCGCCTATTTCCAGCTTTTACCTGCGTCATTGTTTTGTCGTATATTTTCAAGTACTGCTGCTGGAAAAGGAAGCGAGATTTGGGATTGTCTCACAGACAAGTTCAAGTCTTTTAAGTGTGTGTTGTCTGTTGTTAAATGTAAGTTGGGAACGCTTTTGTGCATTTGGTTCATTATTAATTATTTCTCGTCAGTTTTTTTTACTTTGTTTCGGTAATTTAAAAGAAAAACAGGAACAATCTAAAACACCAACATCAAACACAAGCTCTGAACAAGCAACTATTTCAAAAAGGCCTCCTGTATTAAGTATTGTAGGCGCGTACTTGCAAAATATAATAATTTCTTTGTATAAGATAGTGATAGAAGTATCGCATTCACGTTTCATTATGAATAATGACAGCCTTGGTCGCGATAAAAGACCTGCTGTATATCTTGATGAAAGTTTAAATGTTGGTAAAACGACAACATGAAAGTTGTTCTAAAAAAGGATGGTACTGAACAGAGATGGATTATGGTTCATGCTGGAGAAACAATCAGTTTCATTGACGGTTGTTTATTATTGTTTAAATTGAAAACCAAAAAAAAAGGTGGAGATTATCATGACGTCATAAATTCAGAAAATTGTTCTAGATGGTTCAAAAAGAGCCCAATACCTAAAATACAAGAAAATTCGATCATTTTTATGGACAACGCACCTTACCACAGCGTTCAAAATTAATAATTAGTTTCATCGAAGGAATGCGAAATTATATCCTGGTTACGATTAAAAAATTTTCAATTTCTCACATCAATGTTAATGTGTGAACTTAAAATAGTGAAAGCTCTTCCGGAATATGAAATAGATAATTTTGCAACGTTGTTTTAAGGCCACCATCTTATCCTTGTGACTTAAACCCAATCGAACTCGTTTGGAGTTTGATAAAGAGAAGAGCAGCAGAGCACAATGATGACTTAAGCAGTAACAGGGAGAATTTAATCCGACAAGTTTTCAAAGAAATAACTCCTGAAATATGGTGAGCAGAATGTGACCATTGAAAGGGATCAACTAAGTGATAATGATGATTACGAATTTATTGTTGTGATGAATAAGGCATGAAATAATAACGTAGGTTTCCACAGCCAAAGTCAGTTAAAACTAAACGTATTCCGGATTCGGACCGTGTGGACCATGGTTAACTGAAAACTCGACGTTTCGCTCACAATCGTATGGGGCTTCATCAGGAGAAGGAAGGGTGGTAGGCAACAGCTAGCACGGTAACTCAACGTGTGAACCATACCAGAGGCGAAAATCAGCTGCGGCAGTTGATTTTCGAATCAATGTACTAAGAAATTTTTATTTCAGAAAAAAATGATCATTGTTTAAATTTACAGTTACATGTTGGTGGTGAAGTATTGGTGATAGTCAGCATCCTGGCGTGACACCAATGAATCTCGTCACTTCTTTCAAGTTTATTTTTATTGGCAAAAAAATATATGCAGACTTTTTCTTGTACTAAGAAGATTATGGCCATTTAATTTAATTTCCATAGCCGAAAAATAAGTATAATTTACAACTGAAAATAGCACTTTTTTGATTAAAAAGCGCAATGAATGCACTTTGACGATATCTGCGTATATAGCTTTATAAATTAAGCTGGAAACGGATTAGTAAACCGCCTATTTAATAATGGATTTGCATATAAAAATCGCTATAATTCATCAAACATTGTAGGTTTGTCATCACGTGACGTTAGCTGATTGCAATTATCGAAACACAAGGGTTAGTGCACCATGTTGGAAAGATATCAGGGAGTGATCGTACTTCTTTAATATTTGCTACATTATTCTGAATAAGACTATATATGGACTGGATTTTTGTGTTCTGTCTGTAATTACAGCAATACTTGCCCATTCCTGCTTAGCAGCAAGTACCTCAGTTGCTAAAAATCCAGCCTTCTATAATCATACGATTTCTTACTTAATTTCTCTTGATTCATAACTAAAGTTCGCCACTTTCCGCGCGTTTTACAGGTATGGGAGTGGTCGTTATTGCAGTAGTAAGTAACGCATCCAGTATGTGTTTGGCGACTGGTTGGAATGCACGCGAGCGTAGCGAAGTACTGCATATACGTTATACGAAATAAAATGTCGTCTATAAGCGAATCAAGGAAACGACCATTTTTTTCTCTGTCGCGTACGCCAACGCACACACGTAACACAACTCTGAAATCACTGATTTCATACATTATTGATTTTATTTACACATGCAACGCTGGTATAAGATGTACTATTCTTATTTTTCGTATATTTGAGCTAACTGAAATTTACGAAGTTCGTTCTGGCGGTAGGTATTTAATGGGTACGCGTAGTCCCCACTCCAGGCTTAGCAACAACGTGAAAGAAGAGAGGTGGAATTAGATTAGTTGATGAGGGGCTTGATAATTAAAAATAGTTGTTGCTTCTTTGTCGGATGATAAAGGTGGAATGCCACGGAAAGCTATGAAGCTAAATTTTGATTACTTAGAATTATTATATCGAAACGCTGCTGGAGTGAAACGAATAAGAATCTTTATTCTTAAAGCAAATTCTATTCATAAAAGCGTAAAAGAAAATTTCTCCTTTAATGAAGAACACTTCCTGGCTTCGTTTCGTATTTTCCAGACCTCCATTTTTCGCAAAGTATACATAATAATTACGGTTACGTAAAAACTTTAATAAGAAATAAGAAGCCGCTACTGGCCAGATTGAATAGAGATAAAACTTCAAATATTAATCAAAGAATCCCAGCGCCGCGCTTTCTCGCCTACAGCGCCTTGTCGTCCGCAACGCGGATAGACTAACAAACAAAACTAATTTCGAAAAGAGAGTGCATTAAATTAACATTTCTGCGACGCGTGACGTCACGTACCTTCCCTCTTTCTTCGCGTAATTTCGAATCGCGCCACGGCGCAGCGTGCAGGGCGAGGTCGAATACGATGCAAAGTGGAGCACAAAACGTCGCATTATCAACCAACTTTGATAAAAACTTTTGGGAAAGAAGCTAGCGACGACGTTCAGCCGGTCGTAATCTCGATTAAAATATTAAATACGTTGTCGCAAGGTTAAAGGAGAAAACAGAAACAAAGCGGGAAGGAGATAAGGAAATGAAAACAAAGGGAGAAGGAGTCGCCAGGAATTTTCATAACGCCGCATTTGTGTATTTAATCTAAATCTGGAGCTATACGTATATTTTTACGAAGAGTGAAACACGCTGCAGTAGAATCTTCTTTTTTTCTTGCTAAACAAACATTCTTTCCCTGGTTTTAAGGGATCTTTCGATGTAAATTCGTAGAGCCTGTGTTATTATATTCCCTTATTGTAATATATTTTTCTATGTGTAATTAAACAAAAGATCCTCATTTGTATAAAAGAAACCAAAGCAAGTGATCAACACAACTTTCAGACAAATAATGCAAGCTTAAATGCGTTCAGATGTCGACAGTGAATTTTAAATTGTACTTTTGCACTGAAAATGACTTGCGTTACGTTGACAGATTGTCTTTTATTTATTGTTTCCGTATGACACTGAAGTTATTAATAGCGTACTTTTTCCGTGCGTTTTAGTTTTTGCTGCTTTTGAATTGCGCCTAGAAACCATTTTTCTTTATAACTCATTATACCGAAGGCGCTTTGTGGTCGAGGCAAATAGCAAATTGCATTTTATGTTGCAAATTGCAAAACAGAGCGTGACAGTGATGGACCTCTGTTGCCTTTAAATGATGTAGGAGAGGTAATATTTTTTAATTCTTTTTGTGAGTAGTGTAATTAATCATGTTATATTTTCTACAGAGTATTTACAGTTGGTACAAACATTCGTGCTGTCAATGGGATTTCTTTTGATGTTCGAACCTGTTGTGAATATTGACAATTTCGCCGAGTGAGCTATTAAAGATGCTGTGTATGACATAACAAGAAAAAAAAACCTTTATCCACAAAATCAAAGAAATACACGTACACTGGTAAGGTATTGGTATTTTTGCATATAATTGCCACAGTTGTCGAAACCGGCGCAGAAGAAGGCATTTGCGGTTATTCCACGGATGGGAAATACAACCAGCAGTACGCGCTGATGGTCCCAAAATAAGGTATTGGTATATATTATTTTTGCATATAGTTACCACGGTTGTCGAGAAACCGGCGCAGAAGAAGGCATTTGCGGTTATTCCATGGATGGGGAATACAACCAGCAGTACGCGCTGATGGTCCCAAAATCCTGGACCTCGCAGCAAGTAATTTGCAGGTCTTCGGACCGTTGAAGTTAAGCAAACCATCTTTACGTGGTTCCACGACGCTGATTTCTCCCCTGCCGGTTTTGATTTATTAATTGGTGTATATATGGCTATACAATGCTTCGATAACCATAACGACCATGTGAAGAAGTAATATATGTTAGTGACTTGTTACGTTGTATATATCTTTGATTTCGCGAATAAAAGTTTTCTGCCGGACCTCTTGTTATCTTACTTTTTGAAAGGCCCTCGTATAGTGATTGTATGTTGTTTAATGAGTATTATATATAATAAACCCTGATCGACAGTTACATCCATTTAGCCTCGTCCTCGGTTAGTAAGGCGGTCGCGACGGAGACGCACAACCTTTCTCGGAAAAATTATGCATCGCTAACCGCTATCTAGACCTCTCGGAAACGACACTGGAACAGTTTGCATGGCGAGCGACATCCTCGAAGGTTTTACAATATAATAATGATCGACACGTACACGCCGTCTAGTTACATCCTCGGTTAGAAAGGTGGTGGGGGAGTAGGCAGGAGTGCGATGTGGGATGGGCGAAAAGAAGCAAACATGGGCAAAAGTAGAGGCCATTAAAACGTGTTGAAAAAGACGCAGAAATCATTCGTACGGCACGCAGATTACGTATAATTGCAGAGCAGCATATTACATTAAAATCTTGAGCATTCTTCCAGAAAACAATTGCAATTCTATTGCGAAGAGGATGACTCAAAAAGAGCACTGATGTAATTATCATACTTTTCTTATGTATTTGTCTTATCCTAGACTAATTACAAGCTGGCAATGCTAATGGATTTATTGGTTGTGTTGAGCCATTTCTGGTGATTATCATGAGGAAATTAGTGGAGCATGCAATGGCTTCAGCGTCAATTGATTTGTCATTTCTGGTGATTATCATGGGGAAATTACTAGAGCATCCAGTGGTTTCAGCATCAATTGATTCGCCATTGAATTTTTTTACGAATAATAATTTTGGATAACGCTTCCTACCATAATACAATTCTAAAACCACTTACAGAATCATTTACTAAAGCTGAAAAAGAGGATTGGCTTAAAAAGAATAACATAACGGACGGTGTACTTTGTTAACAAATCAGTTACTTGCTTTAGTTAAAAGATAAGCGCATTAAAAATTTTAGTATATTGTTCTGATCGTTGCTTGTAATTTTGCAGAAACAAATCTTCATCAGTTCATGAAATGGATTAACTAAAAAATATGAAGAATCAGTTGGTGTGCCCGGCACCTCCACCATATTTATCATGTGTTTTTGTGACTGAGAATTTCTACGGATGATTATTTAATATCTATCCATCTATTGTATATAAACACAATAAACTTAAGTAAGGGTTTATATATTTACAAAATAGAACTAGCAAATAGTAATGACCAATCAGTGCGTTAGCTGATCGTTGATTTCAGGAATATTGCCTGTCTAGCGACGCGCTGCTTCCGGCTACTGCACGATCAGTATATACAAAGCTATTTTGTATCGTCTGTCACATAACAACAGCTACGTCCTTTCCATTGTTCCATTTATTCATTATTGTTCCATTGTTTTTTGAAAATGGAAACTGCTAAAGTGTTCGGTCTGTACGTACACGCAAATATCGCTTGCGTACACGTAACTATTTACAGAGATCAAAGGCAATGCTTACTGCATAATTAAGCGGATCGTTACGACGTGGAATTCTAACAATTACAATTGAAATCGACATCTACGAGCTTACAATAAACGCACGGCGCGGTAGTGCAATGCTATTATTGTTATTATGACGAACGCGGGCGAAGGGGAAACGAACGTACTGATTTGTGCCATCAGATGCAACGTCTCGCGTTGCCTTTGATTAACGTCGGAGAATCAAAACAACCCGAGCAACATTCTCCGACATCTCCTTACATTCCTCAGAATACAAATCATCGCTCGCATAATATTAGATCGTTCGATAAAATGCGTACAGTGAGTCAACGATCTGGCGAAACCGATCTAATACAGCGTTAGTGAATTTCAGGTTTCAGATGTGTGAATCTATGCGGGGTTTTTCGCTGAAAAATTCGCTGAAATGAATGCGTAAACAACTTCAAACAAAACACATTCAATAAATATTCATTTCCCAGGCACGGATATGAGTTACCTACTATTAAAAATAAGACAAAAATTAAGAATAGTAAAATCCCGAAAGCGAAGCAGTTTTCAGGTAAAATTGAAATTAATAATTAACGAACTATTTGATTATGGCGGTAGAATAAAACCACGCACAAGCAAAATTCGTATTTATAGAAGGTGCTATGGATTTATTTGACTTGTACTATCGAAAGCTTTAAAAGTATTTTTAAATTGAAAATGCTAGGGTACACTAACAGAGAATACATCGATACGATAAAAGCTTAAAGCGCTTGTAATGATAACGTCTCTTCCGCCGAGCGTTCGTACAGCGAACGGTTTTCGAACTGCTGTTATTCACATCACAAAACAATACGAAACGTAGAAATATATGCTGCGGAGACTGGGTATATCGCTTCAAAATGTTCTTTGCCGGTCGATCTCGAAAACTTACATGGCAACAGGAGGAACAGTTATTGCAGGATGTTGAGAATATTCTTACCACCAGTACACGTTTGTTGCCAGGAAATTTAGAGCAATTCTGACTTATTCTATAACTTTCTGTTTACCGATGAAGCTCATTTCAACAAATAGGGAGCTTTCAATTACCACATAATGAAGGTTATTGGTACTACGAAAATCCTCATACTTCACCTCAGCGGAATCAGCAAAGACGTTGGTCTAAGAATGTTTGAATAGGCATTTTGCTACATTACAGTTCGAGGCATTTTGAATCGCCGTTTTCCTAATAAATAGATTCGTCGGTATGGACCAATGGCGTGAACACTTAGGTTTTGCGGACTTAACTCCAATATATTTTTGGATATGAGGATGCATAAGGAAAATGTTTATTTAACTATGGCTGCTACATAAAACTGGTGGCTACAACAAATTCTATTAGTGATGATAATACAGCCCGAATCTAAAGAAGTAAAAGACAGAGACTACCCTGCGTTGCTAGAAGTATCGATTTTTGTTGTCAAGAGCAATTTTTTAGACCCACCTTGCTTTTAATTACGTTCGGAACTTCACTATTCGCAAAATGCGAAGACTTAATTTTACTTTTTTTTTACATTTTTCTTCAATGCTTTAAATTCACTACGTATTTGTATGACAGATGGAAATAAACTTACACATCAATCGTTTCTTAAAATTTTCTTTTACCAAAATCTACTAGTGGGAAATCTGCATTAACGACTTAGCAATGCATATGGAGCAAGCTTCACATCCTGCTCGTAGATCACGCTTAGAAATTAATTTTAGACCCGTCAGAATATCTATTTTTATGAATTAAGTAAACTTCTGAGTGTTTTAATTATGATTTGATGGACTTAGTGAAATTAAGTGTTTAACGCTACGTCCATCAACGTCTACCGATGATAGCTGAATTGTCTAAAGTTAAACGAATTTATTGGCAAGAAGCTCAACGGCGTCACTTAATGTTCCTTTAAATGGGAAGGCAGACCGATGGTGGTATATTTCCCGTACTTTTTATATTTTGCATCGGACCGTGAAGATAGACCGATGGCGGTATATTTCTCAAGACCATTTTCAGCGAGTCCTCCGTGTGAAGTTACAAACGTGCCGATCAGGAGTGTATTGAAACGAAGAAAATTTGAGCGGTTTCAGCAGTTTATATAGCCAATTTCACATGACGTCTCCGCTTCTTGCATTCTGACGTGACATGACTTTGTACAAAACAATTTCATGACATTCCTTTACACAAATTGCGGCTTGATTCAATGGTAAAATTCATAGACTGATGTTCGAAAGTATTTACAGGAGTTTTCGTAAATTACGTAACAAACTAGTTATTTGGTAAAAGAATTTATTGCAAATAATAATTGTGTTTTTTTTTCACGTTTGAAACGTCTTTAAACTTGAGCGGACGGTCTGTGCTTCGTTACAATCTTCTGATGTTTCTACAATTGATTATTATTTATAATCCTCCGCTTAATTGTATTTTGTAAGCCTTTGTTCAAACCTCGATTAGATGCTTTAAAAAGGTTCCAACTACTGTCAGCTCCAGCGGTAAATTTTAGCATTTTTTTGCTTCTACTGAGAATTTCTTAAACAATAAAGTAGCCTTAAGAAATAAATCAATAACAGAGGAGAAGATATTAGAAATTGCATAGAAGCAATAACAAAAAAGATGATTTTGTCGTGAGTAATTCCATCAATACCACGAGCGTTATTTTTTGCAAAGAAGAACGTTAAAATCTTTGCGAGGTCTACCGCAGATTTCTTAAAAGTTAGAATCATTTACAAAATGTTATATCTTATAACGTAACGAGACACGCTCACAAACATTTTTGTCCATTTACCAAATTACACATCCCACAATTAATTTGTTTGTACGAACATATATTACTATTACTACATTTAAATCTTGTTTACTAACGCTGGCGCTGTACGCTTCCAGCTTACATATCAATTACCTCGATCATAAATATTACACTCATTTAAGAGCCACCGCCAATGGAGGCAGATTGATTTGATGATTTATAGATGGCTTTTACTATTTTGTACGTTCGTACTAGAATTAATTACGCCGAGTGGCCATCTCGGTATCAATTACGAAATTCAATACCGTTATTAGGCAGCGCAGTTATTACGGCTACCATTTCTATTTTAAGCTGTCGTAATCCGCGGCCGATTCGTATTTATGTCGGAGAGGACATAATTCATCTAGACTATGGTAGGCAATCGGCGGCTAATATGGTATACTAAATAAAGAAATAAATATCGAGAGAACCTATGTCGGCCGGTGCGGCGCCGCTATATCTGTCCAACGACTTGTCATCATGCCAAGCAGGAAGCCGGACATTAAAGATCTCAATTAAAACTAAGTACCGAAGCAAATGCAAATGTCGAATTGTATTTGTATGTGTTGTAATTGCGCTAATAATAAGTATTTATAAATTGTAATAGTCATGAGTGCTATAAGGTTGAAAATCGAAAAGAACAACGAGTATATGTTTAAAATATACCTGAAGGCCATACCTGAAGACAAAAACATAGACGCGGTATCGTTTCATGTACGAAACAAAATTTATAGACATTATATAAAATGTAAATGAGGATTATTAATACTTGTTATGTAAATAGTCCATTTATAGATATTTCTGGGTATTTATTGCTTTATGAGGGGTAATTGGGATTTTCCCAGATCAAAATAGGAATTTTAAATGCGACGAAAATTTAGAGCCTGTGCATTTATTACATTAATATAAGCAAAAATATTTTAATTTGATACTTCTCTTTATATGCAGTGGTTGTGCTGGTAAAGTGTACACATTTCACCACGAGAAATTATATTTTATGAAGTGTTTGCAATATGGGTAGAAAAAAGCAATTATCCTTGGTAGAAAGCGGTAAAGTTCTAGCCTGGCACCAGGATGGTGTTAGTAAGAAGGAAATTGCTCGTCGGTTACGAAGAAGCGATCATTCCGTTAGAAATTTCCAAAAAGATCCGGAAAATTACGGCAAACCAAAAGGCCAGGGGCGACCGAAAGCTGTAAGTGAGCTGGATAAACGCGTGATATTGCAGTGTGCATCCAATTCTTCTGCGTCGGCGAGAGTTATTGCAGAACAAGCAGGGGTACAAACGCACGTGCGTAATGTTCAAAGGATTTTAAAATCGTCACCGGTAATATCACGGAAGAAAATGTTAAGAAAACTGCCACTTTCGGCGAAACACAAAGAAGCGAGATTGAGATTTGCCGAAGAACACGTATCCTGGAAGAAACAATGGGAAAAAGTGATATTTTCCGATGAGAAACGTTTTAATTTGGACGGACCGGATGGGTACTCGCATTATTATCATGATCTGAGAAAGGAAGCAAAAGTGAAAATGACCAGACAATTAGGGGGTGGATCTATGGTGATATGGGCAGCGATTGGATTCCGCGATAAAAGTGGAATAGTGTTTTGCACAAACAAAATGACATCTGTGACGTACAAAGACTTATTGCGTGACATCTTCTACGTTTTGGAAACCAGTGGACCGGGCGCAATTTTGTTTTTCAGCAAGATAACGCGCCAATTCACAAAGCAAAAACCATTACTGAATGGTTTAAAGAGAAAAAGATTAAAACTTTACAGTGGCCGGCACGGTCACCAGACTTAAACATTATTGAAAACATTTTGGGTGAATTGGCACGTCGCGTTTATGGCGGAGGCCGTCAATATTTCACGGTACAGGAACTGAAAACTTCAATAGTGACTGAATGGCAGAATATCCCTCAAAATTATGCGTTACATTTATATAAATCTATTAATAACAAACTATTGGAAGTGATTAAAAACAATGGAGGATCTACGCATTACTGATCACTCATTTGTTTATTTTTGTTTTACATTTGCAACAGAGCGTCTAAATTTTTGTCGCAGAAATTGTTTAAACATTGGAGTAATAATTTATTATTTAGTTCATATATTACTGGAGGAGATATTTTTAAGTTTATTTTACTTTTATGAATAAAAACCTAATTAGATATCTTGCTAGTTTCGCAAAGAAATGTTGTAACCCTTAAAACCCGTAAAACATCTTACCGCGTCTAAGTTTTTGTCGGGGAGTGTAGTAACGCAATCAGTTACAAAAGTCATTTATGTTCCACTAACTCCAGCTAAGACTTTTTGTGGTGTTTCAATTTGCAGTGCTTATGATTTTTTGACTACCAATGAGGACAGCGTTGTTTCCCATCTGAAAAAGGAATTTTAGTTGTTGAGGGATACGCACGCCTAGGTTGTTGGCACGTTACACTGAGCGACCATGGCAAATCCAGTGATTCACTTGTGGGTAAAAGATATGAGTTTAGAACGTAGCAGCCTTGAAAAATTGAATTCTTTCTGAACATTTTCACAGATGTCAATTTTAGTTTAAACATCATTATCTCTTCTTGGCCATTAGCTATGTTTGGAGATTCTAACAAATTACCTAAATAATGCTACAGCTAGAAGTAAAAAATAAAGACGAAGGTAGAAAATAAACGAATGCGTCTAATACGAAAGACTAGCTAGGGAAATCTGAATTCTTTTAAAGCTATTATTGGAAGTACATCAGGGGATTTCATCAAAACATGTGATGTTAGTACAGCAATTGATAGCGTTGTCAGCCATTTTCAACAACTCTCGTCCATGCAAGATCACTAGTGGGAGAAATGTGCGTGATGGTCAACCTAGCTGGATAAATGAGACAATCAGAGACAAGAGTAAAAAACTAAGAAGAATGTTTCAAACTGTTCGAGTAACAGCAGAGAGCAAAGAAGAGAGGCAATTAGTCGATTTGTCATAACAGATCAATGATTATGAAATTGATGACGCTAGCACAATACCAAATGATTTTGTCTTGCATTTTGCCACTACTATTCAAGACAAATTAAATAAGCATTTCGATGGCGGTATGTCTAGAAGCTGTACAATTTGTGAATCAGTGGCTCATACGATGCTCTTGCGGAATATTATTGAATCTGAGGTTGATAATTTCTTCTTTACAAAATAAGCAATCTTGGAACTATGATGATATCAACAATAACGTCATAAAAAGTACTTGTTCCGCAATTATAAGACCGCTGATTACATCATACTTGATAGTTGAAAGAGGTCAATTTCCGCACGCACTTAAATATGCCCATGTTGTTTCGATCCATAAGGATGGTTTGCATGAAAACATCGAGAACTGCAGACCAATATCGATATTGAGCGTCTTCTCCGAAATGATTGTCAAGGAAATATGCGTAAATTCATTGCACATGAAAACCAGCACGGCTTTCGTGAAATCCATTTAACAGAAACAGTAACATTTACATTCGTTTCATATATACAGGATGAATAATCACTCCAGGGCATTTGATACAGTTAATGTAACATTTATGAGAGATAAATTATATGATGTTTCCTTTTGAAAAACAAATCTTTTTATGTGGTTGTGAATGGAATAAATTCGTAGACGCGGTCGAAGAATCTAGGCGTAGCATAGGATTCATCGCTTGGCCCGTTATGCTTTTTTATTATATATAATCGACAATTATCGCTACGTCAAGCCTGGGATCAGCATAAATTTCGAGGATAATACAACAATACTGTAAGCGTCCAAACAACATCGAAGAAATGGGAACAAAAGCTACGAAGGGTGGTGTTCGTTGCAAAGCAACAAAACAACAGTGAGTACCAACCTTGCAGAAACGAGTACACTTTCCGTGCGCTTCACGAAATTAGCAGAGACTAGACAGAGTCGTGTTTTATCGACTCTCGGGGAAGCCAGTAAGCAACACGAACCCATTCCCATTTGACGAATAAACACGAGTCTGTCTAGTCTCCGTGCGTGAAGCGCAACTCGTTTCTGCAGGCTTACTCAGTACTATGGCACCTTAAAGTTACGCGATGCGATGTAATAAACATGCTATGCCCTTCATCAAGTATTTACTGCTCAGAGAAGACTGCTGAGACTCACTTTCCTTATAAAGCCTCGCGAATCCTGTCGTCGAATATTTATGGCCAAGGTGTTGGACGTTTTCGGCAATCTGTGTCTTAAAATGCGCAGTTTCAGAAGAATGGCGACTTTTACATCTGTACGACCAGGGCACGAAAAGACTTCTGTTTTTTGACGCGGTTTGAAGAATCACCGAAGTACTCATGCAATACAATACCAAAAACCATAAGACGGAGTGCGATTATGACGTTATTCAAAAAAAAAAGCTTTAAAAGGGTCCCCGATTGATGTGTTTATACAATTTTGATGAGATTAGTAACAATGATGAAATCTGTGATACCTTTTTATATTTTTCCATGTATTGCTGGTTTTGTATGTTGTTGCGTAGTAAACCTTTTTCTCTCTTCTTCTATGTATCGTATTTTAGTGATATGCCTATATATATATGTCTCAACGTAGCCCATGTCTGTAAATATCTTGTGGTTAAATATTAATAATTATTATTATTATTATAAACAGCTATTTCCATGAGGGACGAGGGGTGTCCACTAAAATTACATTAAAATTTATAATTAAAGAATATATTTAAACATTCAACAAAAAAACTACAGATTTTTGTTTATTTCTGGACATAATTTCTGTAAGTGTTACGACATTTAAACCAGCGTGACATTAGCTCGAACATACCGTTTAAAGTAATCGAGAACCGTATTTTGCAACTCCTCCCGATACGTAACGTGTATCCTCGCCTAAAATTCGTTTAAAGGTCTGAAGAAATGAAAATCCGAGCCAACTAATTATGAACTGTACGGAGGATGTTGTAGGAATTGAACTTCCTCGTGTAATTGGCTCTGGATAGTTTCATAGTATGTTAGTAGCTGTACGCAGTTCGAGAAATTCACACAGCAGTAGACCTTCACAATCCCAGGACCACCCTGGTCATGTTTTCGTAGGCAGATGACTGGGTTTCGAATTTTGAATATCATGGATCGCTGTTCCGTCTATGTGGCGAACGCATAAACCCAGGTTTTATCTCCGATAATAATGCTATTCCTAGTGGTATTGGATGGGATGCTGAAATGAAGCACGCATTTGAGCTTTTGGTTCATTAGGAGAGCATTGGTGGGATCCAGCGAGTAATTTATATCATAACTGTTTGGAGTACCAGCTACTACGAACTTTAATGTTACGATCTTTCTTACTGAAACGCTCGACAATTGTCCAATTGTCATCCGTGTGTGTGATCCTCGGCCTGTCTTTGTTTCTTTGTTATTCCGCTTCGTTCGATCAGTTTTCAATTTTTGGCACTAAATGGTCAGTTCCTTTCGATTTAAAACGTTCGATCCATGAATGCCCTGTAATCTGCTATGAATTTCGCTCTGATTGTGTCCTTCAATTTGCAGAAATCTAAAATAATTCCACGTGTCTCACTTCAAAAACTCTCGCCATACGTACGCCATGCTTGTTTCTCGGAAGCTAAATTGAGCGAAAATATGTAAAAACACAATTATCGTTCTGCTTTGAACGCTAATTGTGATACTTAATTTTATGTACACGTGTGAAATATTTTTGTCACTAATTTGGATCTTCGTCTTATAGTTTGGCATGGGGATAGCATTTTTTTGTCGAAATCCATGGTCACGTTTAAAATGTATAATTTGGCATTGAAAATATATTTTGTATTATTCCATCCTGCAAATATATCTTGTTCTATATTAATTCTCCGCCATTTTAAGTCTATTGCTCATTCCATAATGATTAAATTTAGTTCACAAGCTAACTAAGCGGCATACACAAATCGAAAATCTAACCGATATTTCATTCAGATTAATCCGCCTTTTTCCGTGTGCATGTAGCGTAAAATGATTCCTGCAATTTCAACACGTAACCGCCGGAGCGAAATCGACGGATGAATTTCAATTATCGATTCGGTAAAAATTATTTCTATGAAGTTAAATTTGATTTTGCATTCCGCTGAAAGAATTAAAAGAATTTTTTTTATCAAACAATAAAAGCTTAGTCTACTCGTTTTTATATATTTATAAAAATAACGATAGTTTCTATTTCGATGCGCAGCACACAAATGCAGATAGAACACGTTGGGTTTCGTGTAATTTGTTCCTTTTGCGAATGTTTACGCAATTAGCTGATGATAATCGCGGCTTATCATCTCACCGTGCTATTTACTGCGTATTTGATTGACCCAATTATCAATAGTCGTTAGTCTCTGGTACTGAAACCGCCATTCATTCTACAAAATGGTGCAATAGAGCTAAACGGCGGAGGATAATTGCTAGTAACATGTTAACTGACATCAAAATGAGAATTAATGGTAACCAGATAAAGCCTACACCGTAATTACATTTCAATAATAATCATTAGAAGACAAGCTTTTATTACACAGGTTGGCAATCAAAGTCGATTTAATAGCAATGTATCTAACAGAGAAAAGAATATTGTCGAGATTGAGTAATAATGCTTACCATGTGATTTTCTATGAAATGAGGCCATTATTTGCAAAATTTGCTATTTGTTGGAAAGCATTTTTTTGGAAAATCGAAAAAAGCCTTATTGATGTTGCTTGGGGCTTTTAGGAATGGAAGTTAGATGTTGGGAGGCTAAAATGTTTACAGATTCTTTAGTAAAAATGAAAATGTTTATTACAAATAGCCAATTTTGCAAAAAGTATTTAAAATAAGAACACAAAGAATGCTATGTAAGACTCATAAAAAACAAGAAAGCCGCACAACACTCAAAAATTTAAACAAAAAAGTAGTAATTCTCGGTATTTTGGCATTTTTCCAAATTCTCAACGGTTTCTTCTGGTAAAGCGGGCTGTTTTTGCAAGTTCCCCGCCGCTTACGTTAGTTTGTTTTTCCTTTTGCTTGTGCTTCCGAACTGATTTTTCGGTTTAACCTGCTTTCGTAACTCATGAGCAATCTGGGCCTGACAGAAGAAAGAGCATGTAAATTCTGCAAGGTGGAAGAAGAGACTGCCGTCCATGTGCTGTGCGACTATATAGGACTGGCAGGAGAGTACGGCTCTCAGAAATGGGCTTGGAATACCCAAAAAGCCGAAAAAAAAAGGAGAGATGGATCACAATAGATCTGAAAAGGTCGCAGTGGGATAGGTCAAGAACCACATCGGGTAGTAATCTAATATAATCTTCGTAACGCTAGTCTGATTGTTAGCAGCAGTTTATAGCGATATTCTCCTATTTTTTGAAGATTTTGCTATTTATTGAATTTCCATAAAGTTACGTATCCTTTGGGCAGTTCTCTTCTATTTTTTGATTATCGCATATACCTCGGCTTAGCTCTTGGCATTGCTGGTTGCAATCTTGTTTAGCACGCGTTGCCAAGATTAATTCCCCGTTGTAACGGATTTAATTTTTCATTCTTATTTTTGTTCATCTCTTTTTGCTATCGTTAGCGGTAATGTGATTATTCTTTAAAAAAATAAAGATTTTTAATTTTCCCATAATTACTGCATAATAATCTTTCCTGTTGTATCTAATGCGCAATTAGTATTCCAACTATAAAAGAAAACAAAGAAGAAAAACTTGCGCTCGTTAGCTAGAATAACGTCTATTCAGTATAACCGGTAAAGTTTTTGCCAGTTTATACAGTTGGAAAGTAAACGCTATAAGAAAGCAAGGAGTTTTATTAATCTTTTAGAATGAAAGGGTACGTTGCGGGTAGCTTTAATGTGCCGATTTCATTAATTTTCCACTTCTACTTTTCTTAAAGGCAAAATCTTTTCTTTTATTACTAATCTGTTTAATACCGGCCGGGCGAAGTTTCGAAAGTTTTTTCGAAGAACAAACATAATTACGGCTTAAAATTGCTTCCTGTTGGTGAATTAATAAAGTGACGCTTTTGAATTCATCATTAATGGTTTCTAACTTAAGCCGTTGTTTTTTGCACCTTTTGAAGATAGTATTCAGAGCAAAATTAATTGGTGTGTAATTGAAAATTCAAAAATAATACGCATAAATTTAAAAATCCAAATAACTAAAATTAAGAAAATTTATTTTCTTGGTAGGTGTATGTATATATCGTTTTATTTAATGAGTAATTTATTAACTGCCCAACTACTGCTTATTTAACATACACTTACGCGCATAGAAATCAACCACTTCGCAGCTTCGAGTTTTACTATTTTATTTTTATCCATCGAACTAAAACAAACTTATGCTGTTTTAAATGTCATTTAATACCTGAGCCTAAACTAATTAGAATTGCAATAAATAGGCTATATTGAGTGCCCTAACGCTAAGCAGAATGAATGGATTGCAGCCTGGGGATCTTAAAGGGCATCTTAGAGTCTTCGAAGATCAATATTTCAAGCAGAGATTTCTTCTCTGAACTTGTGCGTCATAAAGAACCTCGAGACAGGGATACGAGGCGCAACCGTAACTATATTCAGTGACAATTAGGCAGTTCTAAAGGCTATAGTCATATGAATCCGGTCTGATTCGCGAATGTATAAACAATTTAAGGAAATTGGGACATAAAAACCACGCTACTCTGCGATCGGCCCCAAGCCATCAAGGGATCGAATGAAGAGGTAGACAAGCTGGTTAGGGTCTTAGGGTCTTAACCCCTTCTGTGGACTACAAGAGAGCCACATAAAACAAGTAGTTAAAGCATGGAAGGGCATTGTATTGGGAAAATGTTTCAGGACAAAGACAGACGAAAGCATTCATATCAGGCTCGCCTAAGACAGAAAAAATAGTGCTATCGTTCAGCAAAAGGAGCGTTAGATTACTGGCGGGATTTCTGACAGGTCATGCAGCCCTAATTATTTAACCTATTTAATCTAGGAAAAGCTGAAGATCAAATATGTCGTCTACGCTTAGAAGATCTGGAGACGGCAGAACACATACTATGTAATTGTGTTGCCATCAGTCGCATTCGACAACAACACTTCAGTAAACTATTCCTGAACTCTACTGAACTGAGGGAGAGTGGTATTAAGGTATAATAAGAACCTCCACTTACTCTAGCACATATAAGGGCATTTTGTTATAATAAATCTGTCAAGGTCGCAGTGACTAAAGGAATTTGTGCCATTGTTCAAAAATACTGATACTACTAACAACTCTTAATTGGGCATAGATCTGATCAAATTTGACGTAGTTTTTTACGGGATGACATGTCGCTCTTCTTTTGTTGCAACAATAAACCTTGGGGTTAATATCGTGGCAGGAACTCCGGTTCGGATCCCTCGTTTTTGCTTAACCCATAAATGTTGCATTGAGTTTATGTCCGAGCTGCATATTGGCCACTCCATAACTCGAAAACCGACATTTAGACGTAAAAATAACATCGTTACCTATAAAACCGATGTAACATACATGGAGTGTTAAAATTTCTGCACTATGCCGAGCGCCTGAGAGCAAAACGGACTTCCACTGCTCCAACATCTAATTACAATGTTCCGTGCGATCCCCAGACGTGCTTGACGATAATTCAGTGTAAGTTTTGGAGCAGTTGTAGGTTTTTCAGGTGTCAACTGCGTGTAGATTTTGTCTTATTGTCCATTGACTTAATTGAATTGTTGCACTTGAACCGGCTAAAGTTGACGGTTTCTTAATGTTGTTGACACAGTAAAGCACCCATATTTACACTGCTGAGTGTGTCACATTCAAAAGTCAGCCTATACTTCCTTGACAATTTGATACATTTTACGAATAGATTATTAAAGTTGCATTTGGAGCGAGAAAAGAGATTACTCGGGGTAGGATTATCAGAGGGAGAGATAGACTTGCGATACTTTGAGGCAAAAGGAAGCAAAGATATATTATATATTAAATGAAAAGGAACGCCAGATTTTTTAAAGGGAAATACCAGCGGCGGTTGTCTCAAAGAACCGCACCACAATTGATCAGAGACAAAAGAAAACAAATACCTAAATTGATTAAGCAATTGAGATAAACTGTATCCAATGTTAAATATAGATTATCTGAGCGAATTCCTCAGAATGATTGGTGAACTGTCACTACACATCACATCAATAGAAGAGCAACTAATTCTGAGCAATAAAAATAATATTTCGATAAATCGAGGGAAAAGATAATATCTGAGAAAAATAGAACAGATTTACATTGGATGGTTTGAGATGAAAATATAAACCTTCTGCACACAACGTGGTGGCTGAGAAGAAATGGTTAACTTGAAAACTAAAAGAAATTAGAAAATACATTGTTAAAAACAACGCAAACTCTAAAGAAATGAGTCGAAGTTCACCACGAGAAACAAGGAAAACTAAAAAGGAGGAGAAAATGAGAGAGCATAAGTTATAATAAATATAATATATAATAAAATTGTACGTACAATCAGAAAATGTATATAATTAAAAATAATGCTAAAATGGCTTCCTTATGGTTTTGATGAAAAAGAGAGAAAAACACTATTCATAGGCATGTTTCTGCCTAGCGGCGTCATCAGCGTGGCTTCCTAAAGCGTTTCTATTCCACTTTGTTCCGCTATTTGCCTCATAGTTCTAATCACAACATTCGAAGCGCCAAGCTAGACATTCCTTGATGCCTTCTGGTGCCAAAAAACACATGCCTACCCTTTAAAAAGCACCGACAATAACTGGGTACTGTTCCCTAAGCCATATCTCGGGCAGTTCTCAGACTGCTCAATACGAGATGGTGTGCCCAGGAGCGCTTTGGAAAAATGTCGCGGTATAAAGTGGAGTGAAATACTCTAGGGATCACGCTGATGACGCCGGGTAGGCAAAAACATATCCGTGAGTCATGTGCTTTTTCCCTCCTTGCGTTATTTTTGCTATAAATGATTCCGATGATCAATACCACGAGGAAGCTATTTTAGCATAATATTTTTTGTACTCGTTACAGATAATAATTGCAACCTGGTAAAAGTTTATTATACTCGTGACAACCATGTAAGTACGCGCTATTTTTGTTATTGGTTTCTGCAATTGCTAAAAAATAAGCACTCCTGATAAATTTACGCTCATGTTAAAGCGAATAAATGATATTTCAAGCAGCATGAGTTTTATTTTAATCTGAGGTCTTGTTTTTAAAAGAAATCATAATAAGTTAAAGTACGAACTGGTCGACATGCAATCCTAGAAACTTAGTACTAATCGCTTGCTGTATTGTTTCGAACTTGATGTGCTCATTGAATCTAGCGGAACTTCTCTCATAACGCCTACGTTGAACTTTCTTAAGCATGCGATCTCTATAGAGGAGCTCTTTCTACAAATGTCTGTTTATAGACAATTTTTTTGCCTATGTTTGTTGTATTATTGGGGTTTCTCAATACGCATATATTAATTATATGAAACATAATTCTGCAGTGAAACGGTATCATAATATTGTAAATTTCATTCTACCTTCAAGAAGTATGTCAATTATTCCGCAGAAGTAGTGTCTTTGACATTTTCGCTATTCCCGTAATTTCCCTTTCACAAAACAAAACCGCAAATATCACTACTGTCAGAAGTTTAATTACGATTACTGCTCGAGGTGATAATATTGCAACAACATCGTTTTGGAGGAAATGCAAAAGCAATTTCCTACGATTGTATGTACTTATGATACTGTCATTAGCGGCTGATTGGCATCTATGTTGCTGTTATGCTGTGTTTATGACCGGATAAAGTCTAATTAGATGTTCCCTGCTGCTATTATTATTTGAAAGATATATCACTAATGTGTTTTTAGATATTAAGAAGAAAAAAGGAAGTTTGATACCAGGTTTGGTGTTATTTATTAAGCGAATTTTGCACAGGCTTATTTTGTTTAAATTACATTATATACACTGCCGCTCAGAGAAGTTCGGTCGGTTAGTAAAAAACATGAAAAGGTTACAGAAACAAATGTCCGCTTGTTGAAGTCGACGTTTTACCGTACTCGCCGAAACTTGTTCTTCACGGCCGCGATTGACTTCGGCTGCTATTTGTGGCGCTGTTAATTTTCTGTTGCGTTTGCTTAATAATACAATTCTCAAATCTTCAGCTTTTGTTGTTTTCCTAGATGCTCCAGGGCGAACACGATTTTCTATAGTTCCAGTTGTCCGATATCGCTTTATGATGTCATTTACTGTTGAACTTCTCATATTTATTTTTTCAGCAATTTCTCGCCCCGAATATCCTTCTTCAAACAGCGTAATAGTGCGTGAACGTTTTTCTACATTGGTAGGCTTGCCACGTGCCATTTTGAAGTAAATTTTCTTAAAACTTTCGCGCAAAAACGACAGATGCACACCAACACACGTTTAACAGTAAAATGAAGCAAATTTATATCTTTACCCCTGTGATAAATAAACAAGAATGATACTGCGGTATATTTCCTAAATGTATTGTTCATTAATAATCCCGAAACGACCCGTCTCAAAAGATCGGTACTTCCGAGAAATTCTTGGAATGATAATAAAAGGGGCTTTATTGTGGTTGTCGCAATATTTCTACTTTACATAATAATTTATGGCTTTAATCCCTTAGAAAAGAGTGTATGCTTAATATTTTTCTAATTTTATGTATTAATAATTGTATACAGTGTGATATAATAGATTTTTATTGTATGACCCAACTTCACTAAACAGCAGTGTACATGGCTCTTCCTTCGTTTAAGCATCGCGTTTGAAAAAATTGTCCTCCACGTCGGTTCCGATAAGTTTCTTGAAAACTACGCAATTTCAAAAATGGTTGCGTTATTTGCTTTGAAATGAATATCAGACAATGTCCTGCATATGTTTCTGTTAGTAGAGGCCTTTACTAATTTTTAAATGTCAAGAGAATCGGAGTTTCTAAGAAGCACTCTCAGTAAACTTGCAAAAAATTGTTCAGGAAATAGAAATCAATTTCTTAATATATACGTAAACATCATAAGATATCACTGTTTCTACAATCATATGATAACTCTGATCTGAAGATATGTTTTTACCTAACACGAAAGCCAGCCATCTAACTATTTTTATAAAAATGGAATCTTTGTGAGAAACGGACGCTCTTTTATTTCCATTCCTCCTATAATTAGAATCAACTCGAAAATGGTTTCGACGGTACTAAATACGTATAATAAAGACTTGAACATTACACCGAAAGCAGATTTTGGAAGCAAAAAGGGGGACTTAGACACGGAAAAGGCTTTGTTCAAGAAGAACCCTAACACCTAAGAGCAGAAAAATGGGGGTACTTGAAGTTTTTTAGGTGGAAGATCAAAAAGAAAGCTGAACTGAAGGCTTTTAAGGTCCGTATAAATTCTGTGAAGATCAGCGAGGAGAAAGATCAAAAACGAATCTCCTTGAACATTTCAAACACTATATTATAGACGATGAAACCTGTGTTTTAGCCGCATTTTTCAAGAATCTGACACTGCCGTTTCGCGAGGAAATGTAGGCGAGAAATTTAAAACAGAAAAGCGCCCCAAAAATTCCTTATTTCGGAAACCACCACAGAACACAGAGCATTTGATGTCTAGTCTCCCTTGGTTCGACCTCCCCCCTTCCTATCACAGCGAAGCAGCTTTACAGTGGTACGGAAGGAATAATATGTTTTTGGTACTTCGAGCAGCAAACCCACCAAACTGTTCAGACTAAAGGCCCATTATAAGATATCGGGTTTTGGTTAAGAGGAAAGTGAAAGCAACGAAGATGGCTTTACGTATAAAGAAGGAATAATTTAAAATATGTAGCAAAAGATATGATAGTTATTTTAATAAAATAGCTGTTGTAAAGTGTTTTTTTAATACAAGTCGAGCTGCTGTTTCAGGTTTTTTTTTTTTTGAATTTCGAAATGGATAATTTTTTTAAATGCAGGCCTGATTGTAACTGTACAACATGGTATACGAAGGTAGGCATCAGGTCATTCCATCATTTGCTTTCTTTGTATTTGAGGTTGGATGTCTAATAGCCAATGCAATGTCATAATTAGCATCATTGTAAACAATTAACGATTGTGGTGGATGGTTTGGCTTTAATTGTTATTCAAATCATAGTGATAGTCACCGATTGCTTGGCCTAATTTAATATATTAATAACATATGATCCACGAAACCTTGTTCTCAACAGGCGTTCGACAGGCGGTATTTGCAGACAGAGTTTCACAAGAGAAAAGTACCTACGTATATCTACTTCACTAGATTTCACAATACCGTTTCTTTTTAATGTGCAAATTGGTCTTTTCGTCTTCAGATTTTAGTCGTACTTTATTACGTACTTGATGCAAAATAAAAGGTCCGCTCAAAATAAAAGAGCGTTCAATCTTCCATCTACGTTTCATCCACAATCATAAAATCAGCATGCGTATTGTACTATCTCCTACACAATATTCCTGAGAGAGTCAATATTTATTATTTCTATAAGTGCGCGTGCTTGTACTTTTTCGCCTTTGGGGATGAGCATTTTTTAGCGAGGGAAAACGGTTACCGCCACACCGACGGTTTGTTCACTTCCCCTCGGAAATCGTGGTATAAGATACGACCGCTCCCGGGTACAAAGTAAGCAGATTGTGTCGCTCACACATGCTGACCGTGCTAAGGTTGCATGTGTGCCGGGACGGACGAGTTATATCATCTCTCGAACGGAGGGTACGGTCCGGGACCCCGTCATTACACCTCTCCGGGGACGGATTTTACTGTAAATACGGTTTACCTCGGAAACGGCTACGAAAGATGCGACCGTAAAGTCAACGATGGGCGTCGTTTGTGTATTTTTCGGAAAACGCCAGATAGTTGTATTAATAAAAATATATTTCGAAGGCTTCGGTTTTATACTTTGCGTTTACTGCGTGGTTTGAAAAATGGTCCCGTGAAAGCGGAAAGATACTTCCGGTTTTATTTGCCAAACCTGCGTTTCAAATTTTACCTGGAATAAGTATTTAAAGCTCAAGAATTCATGAAGAAGAATTGGAAAGCACCTTGTTGGAGAGAATGAGCGGGAAAACAATACATGAAATATCATGATTAAAAATGTACTGAAGGAATTTTCAACAAGAACAGCTACCTGTATGGAAAGGAACGCAATGAAATTAAACTAAAAATCTATTTATGTTTAATTTTTTTTTAAACTTTGTTCTGAAATAAAAATGATTTTTCGATCACTCTATACGTTGTAAATGAAATTTGGGCAGCTTAATCACGTTTTCGAAAAAGTAGAACCTCTTGTAAAGAGTAACTTTTCTTCCATAAAAATGATAATAAAAAAGTTTCCCAAATGTAAAGAACTTAAGTAGGCACATTTAAAGGACTTTGTCCAATTACTTGCTGTTACATGCTATCTCTTGCCAGTCCTCAACACTCAAATGTGCTAAGTCTTTCTTCACTGCTGTCGTCCCTTTTCTTCTCAGTCTTCCTCTTCCTTTCTTTCCACCTTCTCCAGCTCTTACTGCTCGTTTTGCATATGTATTCTTCTGGCATTCGTACCACATGTCCTAAGCATCTCAACATCTGGGCCTTGATTATCTCCGTACAAGTTCATTACTTTTTGGTTTGGTTGGACTTTTTCAACCTGCTCTAGCAACTCTTACTCTTACTAGGATTTTCCTCAGAATTTTCCTTCCCCATACTTTCGCTTAAAGATCCACACCTGGTACCCATATGGTACTGATGGTCCAATTATTGTTTCGTACATTCTAAATTTGATTTTTCTAGATATGATCCTAGATTTTCCCATTGTATTCAATGCTGAGCACTGGAATAATCATCCACAAATAGAAATCTGCTCCAGGAATTATTTTTTCTTGGAATTCATGCAACTACAGGGTTCTTTTCGGCTACGCTAATAGATAAAAGTGTGCTCCTTTGGTTCATGTAAACCGGCCAATAGGACTAGAAGTGCTTTAAAATAGAATGTGAAAGTGGTAGAACCGCGAATACCGAAAATGTATACATTTTTGCATGCTTTCGAACCAATATTAGAAATAATAAGTTTAGGGGCCCGTATTATAGTGCTATTTGAAGGAAACACGACAAAAATTTAAAAGCAGCACTGTCCTATGGAACGTCTAGTTCTACTAGTAAACCAATAAACTGACCGGAATTTATATTACCGATGGAAGCACGCCCATGACGAAATTCTGCAACCCAGCAAAGTTTTTTCTGTTGATGCCATTCGGGGCATTGCTGTTGTGGTAAGCCTTTAATAGTCACAAACGAAAATCTTCACGTGTAACTTTTCTACAAGATTCTTTCTTTTAAACGCTCTTAAACAAAGTACTCGGCCGATTTCTTTGCTTTCACTGCTTCAACAATAACAAATATCAAAACGCTAGCCTCGTATTACTAAGTGTCTGTAATAGTAATTACAGCCATACTGAATTTATCTCTTGAATGCTAAATAAAAGGAAATTTCATTTGCATTTCTTATTGAAAGCTAAGCATGCTAGTCATTTGATAATCCACACAAACTTTTGTCGAATGTTCGTTTTTGTTAGTTGTTTTCTTATTAATCTATCAACTATAGTAACAAGGCAGGTGACAAATTCCGAGAGATGCCGTGCGGAGATTTTCCTTCATTAACGTACGTGCGTAACTAAGCGAAAAAACCAACTTAACCTTGGACATAACAACACGGTGTTAGCAGTCTTGAAGTACAGAAGAATAGGAGCGTAAAAAACACTTGTCATTATTTTAATATGCCAAATGAAAGAAAAAAAGGAACACAATAGGTAACTACGACAGCGACAGCATGTTCGAGGTAATTCGTGAAGGCACGAAGGAACAGCTGCGAATCGTGAGCTTTTTTTAAGAGTCGATCTCGGCGAACATTTATTGTCGTTTCAAGGTCGACGGTAAATTAGTACTCTCTGCCGTTGTTAAACGTGTGTCCGGTGCGTGCGTGTGTGTGGTATAGCTCGGAGCCCAGTCAACGCGAAAAAGGAGACGTCGCGGAGGATTATGTATCTCATTAAACTAACAATATTAGCATTTCGCTATTCACAAGCCTTCTTTTTGTGTCGTATCTATTGTCAGGTACGTAGTTACAGCGTACGATAAATCTATTATCTTTTTGTACTTGAATTCGTAGTTACAATTAAGATTCTTTTTGTATAGGATAAGTAGCAGTAGTATATATAGTTGTATGTGTGGATAATTGGAGATTCTTTCTTCGAAATCTGTTTGTGTTATGATACTATTACTATTAAGGCTTTAATAAAAACATTACATAAATAGCTTTGCAAAATCGTTTTCTGATTTTGGAGTAAAAAAAAATCAATCTTCTATAATTTTTCTTTAACTTAAAGAAACATAGATTGTATGATTGAGAGCTCAAAACAGGCATTAGAAGTGAAGCAACAAAAATTGAATAAACACAGTGGAATTTCTCAAAACAAATGTTTGTATCAAAAAGATGTAAAGATATTATGGGAATTGATCATGATTGGTGCCAAGGAAAATCCCGATTCTCTGGTTATTTCTTCAGTGGAAATAAATCAAAAAAGTAAGTAAAAAGTGATTTGTCGAGTAAGCCTTTACACAAAACATACAAATAAGAACAAAATCTACGAAATATTGTGTACTTGAACAATTCGATAATAGTTCGTCTCCATTTCTTAATGGGGAAATGGCTAATGGCTCTCGGAGTGACCTTTCCCCAAAAAAGACGTCAACGTTTCAGTCAAAAGAGGAGCAAGTCTAACGTATACAAATTCATGTCATTAGCGCCACAAAGAGCGGCGTACAGTCCATTACGCTCCAGTAGCATTTGTTAAAAATTAAACGTTTTTGACACCGTTTTCGATTTTGCAGCGGTAGCCTCTGCCTCCCCTACCTGTCTTATTGGGTAAATGTATCTTCGGTTAAATGATAATTGGCTCCGAAATTGTAGAGGTTATACATACACTGCCGTTCAGTGAAGTTCGGTCATACAATAAAAATCTATTATATCACACTGTATACAATTATTAATACATAAAATTAGAAAAATATTAAGCATACACTCTTTTCTAAGGGATTAAAGCCATAAATTATTATGTAAAGTAGAAATATTGCGACAACCACAATAAAGTCCCTTTTATTATTATTCCAAGAATTTCTCGGAAGCACCGATCTTTCGAAACGGGTCGTTTGGGGATTATTAACGAACAATACATTTAGGAAATACACCGCAGTATCATTCTTGTTTATTTATCACGGACGTAAAGATATAAATTTGCTTCATTTTACTGTTAAACGTGTGTTGGTGTGCATCTATCGTTTTTGCGCGAAGGTTTTAAGAAAATTTACTTCAAAATGGCACGTGGCAAGCGTACCAGTGTAGAAAAACGTTCACGCATTGCACAAATTGCTGAAAAAATAAATATGAGAAGTTCAACAGTAAATAGCATCATAAAGCGATATCGGACAGCTGGAACTATAGAAAATCGTGTTCGTCCTGGAGCATCTAGGAAAACAACAAAAGCTGAAGATTTGAGAATTGTATTATTAAGCAAACGCAATAGAAAATTAACAGCGCCACAAATAGCAGCCGAAATCAATCGCGGCCGTGAAGGACAAGTTTCGGCGAGTACGGTAAAACATCAACTTCAGCAAGCGGACCTTCATGGACGCATTGCCATTCGAAAACCCTTATTACGTCGGGGCAACAGAGCAAAACGGCTACAATGGGCCCGTTCTCATCTAGATCGGTCGTTAGATGATTGGAAACACGTGCTTTGGAGTGACGAGTCAAAGTTTGAGGTTTTTGGGCAAAATCGAAGAGTTTATGTCCGAAGATCTAAAACCGAAAAGCGATCCCGAACTGCCTTGTGCCAACAGTGAAGCAAGGGCGTAGTGCTGTGTTAGTGTGGGGATGTTTCTCCTTTGCTGGAACGAGAGATTTATGCAGAGTGCAGGGTGTAACGAGGAAGGAAAATTATTTTGCAACACTCCAGAATCATGCAGTGCCATCAGGATTGCGTATAATAGGCCGTAACTTTACATTCATGCATGACAACGACCCAAAACACACTGCGTTAGTGTGTAAGAACTATCTAAAGGAGCAAGAGGAACAGCACATCCTGAAAGCAATGACATGGCCCCCACAAAGCCCAGATTTGAACCCTATAGAGTTGTTGTGGGATGAACTGGACAGGAGGATCCGAAAAATATGCCCAACTTCACAAGAACATTTACGGAATATTCTGCAACATGAATGGATTAATATTCCACAATCCCTTTTAACAAAACTTATCGAAAGAATGCCTAGAATAGTTCGAGCGGTGATTAACAGCAAAGGAGGTTTCTTCGATGAAAAAAAAAATAATGTTCAGTATGTTATATTAGGCCAGAATAACTTTTTATTTATTTATTTTTGTCTTTTTTACCTGTACATACAATAAAATTGCATTTTGTTTTTAGTTTCGTTTATTTCTGTAACCTTTTCATGTTTTTTACCAACCGACCGAACTTCTCTGATGATGGGAATGGAACTGGCAATATATGTTGATGTGGTAACGCATATTAATTTGTTGGTAGCCGCTCAAATTTTTTAAATACTTTTCATTTCAAACTGTGGCAAAACCGAGCGAAACGATACGCCGCTGAATTAGGGGAAAACATCATATTGGCTATAGAATCCACCTTAGGTGCGCTTCGCGCTAGCATATAGCAACTATTATACGATGCTGCTTTTACTACTCGAACTTCTTTGACGTCAACAGATACTGAGAAGTCGTTACAGGAAGTTGATTATTTTAGTAATGACTTTTTTTTTATAGACTTATCGATTATAAAACTTCATTACGAAAACGAAAGCATTTTAATACAAAAGTACGTGTGGTCCTATTCTACTTTAACGGACTGCATGATACTTTTTTATTTAATTTCTTTTAATTATGTTTAAATGAACGTAATCCTGTAATACTAAGATTCGAATTACTCGAATCGAAAGCAAGCTACAACGTACGCTTACGTACAACGAACAATAAACATATTAACGTAAATATTGCTTAATAACCGATAAATCAATTTCGGGAACGAATAATGGCCGCTTTCGTTACTGTAATGCATAAATTATGGACACGAAATTATACCTCTATAGAATAATTACAGGTTCGGCTGGTTATTCGTCGAATTTACGAGCATGCGGGACATACGGAATAAAAGAGTACGATATTAATTACGGGGTTATCTGAAGTCATCCGTTGCTAAACGCATTCGATGACAATCTTTCGTAGTATTAACTTATGTAACATGCATATGTATGTCCGTTTGCTGTAGTGAAATGCATGTACGTAGTTATTTCGTGGACAAAAATAGTAAATACCCGTGGGCGGAAATTGAATTAAATACATTAGAATCCTAAACAGTATACTTACGAAGTGATTCTCTTGGGAGCGAAGTCAATATGGAATGTAATTGAATTGTTGTGGAGTGTTTTCTGGTACTTACTTGGTACTGGCACTGCAACCAAAGAAAAGGATCAAATTAATGGAAACTATAATTAATATTGCGGTTTTCAGCAATTAATCAGCAATAAGAATAGAATTGTATTCTTGTTTGATGGAGATACATTATTCATTTAATTCCGGATTATGTTCGAAATAATTTATGGTATTATCTGCAATACTTTAATAAACATTCACGAAGAAGAACCTATTTCTTGCTTTAATCTATTATTTCTTATTAAAGAGTGAAATTCATTATTATTTAAGGTATAATATAAAATACTGTTACATGGATTATTTTAATTCTTTCTCGCCCCGCTGATGTCAGGATACAGGAAGTTTCAGGAGAAAATGAAAGTGCTGCTAAAGTATCTTCGGAAGCTCAAAGTAAGTAAAATAAGGCGGAATGTTTAAGTCCAATTTTGAATCATTCTAGAAATACTTTAATTTTAATATTTTAACGGTTGTAAACCTTCGACAATTTAGTTTGACGCTTTTTTAGTAATTCAAGCTTAAGTGACTGAATACATGTATTTTGGGTGATTGGAAGATTCGGCGAAATTCTAGTAGGTTTGGATAATGGCCATAATATTCACTGCTTAAAAGCGCGATGGGCAGCGGCAGCCACTACACTGAGGCCGTTGAAGCTTTAAAATAGACCAGGACGACGCTTTAATTTCTTTGTACATTTTCCTGTCAAGTACAGTGTACTACAGTGTTATTGGCGAGGGGTATTGCGTAATTGCTTTAATTTCTTTATTTCTTTATATTTTATAACTTTAGCAACTATACGAAGTAAAGATCGCAAATAAGTGAATGAATTCAGGAGAACCGTGATAATAAAATAAGAAACAATGCACCGCATAAAAAAAAAATTCGATATTGGGAAGTATTTAGTAAGACGTGGTAGTATTTTGGATCGAATTTGATGCTGGGATCAGGAAGATGATGTCCATCGACTGGAATTCTACTTCTTTGCGGATACTAACTAAAGTGAATTGTAGAATCTTTAGCACAAGCGTCTCATCGTTACGTATATCAATCCTTCCACAACAAACACTCTCAAACATGGAAATGCATAGCTTCAACATGAAAGATATGATGCCATACCGTCTTCTAGCATCACCATAACTATAATAGCTGGATGGTGCTGCCTATTAATCAATCACTGTTTTTATTCTGCCAAGTGCGTATGCAAGGCGGAACAATTTAGAAGCAAGAACTTCTAGATGATTTTTGTCGGATTTCCACCAAACTGGCAAAATAAAACACAAGAGAAACTCGACAAAATTGCAACAAAAATGCAACTTTGCTCAAATTTTTTGAAGATTGGTGTGATTCGAACCTCAGTTTGTTCAATGGAAATAATTTGTTGCGGTTGTGTTTTGTCTTTTTTTCTCGTAAACTTATTTTGTGATAAAAAAAAACTGCTAAAGGGCAGTAATATAAGACTTAGAGCAAATAGACAATCGTGATTGTTTTTCCCTGCACTCCTTCATATGTATGTAAATTTCTAAGTGATAAATTTATTATAATTACATTATTGCTATCCTTCCGAAGACCGCGAGAGGTATCAACTACACATCAACAGAAGAAAATATTTTTCCCTAAACATGTTGGTAAAATAATTTTTAAAAGTTACTGGAAACAACAACCAATAGCCGTAATATAGTATTTATGGAATTATTCGCGGCAATGTTTGGAAAGAAAAAAAAAACACAGTGGCCCACGACCTTACCAGTGTGGCTCCGAGCGTGTTTTTGTCCACCTCACCCCGCTATTTGCCTCACAGTTTATATCAGTTTGTTTCGAAACGACGAGCCAGGCAATTGGTATCCTCTATTGCCAAGAAATACTTGCTTGCCATGTTTTCAGCTTATTGGTTGAAGTCTACTGAAAACAAAAACAAAGCCCGGCCAAAATTAGTCGGTTTGGCGGACTCGACTAGTCCGTTTAGTGGAAACCCGGCATAAGAACTTTACTTCGTTTGTCGTGGTCATTAGTTGGTCATTTGCAACATTTGCGTTGCTTTATTTGAGCCAATCCTCAACATGGTAAAGGCTCATTTCAATTTTCTGCTTTAATAGCTCCAAAGACGACTTTTTTTATAGTTGCAGAATTATCATTCTCAAACATTACTACACTATGACGTTCAAACGCGTAAAGTGTACAGTATGTACAAAACTGGATCCAGGATCAACTCTTGGGATCATCCTTGATGAGTTGTAGACCATTTAGAAGAAACGGGATATCCAGGATCTGGATTTGCTTCAATTACTGAGTAGGCTACGCAGTAAATATTTTTTCTGTAATATCGACCGTAATATGAGAGACTGCTTCTTCTTCTCTTTAAATAATGTTTAGACTTGTGCACTAGAAGTAATCAACAATGGTACCTACTCAATCAGTTAGCTGGCTATAGCCAAATGTAAGCAGTTAATATTTTTGAAGCAGTGTTGTATATTACATTTTCGAGATGAATTCTTCCCCTCGTAAATTTCGCATCATATTTCTCGAAAGATTAAACCTTTTTGGCTCCCGACACCTTTTTCCCCCCCAAAGTTATATACGTATATGATTCTCTCGTATACCACTTCACAACCGCACAAAAAACCTTGTAGAGGATATATTATTCGGCAGATTCATTACATTTATATTTCAAAAGAGTAACAACATTACCCATATACGTATAATCTTCACTCTCTACGCCAACTTTCATAATTAATAAAGTTTAACTCGCTCTACGTAACGTAGACGCCAGCAAAAACGCGCACTTTTTGCTTTATACGTTTCGCCTGAAAAAACGGCCGGAGAAAACGCAGACAGTAGGTTTCCTTCACGGTATGCGTAACTGATTTACGAGAAAATTCAGTTAATTATTCCAGCTTTTTGCCGACGTGACGCGTGAAGAATAACCTACTGCGTGTTAGTTCATGGTTGTCCGACGGATGCGATTGGCGGAAACCTTTATTTGCGTTTCGTTCATACGGGCTTACGCCCGTGGGGAATTATCCGTAAATTTGTTCTGGGCACTTTTTTCTAAATTTAATTGCGAGGAGATTGAGGAACACTGCACTATGTAATGAACTTTGTGTGTAGCCGTGGAAAAAGGATTGCTTTGAATAAAAAATTGAAATTAAGTTAACAAAAGGTTGGGTAGCTCGATTTAAAACAAAAGAGAAACGAATGGACATGTGGTGAGCTTTTTCTGCGTTATTCGGAATATATTTTTTAATTTAGATACATGGCCGACTTTTTAGCGGAATTCGAGAATCAAAGCTTTTAGCCTGACATAGATTTTTACTTATAACAGGATCATCCACGGCGATAGTCTATTGAAGGTATCTGCTCTGGAAATAATTAAATTATCTTTTTGAAATATTAGTGGACGATATTATGGATAATGATCATGGCACTCTTGATTAAACCGGAAACTGATATTAATTTTCTTTTTTTTATTCAGGTACAAATATATACAATACCTATACGTATATTTGCACGGCATACAGTTTTCTTCTTCCCAACGGGTTAGGGAAATATTTTCCGTCGGAATTACGAATATCGAGGACTCTTATGCTTTATATTCTCTTGGTTTTGAGCGTGGCTGTTATTTTCTTCTTATAGCTAAGGTACTTTCCTTGATTTCTCTTTTGTAGGTGTTTATTGTCTCTACTGATGGTATTTGGGTGTGTCTATCTCATTTAGTTCTTTCTGTTCTTATATTAGATTTTTTTCTTATATGGTAATCGTGCACTTGTTTGTTCTTTTTAAGTTTTGTTTTAGTTCGTACCGTGTTATTTTAGATTTTATACAACAGTTCTTATATAAAACAGTTGCATTAGCTGTCTAACTGTTAGTTCTCCTGTTTGTTTGTACGGATGGTGTGTTTCTCCCCATACATTGAAAGAAATTTTTGATTTGCATGTTGGTGTAAAACCTTACATTGCTGCTGAATTTACAAAATTTAATTTCCAATTTTTTATTGTTTGTTTAACAATGTTACCAGATAACAAATATCAATCCAAATTTAAATCAGTTCACAACACGATGCGATCGGAAAGGTAAGAAACAGTTTCAATTAACTTCCCGCCGAAGGGAGTTCGTCTCTAAACGTTCGATGCCTCCATTCTATTACTCAACGTTCCTCTCGTTTCGCTGATCGTCCGTGGCAGACCGCCACGTTACCGTGAAAGAACGCTTTTGAAATCTCACCGGGTATCGGATCTCTTGGCTTCTCTTTGCCGTCGCAACGCGTCTCTAGACGAATTAGGTAATTCCTTCCGGTTAATGCGAGTCCTTTGGCGTCGCAACAGTCGCCCTAACCGAATTCTCAAGCGCGCCGTGTTAATTTCTTTTAAATTCCGTAATTGACTTTGAAAAGTGCGATGCTGGTTAAACTTAATTTTCACGAATCGCCGGTTTAAATGCTAGCAACGTTTAGCGGGTAGTTTGTTAGAAGTAAGTTGCTTTGTAGAATGGCGACAAATAAATTTATATGTTGGTCTGTGGCTGGATAAAGTAAATGCATCAGCAACACTTTTCATTATTACTTGTAATTTTATTAATTTTACGAACGCTTTATTAATTAATCATTAAATATGTTATTTGGATGGTTCAGGGCTTGTTCTGTCACCGCTGATAAACAATTTAAAGTTTAATTTTTATTTGGGTAAATTTTTTACTTTTAATAGTACAAGAAAATTAAATAACTTGCATTCTTTAAAACACACATCTCGTTTTATCAATGTTCTCTACCTTTTTTCTCTGTACAAGTTGCCTTAGCATGTCGACAAGAAACTACCGGCACAAACAAAACACAGCAACCGTAATCAGCACCGACATGGGAGCTCGTGATATTTCTGTAGCGGAATAGGAACAATATTGCTGACGCCAAACCTACACACAACACATATAGAAAGTCATAATGGCATGCAAATGGCATCCGTGTAATTAAACTTTAAAGCAAGCGTCCCCTGATAGGGAACGTCGTCAAATGTTCTAATTGCCAGCTTCATATTGCTTTCGATTGTTACTCTTCCGCTGCGAGTGTGTTTTTGACTGGCTGCATGACGCTACTACTTGAAAGCGATAATGGAATGAAACGGGTCGCCGGAAGTTCTATTAACTGCATCGATGTTCGGCGTTTATGTTGCGAATAATAATGTTTGATAAGGTGCTCTAGTTGGAATCGTCGAAATTGGCATGTTCATAGAAGTTGGGTTTCATGTTACGAGAATGCCCGTAGTTTACTTTCTTTAATTCAAACCTACAGTTAATACATTTTCGAACAAAACGAAAATATCCATAGCTTGCTTTACTAGATATTTGAAGGAAAATGTAAGGATGTTGGCAGGAAATAAATTAAATTCTACTTTCGACATCATTTATCTTAAATACAACACCTGGTATGTTTTTACGTTTCTGAACAGAGAATTGAGAGAAAAATCTAACGGTACTATTACATTTTAGACTAAATCAATATTACAGCAGCAATAACGGTTTTAATAACTTCTTTGTTGTTACACAAAGTCGGCTAGGTTTTAAATATTTTCGTTTTTCGTTGTTGTTATTATTTTCCATTATTTGTTCCTGTTTGAACTGCTCTTATTTATATTTTACTGTATTATTCGCTAATTACAAATTTGGTGGAGGCGCCTGAAAATACGATGTCATGTTCATATAACGTGTACATATTGTATTTTTTTAATATATTCTGTAATGTTTTTGGTAGATTAATTTAAAGAAATTTTCGAAATTTTTGCAAATGTCAGAAATTTACTAAAATTGGAGGTCGTGAATCCGGGAATGTCTCTAGATACTCTTTCGGTAAATGAAAGTTTTGTTTGAGGATAGTTTCAAAATGGAAAACGAGAAATGAAATGACCACCAAGCTTAAATGTTGTAGCCTTCTTCTATATAAACACAATATTCTTCAAATGCACTTTTGAATAACTTTTAAACAGTGGATCGAAACTAGAAAAATTGGAGCAACTTCTCAATATATTATGTCTGAATGATATCTCGACATAAAGTTACAAATAATAATTAATTATTGTTAGTTTCCTTGCCAACGGTTTTGTTTTCATAGATACCTATGATAATTCTTAACAATTTAAAATATACGATTATTTGAATTGGATTCCGAAACGAACGATTTTGCTGTAGTGTGACCCAAGGACGCAACTGCTGCCGGGATTCTGTGTTCTAGGAAGACATATTTGAACACATGCAACACTACAACGTTAAATTGTACCTGAGAATTTAGATGATACGAACCGAAAGACATTTAGTTGACATTTATAACCTTTGTACCACTAACGCATGCCCTAGAACTTGCTGTAGAAATTTCTAATGTTAACTTTCGAAAAAGAGAATATACACTGCCGTTCAGAGAAGTTCGGTCGGTTGGTAAAAAACATGAAAAGGTTACAGAAACAAAGGAAACTAAAAACAAAATGCAATTCTATTGTATGTACAGGTAAAGAAAGAGATAAATAAATAAATAAAAAGTTATTCTGGCCTAATATAACATACTGAACATTATGTTTTTTTTTCATTGAAAAAACCTCCTTTGCTGTTAATCACCACTCGAACTATTCTAGGCATTCTTTCGATAAGTTTTGTTAAAATGGATTGTGGAATATTAATCCATTCATTTTGCAGAATATTCCGTAAATGTTCTTGTGAAGTTGAGCATATTTTTCGGATCCTCCTGCCCAGTTCATCCCACAACAACTCTGTAGGGTTCAAATCTGGGCTTTGTGGGGGCCATGTCATTACTTTCAGGGTGTGCTGTTCTTCTTACTCCTTTAGATAGTTCTTACATACTAACGCAGTGTGTTTTGGGTCGTTGTCATGCATGAATGTAAAGTTACGGCCTATTATACGCAATCCTGATGGCACTGCGTGATTGTAGAGTATTGCAAAATAATTTTCCTTCCTCATTACACCCTGTACTCTGCATAAATCTCCCGTCCCAGCAAAGGAGAAACATCCCCACACTAATACAGAACTACGCTCTTGCTTCACTGTAGGCACAATGCAGTTCGGGATCACTTTTCGGTTTTAGATCTTCGGACATAAACTCGTCGATTTTGCCCAAAAACCTCAAACTTTGACTCGTTACTCCAAAGCACATGCTTCCAATCATCTAACGACCAATCTAGATGAGAACGGGCCTACTGTAGCCGTTTTGCTCTGTTGCCCCGACGTAATAAGGGTTTTCGAATGGCAATGCGTCCATGAAGGTCCGCTTGTTGAAGTCGACGTTTTACCGTACTCGCCGAAACTTTTTCTTCACGGCCGCGATTGACTTCGGCTGCTATTTGTGGCGCTGTTAATTTTCTATTGCGTTTGCTTAATAATACAATTCTCAAATCTTCAGGTTTTGTTGTTTTCCTAGGTGCTCCAGGACGAACACGATTTTTTATAGTTCCAGTTGTCCGATATCGCTTTATGATGTCATTTACTGTTGAACTTCTCATATTTATTTTTTCAGCAATTTGTCGCCTCGAATATCCTTTTTCAAACAGTGTAATAATGCGTGAACGTTTTTCTACACCGGTAGGCTTGCCACGTGCCATTTGGAAGTAAGTTTTCTTAAAACTTTCGCGCAAAAACGACAGATGCACACCAACACACGTTTAACAGTAAAATGAAGCAAATTTATATCTTTACGCCCGTGATAAATAAACAAGAGTGATGCTGCGGTATATTTCCTAAATGTATTGTTCGTTAATAATCCCCAAACGACCCGTTTGAAAAAATCGGTACTTCCGAGAAATTCTTGGAATGATAATAAAAGGGACTTTATTGTGGTTGTCGCAATATTTCTACTTTACATAATAATTTATGGCTTTAACCCCTTAGAAAAGAGTGTATGCTTAATATTTTTCTAATTTAATGTATTAATAATTGTATACAGTGTGATATAATAGATTCTTATTGTATGACTGAGCTTCACTGAACGGTAGTGTATATAAGTAGTTAATATACGTCTTCCCCAAGCTTGTCGTTGGCTGGACTTACATTAACTTTCTTATTTTTACGCCCCAAATATATTCGGCTCAAAACAGGATTCTTTCCCTAGAGATCGGGCTTTGTACCAACAGATGGACCCTCATACTCGATAGGTGTACAATGTGAACTTAGTAAAGAAGTGACTACAGCGCTGATGACTGCTAACCTCGTCGTTTTTACTAACATTACAATTCATAATACATGCATACGTTATATACACCTTATTTCCTCCAAGCTTCCTTATAATGTTATAGTTTTCAATTATGTGGTATAACCATTTCGTATTGTGAGCTTTTCTAACAGAGAAATGGTATAAATTATACTAGAAAATCCATAAAAGAGTACAAAAGGTTCAAACAAAGTTCCTTTTTGTTCCTTAAGATCTAGTTTAAGTTACGAGTTAAAATTAAAACTGATGAAATTGTTTTTGCTTTTTTAACCTTGGCATCTAGGCCATTAGTCACGACAATATTAGCTAATTAGTTTGCATCAAAATATTTAAAAACGTGACATGAGGGAAGAAAGATTGAGGATAAACGAATAGGATACGCTGAGAAAAACACTTGTGGTCGCTGATGACATACCTGACATACAATACTAGACCACATATAAAAGCGATGACATATACCAGGAATAAGAGCCACAAAGGACAAACATCTACTACAATTTAAGCCCCATTTATTACAAGAAGTCTTAATACACCTACGAAACAGCTCTGTTATCTAGATAATAAGATCTAAGATAATAAACATAGGAAACGTGATGACTATTAGTTGGATACTACAGATAAATTTAATTATATTATTATCAATTGAATACTGAAATAATACCTGATTTATATCGATTGGTAGAGTCATTGCAGAATGAATGGAGAATTCTCCATTCATTCTACAATGTGTGTACTGGTGTATCCAAGTTTCATCTACAGTTATTAATCGACACCAAAACTCCGATTATTTTCATTTAAATTGCTTTAACAAGAAGATGTTCATTCGAATGCGTTTTTGGCACTTAGTGAGTAAGTGTGGCATCTAACGGACGGCTAGATTTTTCATGTTCAAGTCAATGTATGGCCAACACCTTCTTTCATGAGATGCAACAGCCTCTGCTGTCTCTTCAGCGGTTATCCTACGACCCTTTGGTGAAGTTTTCGACGTTATCAATAGTGGTTGCAGTTTTAGCCCGTCCAGAACGTTCATCAAATTGGTACGACTACCTTTAAACCTAGCTGCCCAAAAAGTTCACTATGGTATATAATGGTGCAGAATCTCTGTGAACAGGTAGACGTTGCAAAGATGGAAACAATGAAATGGAAGTGAATGATTCTAAAAGTCAAAGAATTATTTACTGAAGAAGTTAACGATGATGAATTCAATAAACACAGTAAGTGTTTACTGCAACAAAAGGGACGATCTGAAGAAACCAAAAGAAATCACAAAATATCAAAATGAATTGAATGAAATGAAAATTGCAAAGAATGTAAGCTACGCCAAAGAAGATCCCATAAAAGCTGAATAAGATGCATTTGATTGTTGAATGGTTCACAAAAAGAAACTATAATAGTGAAAGCAGTTGTATCACATTTAAAGTAGTATTTGCAAAGGTAACTAAGATCACTAACCAGATAACTGATCGAATATTATAAATTCTTTGCATACAATTTAGAATTCACACATTAGGGTGGTATGGGCCAAAAAAATTTTGTCTCCAATTTGCTAACGCATACACCCTATTGTTTTATAACTACCATGGCCTACACAGATATGAAATCTCACCCCTGCACGATGATTCTAACCCGTGGCGGTGGGGCCCTATAGTTTTTCAAAATAAGAGAAATTTACCTCTTCTAGATATGATGGCAGTTCTACATATTTTATTATTTGTTCCTAAACATAGCGCAAAAGGTACCGCTTCTGTTCTTCCTTGGCCGTTATTTTGCCATAAAAGTCTTACATGAGTTTCACAGCCCTTTTTGCAGTATCGTTAACTGCTTTAAGATAGCTGACTTTTCTTTTTGTTTCTATTTTATTTCCATAACGAGACGAGATTCTTGCTTTAAATAAACACAAATTAATTTAAAGTTTTATCTGAAACAATAAATGCATTACAATATACATAAAATATCATTACAATCAATAAATAAATGAAATAGTACAAATAACTTTACGTACCGTATAAAGATCTTGATATTTCTCCTTTAGATGGAATTATCTCTTTTGTAAATGGCATGAGGTTTCGTTTTTCTAAGATAATCAGAAGGCCCTATGCGAATCAAGTTGACATCTACAAATATCGTTCCAAGAAAATTCGACTTCGTGCAGTTCTGCTTGATTCATTCTCCTCAAAACGCTTTAATAATTTAAAAGCAGACGCGATCCCTTTAAAGATAAGCATCAAAACACTGCCTTCGTCGTTTACGAAATCCATAAATTTCGTAACATGATCTTATAATGTTTCTCGGTCGCCGTTAATGTCGCGAAAGCTACACGAAAAGTAATCGGATCTCGTAAGAAAACGGAATATACGATCTGACCTGTCGCCAAATATTTGCCTTAGTGGCGGTTAGATCTTTCAAGACGTACACGTGGCCGTATAACTAATGCACACGCAACGCGTACTGGCGTTGGATTCTGTATCTTTCGTTTTAATCCTTCATATGTGAACATACGAAGCTAGAGTGGAAAGTCAGATACTTTTTTTAATAGATGGCGTTGCGATCGCAAAGATGATTATATTTCCGGACCGCAGCATTTATTCTAGTACTGCTTTATGAATTTCATGCCGGTCCGGCAGCCTTCTACAGTGAATAGTTCACTCCGTGTGTTAATCAAACATTAGTTTTTTTCGTGAGAAAGTCATCACGAGAACCGGAATGTATTACAGCGATTTCACTTCAACGTGGTAAAATCCATGACATCTTGTTGGCCGATTAGAGATTGAAGGTTGGAGAGATTGTTGAGATGGCAAACATCTCGAACGAACCTGTACGGAACATTTTACACAAACAGTTAGGCATGAGAAAGCATTCAGCGCGATGTGAGCCTCGCTTCCTCATTGTGGGACAAAACAGGAAACGAGTCACCTCTCCACAATTATGGCTGAACACGTACCACTGCAATCGAAAAGAGTTTCTGGGAGAATATGCGATGGTCGATGAAACTTGGATTCATCACTACATGCCAGACTTGAGAGAACAGTCAAAACAGATATCACCTGGTAAACGTGCCGAAGAACACAAAAAAAATGCATTTGCCCATTCGTCCGCTGTTGCAATAGTGAAATTGATCGATCTGAGCTAACAACTGGAGCCGCATCGACCTTATTCTTAGTATTTAGCTCTTTGTGATTTGATTCATTCCTCGAGCACGGAAAAATGGCAGGGTGGGAAAAAATTCTTATGAAGTGGAAAAATCATGGTCGAAACAGGGAGCTATTTTGCAGCCTTGGACACATCTCATTCTTTTATAAAATACAACGTAATAATACATGCATATTGCAATAAAAACTTTTTAATGGTATTTCGTTAGCATACCAGGAAATATAATAATATTAATGATAGAATTATTGTCTATTGAAATCTTTTGTTTTAAACAAAAATGGGTCTTACCCTCGTGTGTAAAACGGGAAAACAAATTAGTCTGGGGGAAAATCGAGGGAAGAAACCACCAGCAATGCTTCGTCTCGCAATCTTGTAACCAACAACAATTTTACAAGTGAGTAAAAAGAATTTCTACCTGTTCAACTTTTTCCATCTCTATTCCTAATTTTCTCAGATTTTCCTTGATTGGTTGTAGCTACTTCTTCTTTGGCCTCCTTCTTTTCCCTCATTCTCCGCTGCCATTTTTTCCGAACCTACCATCGTACCTCCTCCTACCTGTTTGTTCCCCTCATTCTTGGAATCTTCTCACGTTTCATAATCATAGAATGCAGTTGAGGGTCTTATATATAGAACCTCACATATTTGCCGAGATATTTTCCATTTTTTAAATGCTTTGCTGCTCTGCTGACCCTTTCATAGATGTTTTGTTTTCTCTTTTTAGATTTGGCAGAACTTCAAGTGTTTGTCTCCACTAAACTCGGAGTCGCTTCTTTGTGATATGAAAATTCATTCACATTCAAAATAATTATTTGATTGTTTAAAAAAAATCCATCTGATCGACCATTGGCGGGTAACTTTATCAATACTTTCAAACCACTTGTGCAAAAATCGTTTGTTGCGTACGCTCTAGCCGTACAATAATATGGGAAGTGCAATTTTGGCGGAGGAGCTGGTAATTTGAGCTATTTACGATTGAAATGTTGGGATATTTTACATTATATTAAACATTTTGAGCAAGCGATCTCATGGATATGCTGTTAGATACATAAATTTCAAATTAACATCATAAACAAATTTCTTTGGAAGAATATTTGAGTTGATGCTGGAGCTATTTCCTCCGTTTGTTGCATTTTTAGAATCCGACGATTCGGCAGATATTCGTCCTCTTTGTCGTCTTCATGGTAACAAAAGAACAATTAACAAACACCTAACGAGTTCTCTGGAAGAATGTCGTGTTTTTGAATTTTGAACTTTTACTTTTTGAAAATGTCTCCTTTATGTGCTAAACATATCGGTCCTTCTAACAGTCACTATTTTCTTTTATGAAACAATGCTGCCATCAAATATTTAACCTAGCCACATATATTTTTGTATTAGATTGTACCTATCCGGGTTACATACAAATTGTCGTCGAAGACTCGCATCGAATCGGTTTTGGACTATACCAGACCTTTTCCATTTAGGCTGTGTCAATATCCCTTTTTAAAACGCTACCGCCCCCTAGCGTTTACACGAGCGGTTATGTATTTGACAAGAGGTTCTATTCGCTGACAGCCCCTGTATTCCATCAATTTTGGTAAAGATTACATTACCCGTTAAGGGACTTCAGATGGAAAGCATACACTATATTGTTGCATTCGGAATTTTTTCTAGTTCTTCGTGATTTTTTACCGTTTCGCCGAGGATACGGTGGCTTGGGTCAAGGACTAGCGCGGTATCAGATATAAATATTTACTTTGGAACGACTGAAGTAGCGATTTGGATTTATTGGGTTTGTATTTGAACGGGAAAAAAAGGTTGCGGAAGTAGCGAATTGTTAACACAATAAATTTACGTAGATTATATTCGGTCCGGGAGATCGGTTTCGCCAATTTCGTGTATGGGAATTTGTGTATTTATTTTTAAGAAAGGAGTTTTGCTTATAGTAGAGTAAATGCTTATGTTTAAATACTTAATGAGACCCTTTTAATTAATTTAACTCTCAGCTTCTCAGGCTGTCTTGTTCTCGAGTAAAGAGTAGTCTTGCACCAAAAAAATAAAAGAATTGCGCAATGATGGGTGCGGTTTTGTGGCGGGAAATGAACAGCGTATCCTTGCTCTCTTGGTGGCGGTGAGGGCCCCAGCTCGCGATTCCCCTAATGGTAGTGTCCAGTTCCATTTTATGCACTTTTTAATTCAATGAAAACCACTGATTGGGTTATTGCGTCGTGGATCATTTAGCGTATCTTTGTACGTTACTACTGTGGTTCAATACTCCGTAATTCTTTTGTATTTCGTTTGTGGCTCTTCTGGATACGATGGAAAGCCAATATATATTTTATTTATTACTTTTACTCTACTTTTAGGATAGTTGGGATTTGATGCAGCCAATCGCCGACGCTGGCCGTACGTCCTATCGCCTTGGCCGCTGGGAGAACATTTTTGTGTGATAATTTTTTAACAAAACTCACGCAGAATAACACACGAGGACAAAATAAATACTTCCCTCTGTGCCATGCATTTGCCTATTTCTCGCATATAAAATATTAAGAAAATATTACACCTAACATGCCGGGGTGAACTAAAAATGATTATAGATTTAAAACAAATACATTCGGTAAAAATAAACAACTGAAACCAACTCTGTTATTTAACAATAAATAAATGTTAAACGTTTTAAAATGTAAGTTAACGGATGGAATTTAATCGTTCGTTAAAAAAATTATTTTAGATTCGAACAGACAGAGAATTCTTACAAAATATACTAAGTAAAACTAACAAAGTTTAGGTTGGACTTAACGCTAACAATGCTAAGTTAATACTACTTCCAACATTATTTCTATTCCCTTTTATAGGTGTTAAGAATGCTTACTTCAGACACTATTATCTTTTGCAAGGCGCTTCTATTGTTTGCAGAAATAATGCAAGACGTATAACATTAATGCAATTATTGCATTAATCTGTGAATAAATCGGAATAATTCATATTTTTTAATGTTCGGGAGAGATTCATTGTCGCGGAAAGGAACGAGGTCTCGATAAAACATCAATACGTTGCGTTTTATTTATTCAGGACTTTATCTCATAATTTTATTCGATGTCATATCAATAATGTTCTACACAGCGTAACATTAGTTAAATATTTAATATATTGCTTGTTTTTATTAAAATCACTGTTATTCTAGTTTTGATTTGATATGATTACATACAAAACTCGAAGCGTATACGTGCATCTACATACACACGTATCGCACAACTGTCTGTGTAGTTGATGAAAATTTCAGATGAATGACACGAATATTTGCGCGCACATGTAATAAATTACGACGTTGACAGATTTATTAGCTTGTTTCGACAAACTGTTTATCCTATATTGGAATTGTGTTTATAATCAAGCGGTTTGCGCGACAATAATTATCGCGACATAATCTTTATTACAGTGTTTTTAACGCGAGAAAAAAACGGCCGGGTTACAGACCTCCATTGATTTCTTTTATATCCAGAGCAAAATATATTGCGAACACGCTTTTAAACGTTGTAACTTTCGATATTCGTTACGAATTGCAATAGCGTTGAAACTGGACGTATGTTATCAATCATTGTTGCTGCCTATTATAAATCGTTTTATAAGCCACGTAGTCGTTTTTTAAAATAAGACAGGTATTTTGTTTCATTCAACGAAACGTCTTTATTACAGCAAGATTATTGCCATAGGAAGAATTTGCTACTTACAAGCGTTTAATTTGTGTAAAATGAACAAAAGAATTTGCTAACCATTTCATTCCTTGATGGAATGCAACATAATTTCTTTCTTAGGGGAGCATCCTAATTAATTTAAAATACCCCCGGCGTTGTGTCGCACACAGGCTGCCAGGGAAGTAAGAAGTTGGAACTCGGCACAAACTCCGCATCTTCAGTTAACTCGACGGCGTAGTTCTCGAGAATTAGCTCTAAACTACCCGAATTCACTTTCCATTGACGAAATCCTAATTGCATTCGTGCAGTAAATAGACAAATTAGCTTTGGGTGGGTCTTGAAGGAACTTGCGCTTTAAGAAACACGTTCCTTTTGATGCAAATCCTTCGGATAAATAGGAGTCTGTTTAATTAAGTGATTAAAGTAGGCGCATTGCCTTTTCCATCTGCTACTGGGTTGCATTCTAACTTATTTCTAGCGTAAACGGTAGTACATGGATGAAATACTACACGGAGATGTTAATTAATGTTCTTGTTTCTGTAACGATAATCACGCATTTAAATGAAATTTTGTAGTTTTGGTAGGAAAATATACGCTTGTAAGTCTAACTACAGTTTAAATTAAGTCCAATGAAAATACAAAACCCTATTTATAAAAATTTAAAAAATTAAATGAATAATTTGAATTAATTATGGTGCTACGGACTTAGTGAAATTAGTGATTTATTTCGGTGTTGTGCGACACGTCCATCGACGTTTATCGAAGGTACCTGAATCAAATAAAATAGATGAGTGAAAATAAACGAATTTTAGAACATAAAAGAATAAAACAATATGTATTTATGACATTAAAGAAATAAATGGGAATAACTTCTTAAAACAATGCGGAAAAACCAAATAACTTCTAATTCGGCGTAATGTTTCCAGAGCAACCGCCGCTAATAAAAATTCTTCGTTCTCGGAGTAGTTTCAAGAAAATGAATTTCTTTTGTTGTGCTAGACGCATGCAAAAACGAAATTTGTACCAATTTCTTTTCTTTCATTGCTTTGTAAAAACTGAATTTGGATTTGTTATTAGAAGATTGTAAGCGTGTCGGTAAGACGGTGCATGTTCAAATGCGGACTTAAATATACGTGGCAGTTCTTATTCAAACAGCTGAAGACTGAGTATTGTACATCGGTCCACAAAAGTTGATCGACGGTAATATATTCCCCGAATTTGGAAAGTATTCCGTGTCAGTTCGAGGGAACAGGCCGACAGCAGTATACTTGCCCGGACTTGGAAAATGTTCCACATCGGATCAAGAAGACAGACCGACGGCAGTATATTTTCCCAACACCCTGTTCAGTGTGAATCGCCCGTGTAAAATAATAGACGTACCCAGCAGGAGTTCGTTGAAACGAAAATTTGGGCGATTTATATAGCCAATTTTTGCATGACGTTTGCGCTTTTTGTACCAGCAAAGCATTACTTTACAAGTTGTTTTCGATTGATTGGTAAAATGTATAGCTTGAGCTGCAGTCTATAATATAAATTTACAGGGTTTTTGAAAATAACGCAACAAAATAAAAATTCGATTCAAATGAAACAAAATTTAAAGAATTTATTATAAATAACAATCATGGTTTTTTATACTTTTTTTAGCTTAAAAATGCCCTCAAAAATGTTGTATTTATTATATTAATTTATTGCGTAAACGTGAATGATAAATTACAAGTGTGTAATTTATATCAAGGAGACTAAAGATTGCGATGCGCGATAAAACTTATATCTGCTTATGATGAAGGCAAGAACGTTTCTTTAAGGGAGTGATCATTACACATTTCGGTTAATAATTCCTTTTTATGGACATATTCCTAAATTCGGTGGTCGTAGTCATTTGTCATACAATTCCTTATATAGTCTTTAATACTTAAGCGCTTAAGCGCGCTCCTTTAATGACTTGTAGTTATAGCAAGTAAAAGTTCTGTGGTTTCTTAGTAGACAGCATCTAATTCGATGTTTACAAGTTGTCTTAAAAGGCAACGAGGTGTTTTTCTGTGTTGTAAAAAGTATCGTCTAGTTCATTTTGTAATAGTTGAGTATTGAAAAAATTCCGAATTGGACTTCTAGTTGCACAATTTACGGATTAATTATTAAATATTATGAATTATAAAAACAAAATATGGTTTAGATTCTAACGATAACTACAATAACCCACGAATTTAAAATGAGGTTAGATCGTTAAGGGAAGCGGGAATGTAGGATTTAAAGAATAATGAATAAAGAATAATGCACTAAATAACAAACCTGTCGCAATTAGTAAACAACATGCTTCACGTTGCAACCTTGAAAATTTATACAGCTCCTTCTTCGTCGCTTATTGAATCACTTACTAATGTTGGTTTGGATGCAATCGATATTCAAAATGAGACAAACCAGAAAGGACCATTAGTTATTCGAGAAGGAACAGGACACCGATAGAAGAAGCAACGCTTGCAGGTTTACGTTTCGTTCAAAGAAAAATACACTCGCGATAATTGCGAATTCGCGCATAAAACGGTAACGTTTCAGGGCAATTAGCGTCGCGCCCACCGCCAACCAGTCAGTCAGTTAGTCAGTGAGCCAGTCAGCTGGGTATCTATTATGTAGCGCGTACACGCAGCAACGAAACTAATTAATTAATGAACGGTTAAATCAAAGCATATTATTAGTGACAAATGCGACATAAACACGAACAATTTATCAAGTTCGCCGTTTGAAGCAGTGATGTGTTCAAATTAGCGTTATTAGAGGAGTAATAAATGTCACAGAAGAGCGCCTTAATGAAACGTTAAATAAGGAATTACACCGTAAAGATAAAACGGTCGTACATATACACAACAACAACATAACGAAGATCGTTCTTTCTATCTGATGCCGTAGCCGCTCTTCGCAGAGCATAATTGCCTGCATTGTTCGAGAGCGTGTCGTCCTTGGATGTAAAATTTCAGCCGCCTTAAACGAATGTCGTCTGATGTAACACAGAAATGCACATAAAATGCCACAATTATTGATATGTGTTGATGGTTATTGCTTTTTCTCGCTAATATGGTTTTTGGAGCGTATATTCTTGGAATATGCGCTTGGAATATGAATATTATGCCTTAAACTACGCCGTTTCTTGTGTTCTTAATTAGCCGGAGCGAAAATTCGGAGAGGATGTTTGTAGATCGTTATACTTATGTGTTCCGCAACTCTTTCAACAATAAAATTTATACATCAAGAAATGATAGCTTCTTCCTTAAATGGTTTTCGAAAAGAAAATTCCGCGGTTTAATGGATCTACGCATGTTGCCATCTAAATTTAATAGCTTATCATAAATTAATTCTAACAGAAACCTTTTCTGTGACATACGTAGAAAGGTTCTCAGCTGTTTTGGATCTTTAGTTCCAAGTTCGGGGAGTAGTTTCTTACATACACCAAGTGTCAAGCCAAGTCCAATTTGTGACCAGTAATCTTTGTTTCAGGCATCTTGTTTTTCCATTTTTCTCTTAATTTTTATTGAGACACAGCTGCATGATACAATTTCTTCAAGTCTATGCCAAGTTTTAAAACTATCACGTGTAAACTTGTCCGTCCGAATATAGACTTAAGATAAAAAAGGAATTATGGGTAGAATTCTTTCATGTTAAATCTCTTAGTTATTTTTGTTTTCTTAGTTTTTATTTTGATACACCGCTGTATATTACCTTTGCATCAGTACATCGTGTATACGTCATACGAATTTTAGGTATATAAACCTTCTCTGTATTGATTTTAGTAAAGGTCACAAACACAACAACCATGCCTCCGAGCACTTCGTTCAATGTTTGGTAATGGAGCATCATCACAAAAGTCTGTTTACAGCTGGCTTGCAGTATTTCGCCGCGGTTGTGCTTCCATCAGTTGTACCAAAAAACATTAATGCTTGAGTAAAATTAAACGTGTTCCGGGTTATGGTAGATAATTGAAAACTCGTCGATTCGCTTAAAATCAATGGGAATTTTTCCTGAGAAGGAAAGGTGAATCATGAAGAAATCCTTTAGCCAGCAAATTAACGAACGATAAGACTGCTACCAATCTAGTCACAGCTTATCGTCTACATATACAAGGTAAAGATAGAATCGATAACATTTTGAAAAAAGAAAACATAAAAATGATCTTCAGATGATCAGATATTCCTTCGTTCCCCCCGTTTGACGTGCGAACGCTGCGTTACAACACGCTTCCCTTCGAATTCGGCTATCGCTGAATTATCTAGACACTGGCTACCACATATTATTCACTGCAACTTCATTACTTTGTAATTCTTGGCACTATTACAATCCTTAAATTAAAGAGTCCACAGAGAGGTTAGCCCCTCGTAAACATATGGAGCTTGTCATCCATAACGATCGATATTTGACAAGCATTGACCGCGACATTCGGCCAAGCAGCGACGAGCCTCACCCACCGCCGATATAAAAGTGTTCTGCTCCTCTCGTAGCCTCGAAGTTGATTTTCACCTCTGGTACGGTTCACATACAGTGTGACCTGCCATATTTCCTTCTCCTGAAAAATCCCCATGTGATTGTGGACGAAACTGATTCTAGCGGAGGAAGCCTACGTTATTGTTTCAACATTGATGTTGTACGCTATATGATTGAAGAGGATCGTACGAGCCGGAAATTAAGCAGTAATCAACTGTTTCCAGAGCAACCGCCGCTAATAAAAATTCTTCGTTCACGGAGTAGTTTCAAGAAAATGAATTTCTTTTGTTGTGCTAGACATGTTAGGGCATTGTTTTGAAGGACAATTAATGCTGAATGGTTTACAACAATTTGTTTGCCAGAAGTCTCGATTAAATCAGGAAAAACAGTCGACAATATTGGATCGTCATTCATCACACAACATGTCAGATAACTGATTAAATGAAGGAGAAAAAATCGAATTCATGTCTCATTGCCTGTATTCATCTATCACCCAACATTCTTATCGAATGTCAAACCAAAAAGGCATGAATAGCAATTTTTATCATCTCAACCTTTTAAGCTGTTGAAGCCCTCAAAAACCCTATTTTGGACATACCACTTCTGACCGGAAACATGTTTCGAGGATTGGTTCGAACGCATACAAAAGCGTATACGTATTAATCGCAAATATTTTGAAAAACAAAACAATTTGTACCAATTTCTTACCAACTTTTTGGTTTGCTTGTATTCTTTGCATAAAACAATCAAGTACGGTGCTATCGATTATTCAAGCATGTCAATATTATCTCCTATGCCGATCGCCTTTAAAGAAATTAGCGTAGTGTTTGTTCTTTTAAATTCTACCGGATGCTTCAATCAAACTTTCCTCTCTTCTTATATATCGCACTTACACAAATGTATCATTTATCTCTTTGAAACTTTTACGACTTACTAAAACACCTAAAGGCACCTTACACGAAGCGATACCCTATAATAACTTCAAAGCTTTCATTTTCATTCCCGTCATAAAACGTATTTACCTGTAACAGACACCGAACGTAGAGCGTTGATACGTTCTAAAAACTTGATAAAATAAAAAGGGACGAACGTTCTTAAGAGGTACATAAACAGAAGTTCCACGGCGTAAAACTTTGCTTTACTGATACGATTTTTTCAAAACGAATTTCACCCCTCTTCGCCACGTAGACGATTTATTCTTCAAATCTCATTTGTATACGTGTACATTTTACGATCTCTTGTCTATAAAGTCGGATCGATATGCATTTGCAGTCTGTTCGGCTGCTCGTGCACAGGTGCGCTGCACTCGAGAGGTAAATATTTAAAGAAGCTGTTAACGGAGACGTAAAAAGTTCCATAACACGGAAAAACGTCTGACTCATATGTCTCTATTTTTTATTCCAATGTTATTTTGTATAAAATTACATACAGTGTATATATAACCGGATGCTTTTGCTCGTTCAAAATGTGTATTAACACGAAATGGTTGCTAGTTCTGCATTTAGTGCACTTTTTAAAATGAAAACTCAAAGATGAGTCTATTCAGAAATAAAAGGTCTTCTAATTCTGTGCTTACAAGTAAAAATAAATAAATATTCAAATTATCAGCTGCTTCTGTGTTCATAATGCGTTAAAAAATTCCGCGAAAATACTCGGACACAAGTATAAAGGTATTTGTACCCTCAGTTTAGTTTTTTAATTGATTAACCTTACCTTTCTCGATCTTTTGGTCCTTTGTTGTTTCTGACTTGTTTTGTTTGTGTCTCGTAGTTACATTGTCAAATAGTTTTCCTTTTAATTATGTTTTTATAAACTAGGAAATCGTTAAATAGTACTAAGTTAGTGGCTGTACTGCAAATAGTTACTTATTTGTGCATCTATTAGAATAATAGGCTCAGCTGAATTTTTGGACATTAATTAGGCTTAGAAATGGTTTCGGAATTAAATCTATATTTAAAGGTTTATGTGTTTGTTATACACTTACTATTATTTGCATATTTGGCATAGTGGACGTTTGGAAATTAAATAATCATTTATTTTATAATGGCAGGTTCTATATATTTTTGGAATTTATAATTTTTTCTTTCAAATTGAGGGCGATTTCTTTACGTCTAAGTACCTATTTGAAATCGTGAACGCGTGGAACAGGTGGAAAATTGCTAGAAACAATAACCAAAAGAATGCTGAAATAGCTTCTTCATGGTATTGATGGAATCATTTAGGGGAAAAGCAGTGCAAGGAGAGAAAAACACACTACATGGATATGTTTCTGCCTACCCATCAGCGTGGTTCCGAGAGTGCTTTTAATCCACCTTGCAACGCTGTTTGTTTCACAGTCAATATGCCGATGACGTCCTCCTCCTTGGCATAAGTGATTCCATTCATACCACGAGGAAATTATTTTAGCGCTATTTTTTGGTTATTGTTTCTGGGCATTTTTTTATGTGTCTGTTAATATCATGGTAAGTCTGTGGGTGTCGTTTACATGTGCAGTTTCCCAAAGCGCTCCTGCGTACTAAGCAGTCTAAGAATTGCTCGACGGTTGACCTGGGAAACAGCATCTGGTTTATGTCGCTGCTTTCTAAATGGCAAACATGTATTTCTCGGCACTACCGAGTGGTATGAGAAGTCTGGCGTATTGCGATATTAACTTAGAGAAACGACAGTGCAATGCGGAGTAAAAAAAACGCTCGCGGAACCACGCTGATAGGCAGAAATACGTCCTTGCGTAGTTTTTTCTCTCCTTACCGTAAACGATTCCATAAATGCTGCGAGGAAGCTATTTTAGTGTTACTTTTTTGGTTATTTCACAGGTAGTACGTCTTACACCTACGACATTGCATAGCGTTGAACTTGTCTATCTAAATGTATAATCTGTAGTATTTGAAATAAGAAAGTTGATTTCCGTTTCCGGGTTAAACAAGAGTGCTATGAAGTTGAAAATATTTTCAGGAAATACATTATTATTCATAATATCGCTGACAAAAATTTTGGAAAGGTTCTTCAATTATTTCCAGAGATACTTCTAATAGGCTGTCGTCGTGAATGACCTTTTATGATAATCCTTGAATTTTTCGACTTATAATATTCTAATTTAAATCAATTCAAGGCGACAAACACGGAGAAAATTATTCTAATTTGGTTTTAATAACAATTTCCTAAATTAAATGTGGCTATTTAGTGCAGCGATGACACTTTGCAGTGACACTAGACAGCAAACCTTGGCACGATGTTACAGATTGGAAAGACGTCTAAAGTTCAAATTTAACATTAGAGCTATGCTAAATGGTAACAAATATATTCTTGTACTGTAATATATTGAGAATTATTACGATATTTATAATTTATTACAGTTGAGTTACAGGGCACTCTAGGAACATATTAGAGATATTTTCGAATAACCGGATTATGTATAGCACTCCTATATTATCGCAAATCGTAGGCTGACAGTGAATATTAATGCACATGTGGTACTCATAGGTGTAACGTGACACATAATTAGTTTCTATTACCTACCAACGGCGAACGTAACTTACAAAGTAACACATTATTGATATAACAGGAAACCGTAATATGGCAATCATGGATGCTAAGCTAGGCACGACTACGATCTAGAGCCAAGTAATACACGCGTGCATGCGGAACAACAACAGCAACATGGCCAACATCTTGGCGCACCCCTTCGCACGATTTATGTCCTCCTAGTCGAGTATCGCATTACATCAATGACAAAATTTTATCTCATCATTGCATACCGGTTACAAATCTCCCATTAAGATAACGGTAAACAATGCTGTATGTGTTGTGCGGAAGATGGAGAGATACCGATGCTAATGCGTGGTCATTCACAACTGCCTTATCTGGACGCGGCCGTCCATAATCTATGCTACTAGAATGGAAATCGATATTGAGATGGGAACGTACACGAGGTTCCTAAAATTCGTTATTGCTTATTACTTTTCTCGTAAAATATCGCGTTTTCTCACGATTTATCTGCATATTTGTCGTCTCTGTAGATTATCAAATCTTTTCCATGAAAATAAATCAATTTAATAGTGCTGTTTGTACTGGAAAATTAGGGCAACGTGTTTGGGTTTTTACTTTTACTATGCAAACGAATAATGTAATAGCTTTTATCAAACGTACTGCAAGAAGCTTTGAGTAAACATGCCGTGCATCTTACGAAATATTTTTTTATTCAAAATACTTTACCAGTAGCCAATGTAAGAATGGTATATTACGAGAAACTTCATTCTTGCTTCAATCTGATCTAATACTTAAATAAAAATTATTAATAAAAATAAAAATTAATAATGCATCCTATACGCGAATTGCATACCGTCTCCACCCTACAATCCAGTTATCATTATAATTTGTAAATTAGTGAAATCTTGTTTGAAACTTGAGATTTCACTAATTTAGCGGTGTTATTACTGCACAAGTTTGAATTGAAACAGTTACGGCAGTGATAACTGTGATGTCTTTTGTACGATTTTATTGCTTTACTCATTTGGTAAGTGGAACATTTATATACTTTGCAATATCTTTACTATTTATGACATCACTGAAGATGGGAAAACTTGAGAAGAGAGAATGTGTAGCTGCTGAGAAGAGGTGTATAAAATGGGGAAAAATTGCAGAAGATAGAAGGGGGTGGAGAAATATATGCAAAAAGGCAATATACTCAGTTCCAAGCAACCTTTACATCGAATGGTAGAAAAATTCAAGGATTAAGTAAGTAAGCAAATCATTTTCAACTGAAACGTTAAACTTAAACGTTAGAAGAATTTGAGGCTCCATTAGGCTGACATTTCAAGAAACATCTACCCAAATGATTCGTAAATTCTTAACAGAATTCGTATTCGAATAGTACGGAACACTGCCAGATAGCTGAAAATTGCGTTTATTGTTCAGAATTAGCTGATTTCCAGAAAGAAACCTCATAAACATAGTGTTTGTCCGTTGGAGCTTCGCTGTATAAAGTTAGTTTTCGTTTAAGTTTCTAAAACTCATTTAAAAGTTCCTTTATCTCTTCCAAACAAATTTTAAATTGCCGGAAGAGTCTTTTAGAGATACTCCCGATTATCACGAGCCTCAATTCTATTAAAATCATCATAAATTTCAACTTTTCCGCAATTTTCCATTGCAAAGCATTACAGATAAGATGTAAAATTACAGGTTCGTTTCAATTATTAGTTTAGTCAAAATGAAATGTTTTTATTTATTTATTTTTTTAATTTTAAGGTCTCAGAGCTTTATTTCACAGACAATATAGTTATGAAACAAGTCAAAGAGAACTAGACAAAATTAAATATAAACATGGAAACAAAAGTGGGAATATAAAAATACAAATAAAAAATATATACGCATGACTATAAGTCCAGTAGCGCGAGTAGCCAAGGTACAAGAACACAATGAGCAGAAGAACTCTTTTAGCGAGTAGAAGCATTTGGTTAATAGGCCAGGGCTTGAATAATTTCTTGAATTTTTTTTACTAAGCATTTTCCAATCATTCAGAAGTTTATTGTAAATTTTAATACCTGAAATATATGTACAGTCTGCTGATAGTTGTAAATTATGCTTTGTATTATGTATTTTGGGATCACGTATCATATAAATATGTTGGCTACTGTTTTTTGCACTTATTTTGTTCTTCTCTTCATGGATGTAGCAACTGGGTTTTGATGTTGGTTGATTAACATCAGCAGTCGTTCTGATCGCGGCTTTCTGTTTGAGGAAAGCTTCGTTAGCAGATGAGCTGGACATAATATAAACGTGTCAAACCTAAAAAATTCAAGGTTGAGTAATAAATCCTGCTTTAGGTTTGTTACATTAACATTCGGGTACTTAAGTATTGATGGTTCTTTTTTATCTTGGGTTTCGGGTCGTTTGTTAGAAGGAGGAAAACAAAAAAAGCTTCTTGTTCTTTTAAACTTTTCAATTCTTTAATGGAACGTTTCCCTGAACGTGTTGTCAACTTTATCAAGCACTTGTCTACAAAGACTTTTTTGACAATCAATTGGATACGTAGCTTGCTTCTTTATTGATTTTCAGTTTATCTCACTTCTTCAGCTTCTCTTTGTTTCTAATATGCAGATTGCACTTTATAAACAAACACATCCACATTAAGGGCAAAGAGTTTAAGATGAACAACATTATTTAGTTCAGTACAATAATTTCGAATCAAAATTAAGAAATTATAAAAAATGTACCTGTTCACTTTTTTTGAAAGAAATTAAAATTCTTGTGAAGAACGTAGAAAACAAACCAGAATAGTTTTGAACAGAATTTGCATAATACAACACGTTGGAAAAAATAATGTGGAAAATCATTAATACATTAAGTTACGAAGACTATAAGCATAACGAAAATTACTCTTAAGAAAGATTGCAACAAATCAAACAAAAAAAAATACAACTAACAGGTTGGAAAGTAGAATTGGTAGAAATCAGCCGGCAGGAATGAATTATTTTGTTATTATTACGTAATATCATCTTCTAAAGGACGAAAATAACAGCATATTTTCATTTATTCTTCTTTTGTTTTACAAGAAAAGTTCAATTGTATTTATGTATATTTATTCGGCACTTGCAAAATTTATTAATTTCAGTAACGTCTTACACCAAGCGTTTATAGAACGAACGGAATTTTCGTCAGGTGTCATTATTAAATACTTCTAAGAACCTTGGTAAATAGGTAAACGGAATTACTAAGGATAACACAAAAGAAGCTAACACAAAAGAGCTCGTCAACTTATACACTTGTTTCAGCTGTACGTTCCTGCAAGATACATCAGGAATTCTAGAAAATCTTCCGCCTTAAAACAACGTCTTGTAATTACGCGTACATAAACATCGTTAATTTTAGCGCAAACGCTTCAACAACAGCGATGTCTTTTATCGGGACGAAGTTATCGCGTTTAATGAACAGCAGGAACTTAATTATTTAACAGTACGCGTTAAAGAACATGCAATGGTTCATGCGAGTGCATGCACGGCCTTTCACGCGGTTCGATAAACCAACGGTGACAAAAATAACAACATTGCGACCACATAACTGTCGTTTTCAATTAAACGTTGATAGTTCTTCTGGGTAATTTCAGTTAATTGATATTCAACACCAGATTGGAAGGCGCTATCGGCAACGATTGACTAACTATTTGTTTTGTGTACCTTGTCACAGATCAATTCTTTCACGTCACCGATGATAATTTGGAATTGAAATTTTAATAACGAATGTTGTACCGACGGGAAACGTCTATATATGTACTTTATTACTTTTGTGGAATACAGAGTGAAATCGATAATGACTATTTGTTTTGTTATTGTTAAGTTAGCAATACTTAGATTGGCATTTGGCTTTCGTAAATTTTTTTTCTGAGGAAAATTATGTAAAAGGAATGAAGTACTCATAATATCTATAAATAATTATCAAGCACTGCCAACTTACAGCGTTACATGCTTCAGACACGTAACTCTACAACGAGAGGGGAGTCGATCTCGTGGCACCACCAACACACGGGCCAACAAAGGATTTGTTGAATTTTTCTCTATACCAAGTTCTCGTTGACAGCTCATGTAAATGTTGGGTTGCCGTTGCTATTTGGAGATCTTCACGTCACTTGTTTATTTATGAAATACCATGGGGCTGAGACCAGTACTCTCAGCATCTTCTTCTCTACTTAGGTTGGGATTTGTGCATGCTTTTGTTTTATAAGATTTTGCA